>OFHU01002590.1:0-370785 GCA_900245905.1 Lacerta viridis | reverse complement strand
CATGGAATTAAATGGAACTATGTTGTTTTCTGCCCCTCTGCTTTGCTCTTTATCACATGCACCACCTGGATCCCCCTACCCTTCTCGCTTCTAAGTCTTACCTGTGTTAAAATCTTACCAGTCTTGGTTTTTCCAACTTCTGGAGCGAGGTTCTGGAGCGAGTGGTTGCAGACCAGATCCAGGTGCTCTTTTCTGGATCCATTTCAATCAGGGTTTAGGCCTGCTTTTGGCACAGAAACTGCCTTGGTCGCCCTGTACGGTGACCTCTGTCGAGAGACAAGGGAAGCCGCTCAGCGACCCGGAGTGCCTTCCATCAGCTTCGGCTGGTGCCCCTGTCTGGATACGCCCCTCTCTGGACAGGGATAGCCTGACTACTGTTGTCTATGCTCTGGTGACCCATTATTGGTTGTTCTTTTTGCTTTTATTTTGTGTATTTGGGTATTCGGGTAAAGGCGCTATATAAATTAAATAAATAATAACAGTAATAATAATGATAATAATAACTTTAGCAACAGAAACGGCAGCCTTCTTTTTATGAAATGGCTTCTCTAGTTACCTTTTAAAAGAAAAGCCTTCTATTTTCTGCAATTATTCTTCACTCTGCTTGAAGCAGACTTCATATCCACCTACCCTTTCCTCTGCTCCTTCGTACATCCAAAAACTTGTTGGTTGAAAGGTAAATAAACTTGATTTCGCCCCTCACGTTCTTTCATTTGTCTTAGTTTTCCCTTGGCTTTTCTAGTCATCAGGTGTATCTGCTTTTCTTGATTCTCTTTAAAATCTTCATCTTGGTATTTTTATGAGTTTCCAGTTTAAATTTGGCTAAGCTTTCTTTTGGTGGCTTTCTCAAAGTCCATCATATGTCCCCTGTTTTATTATGATTAATTCTTTGATGGACTTACATTTTCTTTCAGTTTCCTTTTAATTTAAAATGTATTGACTTTCCTAACACTTTTTAGGGAGTCACTGAATTAAGCTATCTATCTATCTCTTTATCTATCTCTCTATCTGTCTATCTATCTATCTATCTATCTACAAGCAACATTTACAATTGCCAACTGTGGAGATCACAAGTGAAAATTTGTTGTATCTCTTTTTAAAGTTGTAAATAACAACTTCAGCTCTGACCAGTGAGAGGCTAAAACCAGTATTACAGCCAGGGACAGTCTCACTCACTAGACTCTGGCTCGCTCCTTCCACCACCTGTCAGTCATAATGACACATAAAAAAGTCCCTTGGCGCATTGATACAGTGGATACAAATGTGTTTGTTTTCAACATAGGATCATTGCGCATGGGTGAGAAATTAGTACCGGCACCACTCCCTAATAACAGGGTTGCTGCGGTGCCAACTTGAATAAAATATGGGGGGCGGGGGGGCAGTAAGCCCTGCCCTACATAGTCACATGACACGGCACACACCATTAAATGGCAATGCCCATCAACGTTGGGGGGCGAGTTTCCCGGCCCCCTCAAATATTTTTATTTGGGGGGGGGGGCTTAAGAGGAGTTCGCTCCTAAGCTGGGGTGTGTGTCATTCCTGGATCCATGTCTTTGCTTGCTTGGCTAGGTGTAGCACCTGCTGTGCCTTTTAATGGCATTTTGCCCATGTATCGCACTGATCTGAGCATTAAAGATTTTGGTAGACACTGCAGCCTGAGTTTGAATTCTTCTTTGAGAGGGAGCCAGGAAACTCTCCTCCACAGTGTGCTTTTTTGGAGGTATTCCTTGTGGGAGGGGCCCCAGGGCCCCAAAATGGATAGCCTATCGCTTTAAGAAAATGCTAAGAAACTGTTAAAGTTATCTATCTATCTATCTATCTATCTATCTATGTATCTATCTATGTCTACTATGGATCCGGTCCTTGCAGAGCCGGGCAGAGGCCCGGGCCAGGTAGATAATGTGCCCCCCCTTTTTTTTACCCTGGGGATCTCTGAAGTCTTATAAATAAGTAAGTATATAAATAATAGTGCTTTTTAAAAATACATAGGGAAAAGGATTATTTTAAGTATTTACATTTAAATAATGGTGAGCGATTGTGAATATGCTGACCGAGGCCCCCTTTGGAATCGGAGGCCCGAGCCAAGTGGCCCATATGACCCCCCCCCCCCGTTTGGGCCTGGCTGTGACCACTGGGGCTGAGCTGTTTTGTTTCTTTGATTAAAGAGTTGACTTCACTGACATCCCTAGAAAAGACCCTGATGCTGGGAAAGATGGAGGGCACAGTGTTCTCGAAGCTACTAACATGAGTTTGGCCAAACTGCAAGAGGCAGTGAAGGATAGGCGTGCCTGGCGTGCTCTGGTCCATGGGGTCACGAAGAGTCGGACACGACTGAACAACAACAACAACACTGACATCGAGTGCTTTATTGTTTTATTGCTGCCCTGCAAGTGATTCCAGCTCCTGACGGGGGGGGGGGCATTACCTCATAAAGGGCTGCAGGTGGCGCTGTGGTCTAAACCACTGAGCCTCTAGGGCTTGCTGATCAGAAGGTCAGTAGTTCGAATCCCCACGACAGGGTGAGCTCCTGCCAACCTAGTAGTTCAAAAGAATGCCAGTGTAAGTAGATAAATGGGTACCACTGCGGTGGGAAGGTAAACAGCGTTTCCATGCGCTCTGGCTTATGTCACAGTGTCCCGTTGTGCCAGAAGCGGTTTAGTCATGCTGGCCACATGACCCAGGAAAGCTGTCTGTGGACAAACACCAGCTCCCTCGGCCTGAAAGCGAGATGAATTGCCTTTGACTAGAGTTAACCATCCAGGAGTCCTTTACCTTTACCTTACCTTTACCTCATAAAGAAGCTGGCCTGGCTATTCTTGCTGGATCCAAAAATTAAAAGGGGGACTCAGGTATACAGGTATACAGCCTAAATGCCCCCCCCACCTCGCTCACCAAACTCACCATATTTCATCCCACATTTTGTCAGGGCCCATATATCTTGCTGCTTGGAGGAAAGCAATGTGTTCTGAGGATGTTGTGTTGGAACAATATTGCTTGTCTCACAGGCACCTATTGAATGGCATCAAAGTCCTTACTAATCATGTCTGACACGTCTCATGCAAGGTGAGGAGGGAGGCCAAGAGGTAAAGTTGAGTCCAGCTAGTGAAGAGAAACGCATGTCTTCCTCTCCTGCTGCAACAAGTTCCCCTCCATGCTGATCTCCCAGAACCAGGGGAGGCATGAAGAGGGCGCTGGAGAAGTAGCTTCACACAGCTGTAGTCTCAGATTGCTTGGGGATAAACCCTGGAAAGTAGGGGACTTAAGGCAGCTGTGGGGAGCCAGGGACCTTCACTCTCAACAACTGCTTCATGGGGGAAAGACCTACAAGGGATGAGTGGCAGTGCTCATTGGACCCGACACTCCTGTGCAGATCCCGTTTTTGCTAATAAAGAGTTAACTCCAACTTGCTGGTGTGATTTAGTGTTGGCTAGCTCCTGACACCTGGTTTGCATAAGCCAGCCCAGGGATTCCTTGTGTGGCACAGCTTTGAAGTCTGCATTTCCCCTTTCCCTTCCTATCCCAAGTATCAGCTAGATTTTGACACTCATTAATTTATTGGGTTTAGGGTCTCTCTCTCTCTCTCTCTCCCCCCCCCCCAATTTATTACAATACCATCCTCTATTATAATTCCCTTGCTTTTGATATTTAAGTTGTAACTACATCCCTGAAATCTGCATTTAATAGGCTAACATTGCAGCCGATACCCAACAAAATTTGGGCTTCTTGTTGTGGCATGGAACTACCTTCCCTCTCCTTTCGTGCTCCCTCACCCTAAATCTGTTATTGATCCCCACCCCCCAAAGCAGATTATTTTTTTGAGGGGGGACACTATGGGGAGTGTAGAGGGAGGTGAAATTCTGATTCATGAATGGAACTATGAGTACTTTGTTGGATACTGTCCTGAATCTGCATTCAGTTTAACTGCAACACAGAAAATATGTTGCCTTGGCAACTGAAGGGAAACTGTTGGGTGCTTAAAATAAATTGTCCATGCATGCAGGGCTAACCCAAGGCATTTTGGTATCCGAGGAATAATATCCACAAGAAGTCCCTCCCCAGTTAAAATAGATGACCATTTGCCATCTTCTAATGAACTTCTGTTAGTTTGGGAACCTAATAGTAATGTCAGTCCTTGTATACACAAAATAATACACCAAGAAGTGTTTCTGACATAATGGTTAGCATTATGTGAACAGATGTAGATGGACCCTTATGCTCACAAACTCCTATTCCTTTCCACGGAGCAATCCTTTCTTTCCATTTGAGACAAATTACTATTCAACATTCAGATGAACTTGCATTAACCAACCACTAATTTTCAACCCCGGTTTCAGGTTTGAACAAAGGAAGAAGCGAGATGCTGCCTCCAAAGGTAACAGGAAGTGCACGAGTGCAAGCACATTAATGCGAAACCACAAGTTGGGAGTTATCTCCCCAAGAAAACAATCAAACTGCTCTTAAGTCTTGGACTCATACACTTCCTGTTGCCCTTGGAGGCAGCAACTCGCTTCTTCCTAGGAAAAGAGTGAATTGATTTGTGGTTGGAATAGTCTGGTCTAGCAATCTTTGGAAGGTTTTTTTTTTTTTGGTAATATGTTCTCATTGTTGACATCCAGCTTGGACTGGAGGTCAAAACCAGCACTTTGAATGGGAAAACTAATTGGCTGCCAGTGTGGTCAAGCCACTTTGCTCAAACCACTTTGCCCTGGTGAGCAACCTGGCCGCTGAATTCTGCACCAGCTGAAGTTTCTGAGCCATTTTCAGAGGCGGCCCCACATATAACATGTTGCAGCAATCTCACCTAGAGTTTACTAGAGCATAAGACAATATGCAGCTGGGCCACCAACTGAAGCAGATGGAAGGCACTCCTTACCTCCAAGGCCACCTGAGCCTCAAACAGCAGCAATGGATCCAGGACCCTCAAGGTGTGTATGCCCTCCTTCAGAGGGATGTGTAACCCCATCAAGAGCAGGCCACTTCCCACCCATCCAGTCTAGGGAACCACCCACTAACCATGAACAGGACTTCACTTGATTGGCTCTCATCCAGTCCATTACTGAGGCAAGACAGCCATCCAGCACATCTACTGCCACACCTGAATATATAAAGTAGAGCTGTGTGTCATCAGCATATTGCTGACAACACATTCCAAAACTCCGGATGACTTCAGCCTTTCACCCAAGTGTCAGGTAACCTTCCTTAGCACCACAATTTGGGCAGCACTTAATTGACTTTTTCTTGCTCTGCATTTTATTTTCTCTGGTCACTTGCTGTGCTAGCGAACTAGGGGGCTTTATTTGCCCCCACCCGTGAAGTAAGGGATTTATTGAATCCATATTGACTTGACGTTGTGCAGATATGTTGACAGAGAAGGAAGAGAACCCTTTGGAGAAAGAGAATTACCTCTAATCCTTTGCTCATTGTTTGGAAAGCCTTACCACTTTCAGTTTTCTTGACTGTCTCATTATCTTGGCCCAGATGACTGTTCCAACTTCGCTAACATTTAGGGTGCATATTTGCTGAGTCCCCTCCCGTCACCTCGCAGATTGAATTAATTAGTTTTGAAATCAATTTCAATATTTTCTCTGTTTACATATTGTGTGTGGCATAGACACTCATATGGCATGTGTTTCATACTCAGAAGGAATATATCAGTTAAGTCCTCTGTATCTTTAAGAAGACTGTATGGGATTAAAATTCTGCTCCATTACTTCCTCTTCTTTATGGGGATACTAATATTTGATCCAGAGAGAAGTTTGAAAAGTGCACTACAATTATAGGAAAAACTAAACTTCTTTTTCACCCATCTATTAGAAGCATAATGCCCTTGTGAGTAATACCTTTTTCTACTAAATTCCAGTCTAATTAACAAATCTGTCCCTGTTATCCACAGTTGCTTACCTCATCCAAGAATGGAAGATGCTATAAAATACAATAGGCCAAGACATTTTTGGGTATAGAAAGAAAGAACGCTTTACTTACCCTCCTGTCAAATATACACCTAAGTAATTATGGCAATATTCACAATATCTGCCCATTTCCATTTCTCATTATCAGGCCCAAACTTCAAATTCTGAAATATGACGTATTTCTGTCAATAAAATCTGAATGGTTCCATAAACAAATGAGGAATCTGAGCCAATTACTTTCCTCAAAATCCATTTAGGAGAGTGCATTTGACTATTTAAAACCTGATTGATCGTTTATAATATGCCTATTAATTTCAGTAACATTTTGAAAAAAATCCAAGGGGTCCTGAACAAGCTATAAAACTCTGACCTATTTTTATACATTTATTGTATATACAAAAAGATGTTTTATTATATAGTACTACTACATGATGTTTTTAAATAGCGCACAACTATACTTCACTATTGTTGCCTGCTTACATTACAGAAACATATTGCATTTGCCATGGGAAAACCTAGTTCCCAAGTCTCTAGATTTCTTTAGGAGAGCTCTTTTTTGTGCTTCATCAAAGCGATGGACCTGGAGATCTTGGTCACGATCGAATGGTCGCCTCTCCTGGGGCTTCTTCTCCTCGGCAGCTTTGCTTTTCAGTTTTTTCTGATGCAAATCCATAAGAGATTCAGATCTCTGGGAGTCCTTGATAAGAAGAAGAAAAGAAAACTCAGCTGGAAACTATTACAATAATTATTCAGGCTGAAGAAAAGTAGAGATAAAAACAGAGACCTTTTAACAAAGGGCTGCAATCCTACACTCGCTCACCGGGAGGACGTCCCTGTGAACTGAGTCAGGCTTACTTCTGAGTAGACATGTATAGGACAGCACTGCACTTATAAATTTTTAAAAGTACAGGCGTACCTTGGGTTACGTACGCTCCGGGTTATGTACTACTGGAGTTTGTAACCCGGAAGCGCAACCCAGAGTGCGTGCGGCGCATGGATGCGCAAAAGCGTTCACGCATGTGCAAACTGCTATTTCCGGGTTTTTTGCGCGCTTGTCCGGGTTGCGTACTTTTCAGGTTACGAACTGTAACCCGGAACCAATTATGTACGCAACCCGGGCTACCACTGTAGAACCAAAGGAAAGAAGTACCAAGAATCCGAATGAACGTCAGGTTAATCCTTCCTTTGCCATTGCTCCTTTCCAGTTTCAAGCTCACCCTTTAAAGGAGTTGTATTTCTACAAGCTGTTTGAAAAGGATTTCTAACAGACCTCCAAGGGCCGCACAAGGATAAAAGATTATTGAGAACCTTTCTCTACCTATTTAGAAACGGCATATCTATGCCACCTCAAAATCAAAGTTGTGAGTATTAGATATATTCCCATTGAAAGAAACATCACTAAAGAAAAAAAGGAAGAGGGGAAACGTGAAACAATACATACATTGTATGAAGACAACTGCTCAACCAGTCTTTTGTCCTTCTCGGACAGGAGAACTTCTGCATCATCCTTACTGATGGACTTTTTCACATCTGGCGCTTCCTGGCAAATAAACAACTGGTTAGCAGGCACCAAAGGATATCAATACTTAAATTGATCTGTCTGGAGCACAAATCTGCTTCTTAAAGCAAGGAAATTACCAGCCGTGCTTTTTCAGGCATGTTCACTGTATAAGTGCAGAGCACCTAATCTAGATTAACAGGTTGGGATACTTCTCCCCATTTGAAACTCTGAGTGCTGCAAGCCCCAACTCTCTTGCTTCAAAATAAGGGGGTGCCAAGGTTCCATTTTCTATTCATACTTCAGGAGGCAAGAAGCCTTGCTCATCATAGGGCCGATGGCATCTTTCTTATCTCTGATGTTGCTTTTTCTGTCACGCTTGTTTACCCCACACCCTTTCACGTAATGCTATACTGGAGTGTCATCTAGAGTGCAAACGCTCACACTGCAATTCTCCCTAGTCCATCAATCCTCCTCGCTCCTTCTGTAATCCTGGAAAGGCTGCTGGGTTTCTGGCTTGCCGCTGGGCTTATTTAGCCCAGACAAATGACTCTTGTTCAGCCTCTGTCCCTCCTCCTTTCCGCTCTGTCCAGCCTCTGTAGCTTAAAGAACCGCTAGGAGTGTGGCAATGTCAGACAGCCGGCTGCTACTGTTCCGTGCCACTTCCAGACCAACTTTCTTTACATCTGGTCAGGCTGGCGAAGAAGCAGAGTGGACACACCACAATGGAACCCCCCCCCACCACCACTGCACTGAGAACCAAGCACAGGACTCTTGGGGAAGAAGAAGAAGAAGAAGAGTTTGGATTTGATATCCCGCTTTTCACTACCCGAAGGAGTCTCAAAGCGGCTAACATTCTCCTTTCCCTTCCTCCCCCACAACAAACACTCTGTGAGGTGAGTGGGGCTGAGAGACTTCAGAGAAGTGTGACTAGCCCAAGGTCACCCAGCAGCTGCATGTGGAGGAGTGGAGACACGAACCCGGTTCCCCAGATTACGAGTCTACCGCTCTTAACCACTACACCACACTGGCTGGGGACATGTTCTGTGAGAGCAGCCATGTTACAGTCCCATCTTGTAGCAAGTGCGATCCAAGCCGAGGACTTATTTCACAACAGCTACCGTGGTACCGTGGGTAAGGCAAGCGGGGCAAAACTGGACGTGTCTTAAAAGCAAGACAAAATCCTTCTATTGCAACCCAGCTGCCTTCCCTGTCCCTCAAAAGTCCCTTGCTTGGCTCCCCCCCCCCCACCGTACTGAAGCTGCACCGCTAATAGCAGCTGCCTGCCACCTCGAAAATGCTGGCAAGACCAGCATCCTAGGCCCTGAGCCTAATTAAATGTTCTGCTTTACGAAGCAGAATGGTTCCAAAGCAATATGCACGCTCAGCTCCCCCAACTGTGCAGCTGTCTCTTTGTGACTAAAGAAGCTCACACACAAGCAAAGAGTCCCGTGTGTACATCAGAATGGTGTGTATATAGGACGACATGTGGACAAACAAAAGCTTACCTGGGCTTTCTTTTCTCTGTCGGCTGGGGTATCAGTCCAAATGGATCTATCTCCCGATTTGTCATCAGCTCTTCTTTTGAATGTCCGTGGACCGAGTCCAAAGCTTTTGAGTTCTGGTGGTAGATCCGTCATCCAAGATTCTCTTTTAGCTTGTTTGGGTCCATCCTTTAAAACAGTAGACCAACAAAATTAGAAGCACGCCTAAAGCTGAGAAGGCTTAAAAATAAACCAAGCAGGAATTAAACTCACATCTTTACCGAGAAGTTTATCTTTCATTCTCTGAGCTCGACATTCAATTTCTCTAGTTGTGTTGGATTCTACTGGTCCTTTGGCAGGCATTGGGCCAATCACGTCTTCCTCCTCTTCGCTGCTATCCGTAGTCTTTATTACAACATGAAATACAAACAGATTCCATCAACCCTGTGTTTCTCAAAATAAACACACTTATTTTTTGTATCTTGTCCGTCTATTTCAGGCATTGTAGATCACTGGCTCCCCCCAAAGAAGCCCAAGAACTTTGGCCCCCCTAAAAAAAAGCTCAACATTCTAGCCCATAAAAAGAAGCTCAACAACTTTGACCTGAACCCCTAAAAAACAGGTCTTTCCTTCCGAAAAAAAGCTCAACAACTGTGACCTGAACCCCCCCAAAAGGGGGTAGATCACTGCCAGTTTTTAACTCTGTGAGTTGATCGCAGTCTCTTGGGAGTTGGCCACCCCTGGTTTATTTAATACATTCCTTACATCAGTGTTTTTCAACCACTGTTCCGCGGCACACTAGTGTGCCGCGAGATGTTGCCTGGTGTGCCGTGGGAAAAATTGAAAAATTACTTTATATATAGTCAATATAGGCACAGAGTTAAATTTTTTAACATTTTCTAATGGTGGTGTGCCTCGTGATTTTTTTCATGAAACAAGTGTGCCTTTGCCCAAAAAAGGTTGAAAAACACTGCCTTACATTAACTTAACATGTATTTCTCCTATGTAACTCTCTCTACCAGAAACCAAGATGTGGCAAAATGATGAATTACTCCAAGTAGCTCAATTTGCGTATTTGCTTAAAAACCAAATTTATGGATTTTAGCCAAATTGTCTTCATTATTATTATTATTTTAATGAAAAGTGTTGCACAAGTGAAAGGAATGAACCAGTAGACGAACCAGTAGACGAACCTGTTTACAAGGTATGAGGGAATTTTAGGCAGCTGCTGTGGAGAACGCAATCTCTGCTTTGAATTGTGGAGAAGACAGAGTTCCCTTTCTACAGTCGTAAGGAACAGAAACTTTATCTTTAAACATTTGAAGCCATGCATCTCCTGACTCCCCAGATTTGAAGAAGTGAGCATGATGCGTGAGGGGGCCGACAGAGGTTGTTGAGCTTTTTTTAGGATTGAAGTTGCTGAGCTTTTATTAGGATTTTACCCCGGGACATATACTGCCATGGGGGCCAGATTAAATTGACTGGCGGGACGGATTAGGCCCCCGAAACGGACTTTGGACATGCCTGGCCTACAGCAATTGAAGGCCAAGAACTTGGAAATAACTTGGTAAAGGAGCAGGCTTGCTTTGGGTGATGACCATAAATCCAGAAACCAGGCATGGCACTACATGGCATCACTCAGTGATAAGGCTCTTTGAACTGCACAAGTACATCACTAGAGCTAGTGACCCACTGTGCAGAAGCAAAATCCTTGTCTCCAAGCACTGCAATGGTTCTTCCACAGGTGTCATTAGTTACACAGTGCATCCTGCAAGGAAGCTTAAAGACACACTTCCTTGCTGCTGCCCTCCAGGGTCACAGGGCACTACTAAGCAGAAACACCAATCCTATTGGAACAGGGTGTTTGAATCTTGCTATTTATTTTCTTAAACAGTTTTATGTTTCATTATTTCATTGTGTATTACTTTGAAGATGTTGTGGAGTGGTAATTTAAATAGTTTTATACACTGAGGTCCAGCGCCGAGGGCATTCGGGGGCTTCCCTCATTCCTAGAAGTGAGGTTGCAGGGAACCAGGCAGAGGGCCTTCTTGGTAGTGGCGCCCGCCCTGTGGAATGCCCTCCCATCAGATGTCAAGGAAATAAACAACTATCTGACTTTTAGAAGACATCTGAAGGCAGCCCTGTTTAGGGAAGTTTTTAATGTTTGATGTTTTATTGTGTTTTTAATATCCTGTTGGAAGCAGCCCAGAGTGGCAGGGGAGGCCCGGCCAGATGGGCAGGGTATAAATAAATCATCATCATCATCAAATAAAGCCAACCAATCAGAATGCCACACACACTCTTTAAAAGTTATCCAAGTTTACAAATTCCACAGATCTTTCTTGAAGTACAATAATCCATAGCAAAACCCCAAACAAACACGGTTCTTCTCCTGGCTGATATTGCTCTGCCTGAGATGTAGTGTTCTGACAACCAAGGTTGTGAGTGTGAAGCAAGAATCTCTTGCCCCCACCATTCCTCTAAGTCATGCTGTGACTTATCTTCCTCTAGGTTTCCTCAAATGAAAGAAGGGAGCTTAATATGTCTACCTATGCGACCATAGCTCCTCATCAGTCAGAAAGTGTGTGGGGTCACTCCCTCAAAAGACAGGGGAGAGGCTTTAAATAGCTAAGTTGCTATTGCATCAGAATCCAGACTGGGTCTTGCATACCACTGGGAAGCTGAACATTCTCACTGCCTACTCCTAGACTAGATTATATTGCAGTGGAAAGGAAAAGATTAGCCAGTTTTAGAGCCACAGTGCTCTGGTTTATTCTGTATTTTGTTTTAACCTCTTGCCTGCTTTCTCCCTAACTTTTATTTCTAATAAGGTTTCATAATTCGACCACGGGGGTGTGTGTGTGTGTGTGCGCGCACTTGCCAACCTCAGGATTCTAGAATTCCCATGTGCCTAGAAAGTTCTTGCTACTGAAAGTTTAGGTTCTGAGTGGTAAGAGATCGACATGTTCTTCTGAGATCTGGGAGAGATCTGAGGAGCGTAGGCTGCCTTTGCACTCTGGGTAACACAGGGTGTGTTGGTCTCAGAGTTCCTGAGCTTTAGGAAGTTTAGGGGGGTCTGCCACAAACATGAGCAAGTTGCTTTGTTCTTGAAGTGGGATAAGGCAGCTGGAAGCTAGCCCTGTTTCCCCCAGGATTTTGTGTGTATGTTGAACTGAGGAGTGCTAAGTGCACTGGCTCAGAGCCTTTTAAAAATTACTTGCTTTGGTGCATCTTGTTTTCCCTCTTATTACCGGGGCTGTAGATGACCCAGAAGGAGTGTGTGTGTGTGTGGCAGCAGCAACTACCAGAGGCTAAGATTCAACTGGCAACACTGCAGGGATGTTGTGTTGGAGTTAGGCAAGGAAGGAGATGTGAGAGGCTCACCTGGTTATCCCGGCTTCGCCACAATGATAAAAGATTTCAAGATACCGTATTTTTCGGTCCATAAGGCGCTCCGGACCACAAGACGCACTTGTTTTTTAAAGGGGAAAAACCAGGGAAAAATATTTTCCTGGTTTTCCTCCTCTAAAAAACACGGAGGGGGGCGCTGGAGGGGAAGCCCCTTCTCCCTTCACAGCGGCTCATCCCCGCTTCCTTAAAGGGACATGGGGACGAGGGGAGAAGGTTTCTCCCCTCCTCCCCATGTCCCTTTAAAGCAACAGGGGATAAGCCTGCTTTTGGCGTCGGGGCGCAGGGTGGTGGAGAAAGCAAAGCAGCAGCATCCCCGCTGTTTCCTCCACCATCCCATGCCTTGCACCGATCCCAAAAAGCCTGCGACGAGGGATGGGGGGACGGCAGCAGAGATGTTGGGGGAGGCAGCAGAGATGTTGGTGGTTCGTAGCTAGCAGCTCCGTGAACGGAGCTGCTGACACGATCCACCAACATCCCCTTCGCTTCCCGCCGCCTCCCCCCATCCCCCGTCGCGTTGTTCGGCGGGACGTGGGGGGAGGCAGCGGAGGTGTTGGTGGATCGTGCTAGCAGCTCCGTGAACGGAGCTGCTGGCACGATCCACCAACATCCCCCTTCGCTTCCCGCCGCCTCCCCCCATCCCCCGTCGCGTTCGGCGGGAGGTCGGTTCGGGGGAGGTCGGGGGAAGCAGCGGAGATGTTGCTGGATCGTGCTAGCAGCTCCGCTCGCCGAAAGAAGCTTCTTTCGGTGAACGGAGGTGCTGGCATGATCCAGCAACATCGCTGCTGCCTCCCCCCACCTCCCGCCGAACGCGGCAGGGGATGTGGGGAAGCAGTGGGAGCGAAGCCTTCGCTCCATAAGGCGCACAGCGATTTTCCCCTTCCATTTTAGGAGGGAAAAAGTGCGTCTTATGGAGCGTAAAATACGGTAGATCCCAAATTACCATCCATGACAACAGTATTTATACCCTTGAATTACTGCACCTTAAATATTCAACTTCCGTTCCTTCTACATTAGTTCCAAATTAGGAATAGTTTTGACAAACATTAAATGATCTGCTCAACAATTGTCTAGGTTGTACCAACCCAGGGTGCAGGTGTGGGCTTGTGTGATTGAAGGTAAGCAGCACACCCACATAGAAAACTACTGTATCAATAAGCAGCTCACACCAGAAACCTCCGTAACTTTCTAGTTTTGCGGCTGTTTTTTAGACAAAATAATCTACTTATTTGCTCAGTCTATAGGCAGCCCAGGTACAGTCCAGACCAGGGGTCAGCAACCTTTTTCAGCCGTGGGCCGGTCCACCGTCCCTCAGACCATGTGGTGGGCTGGACTATATTTTTTTTGGGGGGGGGGATGAACAAATTCCTATGCCCCACAAATAACCCAGAGATGCATTTTAAATAAAAGCACACATTCTACTCATGTAAAAACATGCTGATTCCCGTACCGTCCGTGGGCCGGATTGAGAAGGCGATTAGGCCGCATCCGGCCCATGGGCCTTAGGTTGCCTACCCCTGGTCTACACCCTTGCTTGAGAGACCGAGGCCTTAGTTATTATTTCTGGCATGTTTCCCTTGCAGAAGCACTGGCTATTCCACAATACTTTGATTGGGTGGGATGGAAAAGCACACACCAGTCATGAGCTGTGCTCAGGGGGGAGCAGTGCTCTGCTTTATAAAATCATGCACATCATGGAGAAAGTAGATAAGAGACAGGTTTTTCTCCCTCTCTCAAAGCACTAGAACTTGCGGACAGAGACAGTGTGCCTCTGAATACCAGTTGCTGGAATCTCAGGTGGGCAGAGTGCAGTTGCACTTGCGTCCTACTTCTGGGCTTCCCACAGGCTACTGGTTAGTCAATGTAAGAACAGGATGCTGGACCAGACGGACCACTGGCCTGATCCAGGATATTCATACTGCGTAGAGTATAGGTTCTTAAAGCACAACAGACAAGGAAGCAAACCTTGGGAGTACACTGATTACAGTGGTACCTCGGGTTACAAACACTTCAGGTTACAGACTCCGCTAACCCGGAGGTATTACCTTGGGTTAAGAACTTTACCTCAGTATGAGAACAGAAATAACACGGTGGCAGTGGGAGGCCCCATTACTAAAGTGGTACCTCAGGTTAAGAACGGTTTCAGGTTAAGAACAGACCTCCGGAACGAATTAAGTTCTTAACCCGAGGTACCACTGTATTCTCTCCTTGACTGGGAGACAAATTTGTTTCCACAGTTGTGGGTGGGGAGAAGCAAGAGTTCCACAGGTATGCAAATGCCCATTACTGTAACTGATCTGTTTGCTAATTGCCAACAGAACTTTCTTTGGCCATGCAAATGCCCATTACTGTAACTGATCTGTTTGCTAATTGCCAACAGAACTTTCTTTGGCCATCGATTTGCCCAGTCAGTAAAATAATCAACAGCTTTTAGCATCTCTTAACCTGTACTGGCACACTGTAGTTTCACACTTGGCACTCAGACTCTAGGAGTCAGATTTGAGTGATAATTTCATTTCAGAATATCCAAGTCAAAGGTGTCCATAGCTGCCTCAAAATTCTGTTTTACCACATCCATTTTCTTCTTTAAGGCCATGATATAATCTGAATGGAACTAGAGACAACTAGCATTCTTCCTATATATTTTCATCTGCCAGATATTTTTGTTTCCAGGAAATTTTATATTTAAGAGAATGAAGAACCTGTGGCATCGTAAAGCTTGTGAAACCTATTTTACCTGCTCCTTTGTGTTTCAAATTTTGTGTATATAACTTTACTCAACAAGCAAGGCATTTGCAAACCAAAGTGTTACAGAGTTAACATATATGCAACCTTGTCACATGAAGAAATTTGGGTTAGGTTGTAAGTTTGTACATATATGCATGTGTGTGCATTGTTCCAAACATGCTCCACAAATAAAAAGCAGGATCTGTTGTTTCAGGATTATTGTTTCTACACACCTGGGCTGCATAATATATGTTTTCTTCAGCAGCTTCTGATGGTTTCTTAAAGCCTGGTGGTAAGGCAGGACCTATAACAGGCCTCATGAAGAGGGAAAAAAACATTTTACATTTTAATTTAAAGTCATATTCCAAAGCAGAGAAATAATGAAAGTTGCTACAATGTACAAAGTAGAAATAATAATGCTCCTAAAAACGTTTTCTCTTCTGATTTTGGAGTTATCAACAAGGAGCTTAACTTCTTGTAGTGACAAGTGCTACTCACTCAGAGCCTTCTGCTCTGACTAGCCAAGCAAGCTTCCATTTACCTGTCCACCCCAGTCCCACCATTCCAAGTTCCTCCCATCCATTTGACAAACTATTCTCTGCCACTCTGATAGCAATCTATAAATATTTGAAAGGCTATAATGATGAGAGTAGCTTGAGAGTAATTTTCATCCTCTTGTTCCAGAGAGCAGGACTCAAACCAATGGGTTCAAATTGCTAAAGAGGGGGGGATTTCAAGTAAACCATAGGAAAAACTTCCCGATAGCACAAGATATTCAACCATGGAACAAACTACTTTCGAACGTGGTGGTCCCATCTTTGCGGAGTTTGAAAGTGGAGGCTGGATGGCCACCTATCAGGGAGGGTGTAGCCATGCATTTTTGCATCACCAAGTTGGATGAGATTACCTTTGAAGACTGTTCCAATGGCAAGTCTGTTTCCTGAAAAGCCATTTCCTGGAGCAACCAACTTCAAGTCTGTTCTTAACACTTTAGTTGCAGATTTAGGTTGGTTTTTTTTAAACATAACTCATATTGAAATACAGAGGTCATAAACACTCTGCTAACTAGCTAAAGCCTGATTCTGAACAGGAAGAGCAAACAGTCTTTCAGGCACTGTGGATTCTTGGTTGGGGGGGGGGATATTCACCTTTCCGGGGATTCATCTGGTTTTTTAAAGCCAGGAGGAAGAGCAGGTCCAAAGAATCCATCATCGTCATCTTCCTGATAGCGTCTCTGTTTTCTGCAAATGTAATGAAATAACTTAATAATTACTAAAATGTGAACAGTAATTACCTGCACTTTGAAAAGAAAAGCCTGAAATTATTTCAAGAACTGCATCTCATATCCTGTACGTGTCCTCTATGTCCATGGTAACAGCACTGGAAAGCTATTAGTTCAAAGCAACTTCGATAATATAAATATCAAAAGCCATGCTCCCAACTGAGCAGCAGAGTCAACTATTATATAGATCAGTGTAAAGGTATGTGGGTGGTGATGTGGTCTAAACCACTGAGCCTCTTGGGCTTGCTGATTGGAAGGTCGGCGGTTCGAATCTGCGCTACAGCGTGAGCTCCTGTTGCTCTGTCCTACCTCCTGCCAACCTAGCAGTTTGAAAGTACACTAGTCCAAGTAGATAAATAGGTACTGCTATGATGGAAAGGTAAATGGCATTTCTGTGCCCTCTAGTTTTCTGGTTGCACCAGAAGCAGTTTAGTCATGCTGGCCACATGACCTCGAAAGCTGTCTGTGGACAAACGCAGACTCCCTTGGCCTGAAGGTGAGATGAGTGCCGCAACTCCATAGTCGCCTTTGACTGGACTTAATCGTCCAGGGGTCCTTTACCTTTTACATTGTTGTGCATGAATTCAACAAACTTTGGCAGTCCAGCATAAATGCAAAGGCAAATTGCCACCCCCCTCCCTAGCTAAGGGGAGTCTGGAAATGACTGGGAAATCAAGACATCTGACTGCTTTCAATGCCTCTCTGAGGCTCTCTTTAACCTTCTCTAGGCTTCAGAGAATGGTGGGGGTTCTTACCAGATTAAAAATTTCATTTGCCAATGATGAGCATATCCATGATGTCCTGCATATCCATATTACCGGTAATTTGGAAACTTATATGCCTTGATCAGTATATACATTTTTCTGTGCCTTAATAAAACAAAACTTGTCTCAATTTTAATACTAAATAAAATCATTCATGTAAGAGACCATCATAGCTGCGAGACCTGGGAAACCTTTTCCCACCTGGCCTGCGAGGACAGGGCAGGGCCTTGACTGACTGCAACTACAAAAGCTGAGGCTGCTGAAAAGAACAGACCACCTTGGCTGTCAGTGCAGACCCTGCTCCTACAGCCGCTGCTCACCATGAACCACCATTGGCAGGATTGGCATCAACAGTAGCAGATATGTTTACGATTTTTTATTAATAATATTATTATTATATTGCTAATTCTGCTGTTTTAAATGTGCATTTCATACTTGACTTCCTTTAGTAATGTTTTCTCTGAAATGTTTAGGATAACTTTTTTTCTGTTACTTTGCTGTGTTAAATGTGCATTCTGTAGTTGACCTCCTTTGTAATCGAAACAAAATAAACAAAATTCCTTCCAGTAGCCCCTTAGAGACCAACTAAGTTTGTTATTGGTATGAGCTTTGTGTGCTTTTTTTTTCCTTTTACTATGGCAGACCAACACGGCTACCTACCTGAAACTCCTTTGTAATGTTTTATTTTGAAACCTTTAATATTTTAGTTTCCTGTTAATTATGTTGCTTTGAATATATACTTTATATTTGGCTTTTTTCAGCAATGTTTTATTCTGAATTGTTTTACTTTAAGATTTAATGTAGGTTGTAGCCTTAATATCTTAGATTGTGACCAGCCCCCAAGTATTCCCTTATTTAACTATAATACCATGAACAAGCTGTAGGAAATCTATAACTTTTTCTGAGAAGCATAGTTTTAACAAAACAAGTACTGTAAATCCTTCGTTGCATTTGCCTGCCAAAGGCTTAGAAGTTGAAAAACAAAGCCGTGACATACTGTTACCACCTAATACAGAGCTTTCCAAACTGTGTGTTGCAACACGTTAGTGTGTCAGCTGCAGTGTGTAGGTGTGTTACACAAATGCTCCCCGCACTCCTCCTGGGACTGGAAAGGGGTTAGTTTAACCACCGATTTGCTAGTAAAACTGAATTACTGTGTTGTGAAATGATGCATGTCTGAAAAGTGTGTCACAAACATGAAAAAGTTTGGAAAGCTCTGATCTAATGTCATGACTGCACTATGGTTATATGTCCAATGACTGTGATATGTTAAATGGTTGTGTTCACTCGAACCCCCAAACGCTGGGAAATTACAGCTCTTAATGGTCATGGTTCAATACAAGGCAATTTCCTATGTTCACACCAATGCACTAACCTGGGTGTTGGACTTGAATCTTTGTCCTCTTCAGAATCCCATACTGTTCCTCCGGGTGCATGAGGAGAAGTGCGTTTTTTGTCACAACCATGTATTTCGGAACTACTATAGTAGTCTGGTGGCAACGCTGGCCCTACAACTAAACAGTTAACAGTTTCTCATTTACATTTAGACTAAACTATCCAAACAATATATTTTACAGGTAACAATTGTTTTGAAATGCATCACTGATACAAAATTGAATGTCTAGACAGAATCTAGATAACCATCTCAAATAATGTGGCGATTAAATTTCTTAACACAGTTGAACAGGATAAGCATTTTCAATTAAATAATGGCTCAACAGCAGATCAGGTTGTGCTGCTCATGAGGCAACAGTTAGATGAAGGTATATTTATTCAAAAGTCCTCATTTCTTTTTTCTTTTTCTTTTTTTAAAACAGAACTATAGTGCTTATAAATAATAATCAAAAATTGGGAGCAACAACATAAAGCAATCTGTTCACAAAAGACTTGAGGCAACCAGGAAATGACTGAAAACACTTAACTGCTCTGCAGTTGTGAAAGGAAACGTACCTGATAAATTATTAGTGCTACAATTAAGAAAAACAAACAGCATAGCTACCGGTACACAGTTAAAGGTGCAAGAGAAAATGGTAACAGTTGCCAATATCTTTTGTGATTCCTACAACTTTTACACTTCTGACAGTCCAGCAAAACAAAAGATCAAAGGAAATCTGCAGAAAATTAAGTTTCCTCATTTAACTATGGAGAAGATAGAAAACCTTCAAAAACCAACAAGCATTATTTCACATAGTGAAATAACTGAAAAAGTATAAGACTCCAGGTATTAATGGTTTACTTCAGAGTAAAATAATAAACAATTAAGCATAAAGTAATAATTTGCTAAGCAATGCAAAAATGTGTCTTCCTCAAAACCTGGGCTTACATATTGAAAATAAGAACAGCTAAAAAAAAAAAACCGAGGGGAGGGCAGCAACCATTAACAACTCATTAAACACTAATAGAATTATTATACAGTAGTAGTATTGCACTTAGTAGTATTGCATTCGTGATTCTTGGTTTTTTTTTAACCTGTAAGCCGCCTTGAACCCTGTCAGGAAAAAAGGCGGACTGTTTTATTTACACACACACACACACACACACACACACACACATTCTATATATTTATATTCTATAATATATATTCTATATATTTATATATAGAATTATATACACACATATCAAATATTTATATACTGCATACAAGAATATACAATATTCTTGTCCAGGTGGTTTGAGACGACTCGTCCAAGCTAGCCTTCCCCGCTCACTGCGTCTAAACCTCGCAGGAGCCCAAATCCCCTCCTGCCCCGGACCCCGACCCCTTCCTCACCCGGGCCGAAGTCCCCGCAGGGCTCCGGTCGGTCGGGTTGCGCCGGCAGCGAAGGCCCCGCCGCTCCTCGCGACGCCATGGCAGCATCCGGAAGTGCCTCCCGTTTAGCCGGGCCTCCCTTGCTGCTCCCTTCCGCCCGGGCTTCTCCCACTTCCGGAGCTCGCGGACAGAGTGGGCGGGTCTTGCTGCTCCTCCTCTTCCGCCGGGTATTCCCGCCGGCTATTGGCCGCGGTCGCGAGAGAGACGTAGTTTCCGGTGCGCCGCGCAACTTCCTCCATGCTGCGCGCCGTTGGAGTTGCTGAAGCGATGGATGCGTCCGTGTGGCGGGTGCCGCCGCCGCCGCCGCCGCCTTTTCCTGACTGGGCCTCGCAAGGCCGCTGGCTTCCTCCCCCTCCTCGTCCGGGGCCGTGGCCTCCTCCTTGGTCCCAGCCTCCAGGTGCGTCGCCCTTCGGCCGGCCTCGCACGTGCGGAACTCGCCGCCTTGTGATGGCCTTTTCCCGTTCGGGGCCTTCTCGCGCCTGGTTGCGGGGTGGGCCTTGCTAGACGCGGCTCCCGAGTCCTCGGGGCCCAAGGCCCGGCGGGCCCCGCTCTCAGGGATTCCCCGCCCGCCTCGTGAAAACCCCGCAGCGTAGCTCTGGATCAGACAGGATTGCGGAGGGACGGAGCCCGAGTATAGAGCCGCAATATCCATCAGATTCATTTCGTCCTTGGCAAATAGGAGAGGGGTGGGTTGGTGTGTGTTCCTCCCCCAGGGTCAGATTTAGGTTTGATGAGGCCCTAAGCTACTGAAGGTAATGGGGCCCTTCATATGTCCACCTGTCCTTTGTCAACAACAAATTGTCGCTGTTTTTTGTGTTAAATATAGGCTATGCTATATGGTAATTTATGGACCTAATAGATATCTAATGCCATTTGCACATGCAGAATGTCGGCACCCTATATATGTTGTTGTTTAGTCATTTAGTAATGTCCGACTCTTCGTGACACCAGTCTTCCACTGCCTCCCGCAGTTTGGTCAGACTCCTGTTGGTACCTTCGAGAACACTGTCCAACCATCTCATCCTCTGTTGTCCCCTTCTCCTTGTGCCCTCAATCTTTCCCAACATCCAGGGTCTTTTCCAGGGAGTCTTCTCTTCTCATGAGGTGGCCAAAGTATTGGAGCCTCAGCTTCAGGATCTGTCCTTCCAGTGAGCACTCAGGGCTGATTTCTTTAAGGAATGGATAAGTTTGATCTTCTTGCAGTCCATGGGACTCTCAAGAGTCTCCTCCAGCACCATAATTCAAAAGCATCAATTCTTTGGCGATCAGCCTTCTTTATGGTCCAGCTCTCACTTCCATACATCACTACTGGAAAAACCATAGCTTTAGCTATATATATACATACACACACACACACACAAAAATAAAGAAATGAGCAAACCACTGATATTTTAGGGAGCAGGCTAGCAGGCGGGGCCCATTACTTACATCATAGGAGCCTACAAAACACTGTTGCTGTATGTAGGTTTTATTTTATTTGTTTTTTATCTTATATTTTGGAAATGTACATCCAGTTGTTTCTTTCTTTAATTTTTTGGGGGGCCCTCCAAGAGAGTGGGGCCTTAAGCTACAGCTGATTTAGCTTATACATAAACACGGCACTGCCCTCCCCCCACTTCTTACTTCATCTCCCCCACCCCACCCCCTTATTTCAGAAGTGAAGAACCGAAAGAAGAGAAGGGGTGTGTTTAAGCAAAAAGAGAGGGGGGGGGAGGCTGGCAGGCATGGCTGGTGTGGGAAGGGAATAGAGGAAGAGTTGGGTGGGTTGCCTTGTCGTTGTTTTTTGACACCTGTCTTCTCAAGTTTTCTTTGTTCCATTTGTCGGCATTCCATTCTTGTTTATGTAATGAGCACTGGAAGGCTGCTTTGGAAATTTCTGGGACCTCCTCTTTTCCACCAACCCATATTATTTAGGAGGAACTGCTCCTAGAATTATATTTCTATGTACTTCCCCTCCCTTTCTCTTCTCACAGCCCCTATTCCAAATAATCTACTTTCCCATCTCCATTCCAATACGGAATAAAACTATTTCATTGAAACATTTAAATAAGCATCCACGTATAAAAAGCATAGTAAAGCCAAGCACATTGGACAGTTAGGAGTTAAAACAGCAATTTAAACGATTTAAAATCCACAGGGCTGCTTTTCATTTTCTAATCTGATTGTACAGTTGACAACTATCTTGCGGGGGTTCAGTTCCTGGCCCCCACGCGGAGCGCATATAAGTGCATCCCGCTCTTTTCATTATATTTTTGGGATATTTTTGGTTACCTGTGCGCACATGCATGATCACATGTCTTTTGAATGCTCATTAGTCATTGCCTGTTTAAATTCTTCATACTTCATGTTCCAATTAAATGAAACTCACCACATTGTTATATCCCAAGGTTTTTGCCAGTGATGACCCCATGTTTTCCTTGGGGTGCCAGATACTTGTGTGGGAAGTAATTATGGGGCCTGGTTGCTGATCCATGTGATCAGACTTTTCATATATTAGCACTGGAGCATAAAGCACAAACATGCCAAATTAGCTGGCTAGTTTGCAGAAGAATAACATTCAGCAAATGGTCTGGGATAGAAGAGTTCTCTATTAAGAAGGATTGTTTAGTCTGAGAACTGTAGCTCTGTGAGGGGCATAGGGAGTCTCCTAGCAACTCTCAGCCCCTTTAACAAACTATCGTCCATGATTGTTTTTAAAGTGGTATGATACTGCTCTAAATGGGTAAAGCAGATGGGACCTTAGTCTGGCAGTTTTAACTATTTAGTTTTGTTTATATTTAATTTTACTTCATATACAAATTGCAGTGTCCCAATGGCTGATGCAAATAAATATCAGTAACTATTTTGATTTTTAATTAAAGGCAGAAATTTCCATTTTGATAGAGAATGGCAAATGGAACAAGCTGGAATGCCACGTGCTGGATCCTGTCAAGGCAGGAACGGCAAACAGAAGGTATTTAATTGTAAATTTGGGGTTAATAAATTCTGATGTCAGCCTTTATACATATTTATTGTTTTATATATTATTAAGTTTGTATACCACCCTTCATGCAAAGATCACAGGGCAGCTTAGAGCATAAAAATACAAAAGGAAAACACAAAATACTTAACATAGTAATAAAAGCAAACAAGAAAAACATTAAACCCTGCTCCCACAAACACATTTAAAAGGCCATACATTGTTTAATCAGCCAGAGGCCTGATCATAGAGGATATGTAATGAAAGCACAAGGTGAGCCTCCCTGGTTGGAGCATTCCATAAATGGGGTGCTACCGCAGAATAGCCTGTTCTTGTGTTGCCGCCCTCTGGACCTCTTATGGAGGGGCCACATGAAGAAGGGCCTCAGGTGATGGTTGTGCGGTGCAGGTCACTTCATATGAGGAGAGGATGTCTTTGAGTTATGGCTCTCCTGAGCCATATGAGACTTTGTAGGTAAAAACCAACACTTTGAATGAGGCCCAGAAACTAATAGGCAGCCTGTGTAGTTGGGCCAGGATTGGTGTTAACATGTTTGGACCACCTACCTGACCGCTGAATTCTGTACCACCTGCAGTTTCCAAACCGTCTTCAGAGGCAGCCTCTTGTTTAATATTTAGTATTCTCACCTAGAGGTTACCAGAGCACAGATAACAGAAGTTAGATGTATTCAGACATGACAATAAATCATGGCTTTTCATTAAAGGAACTAGTTGCATCAAACCTTGGGCTCCTCCATACCCTCTCTTCCTTTGGCATAACAATAAGGAGATGGCAGTAAAAAAAATGGAAGTGAAAATAAATTGTAAAACAAATTATAGAAGTATAAAACAGGACAAAGTTACAACCATAAACAAGTGTGAAAACAATTAAAAACTTCCATGTGTAAAAAGCAATCCTCATTTTGTTTTAAAAAAACACATTGAGAAATAGATAAAATAGTTCCATTATGTATGCAGAACAGAAAATTCAAATGGAAAATGTAAACTGAGCTTTTAAAATTGGAATAATATCAAACAGCTCCACAGTAAACCTCCACTGCATGTTTGCATATGTCCTGCTGCATACCCTAGTGGTATATGTGGCAAACTTGCTTGCCACACAAAACACAAGTCAGTACTATTCAGTCCACAACTAACCTGAAATTTGAATCTGGGACGTTTAATGCTCCATTCTTTCAATCCCATCACCACCATTCTTTTAGTTATAAAAGTTAAAATACTGTGAAACACAATACTTCATCTCAATTGTAAGCATTGTTCTGCAGTGGTTCCAGTCGTACTTGGATGATCATTTCCAGAGGTAATGCTTGATGCATGTTGTTCAGCCCCATGGACCTTTTAATGTGGGGTTCCTTATGGTTCAGTCTTAACTGTTTAACATCTACATGAAAACACTGAGTGGGGGGGTCATCCAGAGTTTTGGAGTGTGTTGTCAGCAAAATGCTGAAGACACACAGCTCCAGTTCCTCTAATGATAAGCCATGGTTTATTGTCAAGTCTGAATGCAGTGTCTGTGAGATTAAATGCAGTTTTTAGGTAGGCTCTGTGAATTGACTGACTAGCAATTGGATCTGGCAGGTTTAACACCTGTATCTGACACAATATTTTGCATCAGTGGAATGACTCCCGGCAATTGCTGGGTTGGTCAAGATAAATATAATTGTGATTATAGTTAACGTTTCCCTGCTCTGTTTGCAGAATAGGAAGCGAAAAGAACCAGTTTATACTCATTATTGTGATACATGTGATCGTGGCTTTAAAAACAAGGAGAAATATGAAGAACATGTCTCTCAGCACAGGCAGGTATGTTTTAATAGTTGGGTAGATTTTTCTCTCTTTCGGTTGGCAATTAATTAATGGCATGATTTCTTGAGTTCATTAGTTACCTAGCTTAGCACTCCTTCAGTTACGCTGTCATGGGATCATGGAATACTGAGATGGATTGTTTCGTGCAGCTAGGATTGTCTCATCCAACTGCATGCAATGTCAAAATTTTCTAGGTGTAAATCATTTAAATTGTATAGGGCGGGAATACCCCTGTCTGAAACCGTGAAAAGTGAAGACAATGCTAAACTAGTCAGTGGCCTGGCTCAATATAAGGCAGCTGTCTGTGTTCCTGAAAGGGTTTAAAGGTGGAAGGAACTTTCAGGTTTCTCTGAAATATACTAAAATTATTCTAATACTCAGTTGCTAGTTATATGGTTGCGAGGTATCATTTGAAAATCTAGAGGGAACACTAGAGTTCAGTTTATTCTAAAATAGCCAGAAATCAGAATAAATGTATTCTGTGTTGCATAACCTTAATCAGGTCTAGGGTAAAGCAGCTTTGTCCCTTGCAGGGGCAATAAAGTGGCATCAACAGCTAAGGAAGCAGATAAGGTAAAGGCAGAGGAAGAAAAATAAAAGTGAGAAGAGAACAAGAAGCAGGAGGTTCAGCCGCAATTGCAGCTTGTCATTATTGTGGATCCCTTTGCTAATTAGGCGTGCAAACACAACCCAGTTCTAAAAGTGGTTGCTACTTTTCTTTCTTTCAGTGTACAGAAGATGGCTGCACTTTTAGTGCACATGAAAAATTGGTTCAGATTCACTGGAAAAATGTAGGTATTTCCCTAGTTCAGCTTGAAATCTGATTTTAAATGAATTGTAGCGCTGTCTTGATTCAAACTCTCGTGCATTTTACCGGTATTTGTGGCATTTTGTTGAACTGCAAGGAAAAGGAAACTATTCTTTTCCACTTTGAACTATAAAATCAATGCTGCTTTGTTAAATTAGACAGTTGTAGTGAGGAACAGGCCCTTTATTCCTATTGGAACGATCCTCCCATCTACAATTTTCACTCTGTTTAGCCCTTGGATCAGCTGGTTAGTCTTCTTTATTCTTAGCAACGCTGTTTTTCAGGGGTTGTGTTGTTGAATTTGGGTTTACTTGTGTCACTGTTTGTCCCCTTTCTTCTGTTTAGTCTTTCACTAAAATCAAAGTTTTTAAAAGACTATAAACAGCCGTAATTCACAATGTTTCCCCCCCTTTCCCCTCCGCAGATGCATTCTCCTGGTGCCAAACAAATCAAGTTAGATACTCCGGATGAAATTGCTAAATGGAGGGAGGATAGAAGAAAGTGAGTAGATGTTTAATTTGCATGGCTCCAGATGAGACTGAAAATAATTCCCCCCCTAAAAACTCTTATTTACAACTTTCTCTTTTTCCTCCCCTTCCCCTTCTTTGTCATGGCTGCTGCTGAGCACTGCTCTGTTCTTCCATCTTAGTTTAGAACGTATTATTGACTCCATCCATTTGATAGTGAACTGTAACATTTAGTATGTGGAGAAAGCTCTGCATGGCATAACAGAGCTGTGTTCCTTCCCCTCGGCTTGGTTGTCCAGGCACCATTCCAGGTTAGGAATGGGAGGCCTGTGCCCACTCCTGTATTGCTGTCTACCTTTCCCAAATTTCTTGACGAGTAGAGGGGCAGGTGAAAATATGGGAGGTGAGTGCAGGCCTCCTTTTCCTCATATGTATCCCTCCACCCATATGTATCCCTCCACACACATTTGCTGTGTTTACAGTAGGACTTGATCAAGCTCTATATTTTTTATTTCATAGCACAGATCCCAAGGTGATGTAGAATAAACAAATTGTAGGAGCGAGGCTGGGAGTAAGCTGTTTGTTACCTCTGCTTATTTGATCAGAGGGTAATTTCCCAAAGGAAATAAAATATTTAAATATTAAGTAATTAATTGAGGGGGGAAGTGCATGTGGAAAAAACGCAGATCCCACCTGAAAGGGAATGGCTATTGAAATGCCTGGTTGTCACACAGAGAGAGAAATAAATTGACTTGAAGGTCAGGCAGTAGCCAAATGTGATCGATGTTAAAAGTAGTGCTTCTTGGGAATCTGAATGTACCAAGGTCATCGATGGAGATCCTACCTGGTGAACCCACAGTGAGAGCTATTCAATTTCTGCCATGCAAAAACTTGCCAGGAAAGCGGCTTGCTTGCTCGTTTTTTTGTGAAAACTCTTCGGGTTATTAAAACAACGCCATCTTTATTGTCAAGTTCCCCACAATTCACACGTCATGAATACAGTTTTCAGGTTAGGAGGAGAACTCTGTATAGTTCTGAGCCCGGGTTTCTGAACCGGGAAGGGCAGGGTATAAATAAAAATTTATTTATTTGTTTATTCATTTATAGGCTCTTAACTAAGAGGCGACCAATCAGTGTAGCTCAAATAACCAGAAAAATGTAGGGGAGCACCGACTGAATTGGCTGTTATAACTTCAGGTAACAAAGGCAGCTAGAAATGTGTGAATGGGTCACCAAGGTCCCTTACTAGCATAACTCCTGCATCCAGTCTTGGGGAGCAAAAGGGAGCGGCTTCTTCCATTTACTCATTATTGCAGCCAGATTTCTATGGAGATACACTAGAGTTACAAATAGTTTGGGAAAAGGTGTTTGATTCAGAAACCTACCAAGCAAGATGATAAGCTATGTAGAAGCAACCTATCCATACCGTATCAGTTTAGAGTCAGAAAATTAGTGCTGAAATCAGCACACAGGTGGCACATACCCTGTCGAAAAGGTACTACTTAATGATGATGTAGTATAAACACCCAACAATTGGGAAACACTTTCCTGCGAGCGCTCCAATTGGAGAACAGCCTTTACCAAAGGTGTCATGGGCTTTGAAGACACTCGAACTCAGGACACAAGGGAGAAACATGCTAAGAGGAAGGCACGCTTGGCAAATCCACACCGTGATCAACTCCTGCCCGGAAACCAATGTCCCCACTGTGGAAGGACGTGTGGATCCAGAATTGGCCTCCACAGTCACTTACGGACTCATTGTTAAAACCGTGTTTATGGAAGACAATCTTACTCGGCTACGAGTGATCGCTAAAGAAGACGACGACTTAATGATGAAATGCCACAAAGGTTTCCCTTGCCCTACACTCCCTTTAGCATTTTTTTTTTTTTGCACTAAACAAGAAAAAGAATTATTGGTGTTTTACTGGTGGTTGGTATTTGTTGTTTATTATGTTTTGATTGTTGTGTTTATGTTGTTGTATGTGTTTTGTTGTTCTTTGTTTTGAATAAAACCAATAAAATTCTTATTAAAAAAAACTGCTAAAGGGAGTGTAGGGCAAGGGAAACCTTTCCCATTTATGGTGTCCTGGTGTGCATTAATTCTGGCTGGATTTGCATGGAATTATTTCAGAAGCAAGGGATTGTACCAGAATATTGCTCTCTGTTGTGGATCCTAAACAAATTCCTCCAGAAGAAAATTAACTTCAAGGATGCTAGCAATAGCCCGAGGCTAAGCACAGGAAAGCAAGGGTGGGCTCCATACAGGACTGTGAAATATAGTGTACCGTAGGCATATGACTAGGAGGCTAACAACACAAGATAGTGTCAAAAAAAATTGGTATTCCTGTATATCTTACATATGTTACAGGTCTCTGCAGCCATAGCAGGTGCTGTGATTCTCCAGCAGTTTGACTTTGCCCTTTTACCCAGCCAGATGGGTGGGGTATAAATAATAAATTTATTTTTATTATTATTACTTTGAGGCACACTCCTTTGTCTTTCGAGATAGATGGATACCGACCGACAACCAAATTAAGGTGTACAAGTGAATGGACCAGTGGTTATACCTAGAAATATTTGCTATATCGCATGTGGTTTTCTACAAAGGGTTGAGAACAAGGAATGTCAGTGTATTCATTGTAAAAAGAATTGCAGTAAAATTATATGTAAAGTAGCAAGTGCAGAACAACTTATGATGCAGGTGCTGCAAAACCATGCTTTGGCCAGAGGCAGGGAGACACCCCGACCCAGGCCCTACAACATTTGAAAATAGCAGCTAGCCAGCACCAGCTTTCTCTAGGCAGGAGAAAGGGATGCCTGTGGCAGTAATAGCATAGCTGGTATGTGCTGGGGTCTTACGGATGTCAGGGCCTGGAGTCTCATTTCCATTCTTCTGCTCCCTAGTGGATGGCCTAGGCTAGGAACACACCAGCCCTTAGCAATGGGAGACAAATTATTTGCCTGACAGCCCACAGTGTTGAAAGCACTGCATCTTCCAAGCCTCCAATTCTTGCTAGGAATGTTGTGATTAAGGCTTGTAAAACACTTCAGTGCCATAGATTTATTAATAAGACTTCATATGTATGTTGCTTTAGAAATTTTCCTACTTTGGCAAATATTGAAAAGAAGAAAGCAATGGAGGTGGAAAAGGAGCAAAGAGGAGAAATACTGAAAACACTTCAGTTTGGGTAAGTGTGTGTGTGTGTGTCTATATGTTGTTGGTACCATCAAAAATGGACTCTATCATTTATCATTTATTAAATATTAATTGATTTTCTGTAATGTGTTCCGAACAGTGTAGATGAGATTTCCAGAAAGTCTGCACCCTGGAATTAGTCCAGTCCCAGCCTGGTACATATCTAATTATATTGAGCACTTTGAATCCATTCTCTGGTGTCAGGAGTAGCCCAGCTACTCACGAGGAGGGGGAGAGAGGAAGCCCTGCTCAGGAGCAGGGCAGGGAGAACTGCTCTTCAAGGGAAGAAAGCTCACAAAGCTATAGGGAACCCGAGCCCCTTTTGCAAACGGACTCCTCCTCCAGCTCCAAGCGAGTGAGCGGAGCAAGGGCTCCGTGACACTGCTGAAAGACCCAGCACCACCAGCCAGACTAGATCGGACAGAAGCTCACCGCTTCCGACACAGGCACGGTGCAGGGGGGCTAGAGGACCCAGGAGACATCGTTTCAGGGTGCCGAAAATCTGGTGTTGGGCGGGGAGCCGAAGGAATGTACTTCCGGATTCTGATAGTGATTGAACGGTCATGTTTTTGACTATCTCCGCTTGTAAATAGCAATGCTTAATAAATAGCTTCAGTTTTCAAAAGAGGCTCTGTTGTTACTCATGAGCAGTACTGGGGAAGATCCTGACATCTGGTCTAGATGTGTGCAGTGACGAAGCTTGCCTAGGCATGGGATTGGCCATCGCCACCAGCATTTGTGCAATTGCTAGGCTTATACCAGCGGACCTATAAAATTAGGCTCCTACTGATTTTATCACAAGGCATAGCAGCTTATGTTTCCTTCCCTCCTTCTTCCTCATCAGTTGTTAGCAGTAGCTCCTGCATGCATGTCATTCCATCCTTCTCCCATGGTTCTTCTGCAAATACAGCCTTCATGTTCCAGTCACTTGCTCAACCCTTCTCACACACATTTCAATTTTCATTCTACAACCTCTTTGACAGTATGGGGTAGCCATTTTTGAATTGAATTGAATTGAAATACTTTATTGTCACTTGTACAACTTGTATACAGTGAGATTACATACATACCTGAAGGGCTGTCCCATGGAAGATGGAGCAAGCTTGATTTCTGCTGCTCTAGGGAGTGGGAACTGAACCAGTAGATCCAAATTACAGGAAAGGGATCCACAGATGAAGGGTGGTGCACAAATTAAATAAAGAAATAAGAAAAGGAGATTTGGCCTAAATATTAGGAAGAATCTTCTGACAGTAAGAGCTGTTTGACAGTGGGATTCCTCAGAAGCTGATGGGCTCTCCTTGGGGTTTTTTAAAAAACAGAATGGGTGGCCGTCTGTGAGGGATTCTTTAGTTGTGATTCTTACATTGCAGGAAGTTGGACTGTATGAGCTTTGAGATCCTTTCCAACTCTGCAATTCTATAACAGCAAGGCACTTGGTCCAGATTGTAAACAAGACTGGGGGAAAGCTATCCTTATTCTCTCGATACCCAACACAGTGTTTCCCAAAGTTTTGATACCTAGTGTCAGGGAACTGTCCTCGGCTCAGCGCAGGGTTGTGGAAGGGCTCTCAGGATGCTACAGAGAGCCCCGGCCCCACCTGACCAGCAACACCTCCTCTTCCAGCGTAGGAAGCAGTGATGTCTCTAGTGGGGAGGGGCATGAAGCTCAGAGGCTTGAGAACAGAGGCTCTGGGGATGTTGGAGAGACCCTGCACCCTCCTCGCTCAGTGGGCGAGGAGGGAGACACGCCATTTCCGTCACCCCAAGTGCGCAGAGGGGTGAAACGCGAGGAGGGGAGGCGGAGATTTCGTATACCGAAATTCTTATACGGTCATGTTTTTCAGCACTCTGCACTGTAAATAGTTTCCACATTAAAACTGTTAAAAGACAGCTCGGACTCATGCCTGCTTACTCATGAGCAAACCAATGCAGACCTGACACCTAGGTACTGCTGAGGTATAAATGAATGACTTGGGAATGAGCCGTATACTGTATAAGAATATATGCGGGGAGCAGCATCTGTGTCATGGCTAGCACAGGAAATTACCTGGAACGAACATTTATGCATTTTTCTCTTCCAGCAAGATGAAAGGAATGTGGAAACCTCCTCAAGCTGTGGCTTCAAGGCAACGAGGAAAAGTAAGAAGGCAGACAAATGGCTGCTGGAACAAATCTAATCATCCCTTGAAGGCTCCCGCTGCAGCTGTGACTGGTCCAAATAACCATGGAACCGAGAAGGAATTTGGAAAAGAGCTTTCTGGAGAAGCAGATGCCTGTATGAGAGATGTAGACCCCCTTAGCATTCTGGCCAGAAATGATCCTGGTGAGGCATTTCCCTGCGTTTTGTTTCTTCACATAATTAAATAATCAACAGAAAGCAGTAATCGGAGAGAACTGCCCTTGGACAAATGTAGGTGAGAAGGTTGTGGAGGTAGAAGTGACTCCGCACCCCAAAAACCTGCCAAGTGAATAACTTGATTTTGTTGAGGGACTTAGCCAAGCAGGAGTCAATCCCAGTTTCCCTCAGCCAGCATAAGGCCCCTGCTGCCCTCCCCAGGGTTGGAATTGGTCAAATTAGTGAGTTGGCCCTGGTGCTGCTGATGATCATGGAGAGACAAATAAAGTTTATTTACATACCCCCTTTTCTGCAGTAACTGCACTTAGTGGGTTTACCCAATCCACTGGTTCCCCAAAACTGCTCGGAGCAGGATTCTGGAGAAGTTGCCACCTCTTCTGAAGTTTTTATGGTTGATATTAGCCTCCTTCAACTTGCTTGTTACCTAGCCACTAGCCAGGAGGATCCTGAAGAGGTTTTAGTAAGTTCTCTTTTATCTGCTCATCTAAAGCACACAGGAAGAAGGGGGCCATGCAGGCCCATAAAGGAGGCTAGACTGGTTCATATCTGACTCTGGATGCAGAAAAGGCCTAACTTCAGCAGAGGTCTAGTAGACCACTAGAGGTGGCCTCATGGTGGGGCCTCAGATTTGCATCTGTTAGCTCATTGCAAATCACTTTTCTTGTTGGCTTTTCTGTCTCCAGTACTGCGCTTAAAGCTGAAGTATTTGGGTCCACAGCCCATTCCAATCAGTCTTCCTTCAGGTAAATAGTCCAAGCCCTCTAGGGGATGCCATTTCCAGAGAGCTACTCGTCTGTTTACACAGATACCACCCATGGGAAAAGAAGGAATCTCTTTTGGTGTTGTGTAATTGTTCAGATATTTTTGTCTCGCAATTGAAGGAGTATTATACCATTTAGGTACTCTTTATCAGAGTCTGATTTGTTGCTGAAAATAATTAGGTATGAGGTGCTGACAGCACACAAGTTTGCTCCCCACCCGCAGCACTGTACTGAAAACTTCTGCAGCCAAAACTGTGCACAGCATTACAATCGGTCATCTGCTTGCATTGAATAAAGGTATTTAATTTGCATGTTTAATTTAGAATTGGCTGTATCAAGTTTTTCAGAACCCTTTATTGTTGTAGTGTAGATGGGTACACATCTATGAATAGGGCAGAAAGTTTCTGTGGTGGGTGTGAGAGAGTAGCCCGGTGAAGCCTGGAGCTAGTTGTAGGCCCTGCTTAAAGATAATGATGCAATTTTTCTGCCTCCTTCCAGATTCAGACAAAGAGGTGTACACTGAAAAAAATGCAGCTTTGGGAATGACTGTTGTTCCAAAGCAGGTGACCTCTGCTCTGAGCTCACTAGTGGCGAACTATGGCAGCATGTCGGAAAGTGAAAATGAACAAGAGGGTAAGCTGTTTAATTTAAGCTAAACTGAACTATGTCTATACAGTTAACAGTAAAGGTGCAGTTACGGAATATGTGGCTCATTAGTGATGCCCTGCTATTTATAGGGCTGGTAGGTGACTAAACGAACAGAGGCTATTGCATTAATGCTCTAAATCAGGGTTTCCCAAACATGGGTCTCCACCCTTGGGTCTCCAGCTGATTTTGGACTACAGCTCCCATCATCCCTAGCTAGCAGGACCAGTGGTCGAGGGTTATGGGGGTTGTATTCCCAAAGCAGCTGGAGACCCAAGTTTGGGAAACCCTGTTCTAAATCAGAATTGTGTTTTGGTTTAAGTGGTACAGACAAACTATTTGTGCACAGTGCTCTTCACATTCAGTATCATTTCTTAAGTAATTTCATCTTGAATCTGTCTTGTGCAGTAATCAGTTGCCTGGCCCAATCAGTGCTTTCAGCACGACTTATTTTTACTGCTTGTTCTTTTTAAAAAATAGAACCAATCAAGACTGCAGCAAAAGTATTTTGTGAAAACAAGACATCTCTCGGAAGTGTCCCTTCATCTGCAAGCATCTCCCAGAGCTTTAAAGACGCAGGCCATAAAGAGGCTGTTAATTATGTAGACACAGCATCGGGGAGGCCGGATTCACATGCAGTACATTCCAGGAGTCTGAACAGACAGAGGAAAGCACTTTCTGAATTACCACGCCGTCATCCATCTCTTCTGGAAATGGTAAACTGCCCTTCCAGTATTTTCTACTTAGTAAATAGAATATTGTGTGTTCATGATTGTAGGCTGGTGCTGCAAGAGGTTAGGTAGCCTTGTCACGTAAGGTAAAGGCACCCCTGACCATTAGGTCCAGTCGTGTCCGACTCTGGGGTTGCGGCGCTCATCTCGCTTTATTGGCCGAGGGAGCCGGCGTACAGCTTCTGGGTCATGTGGCCAGCATGACAAAGCCGCTTCTGGCGAACCAGAGCAGCGCATGGAAACGCCGTTTACCTTCCTGCTGGAGCAGTACCTATTTATCTACTTGCACTTTGACGTGCTTTCGAACTGCTAGGTTGGCAGGAGCTGGGACCGAGCAACAGGAGCTCACCCCGTCACGGGGATTTGAACCACCGACCTTCTGATCAGGCTTAGTCAAGGCAAAATAAAGTGCTGCTTGACCATCTGTTTCAAAACGGTGAAGAAGAAATGCATGGAGATCTTCTCTTCTGCTGGCAATGTCAAATAAGCTTCCCAAGCTCTCTTTTCTATCCAGCATATTCTAAGTCCATCTAAACTGAATACTGTATGTGAAGGAAAATTGGCTTGCCATTAAATGAGAAGTGCAGTTAGGCTATCTAATAGATGGAATAAGACAATTGAATTAATACTGGAGGAAGAAGCAGACAGGTCACTGTGTTGGTCTATTGCATCAAAAACAAAGTCCTGTAACCCTTTAAAGACAAATAAATAAAAAACATCATTTTGTTATAAAGTTTCTGGAAATACTGCTTTAAGCATAGATTCATCATTTGTAGGGTCCTTGGCTGTGAGGACCTGAGTACATAGTGTATTTATTCCCATTATGTTCTCTGATGCAACCATGTGTCCATGTTGAGTTCCATACGAATTCTGGCCACACTGTTTATCCCCTTCAGTTAAGCATTAGCTGAGCAAAACCTTCTCCACTTGTTACAGGAGAGGGAGAAAACAAAGGTCTGAGTTGGTAACTGTCAGATTCAATAGTAGTTGGTGAATGTTCTTTCATTGTGGAATTATCTTTTTTTAATTTAAGATTTTATTGAATTATACAAAAAACCAAGTACAATTAGGGGATGTATGTCAAAGAATATTTGTTTTGTCACATTATAGCACTCAATTACTATTAACAGTTGAATGAGATCGATTGAGTATCATTTCCCCCCCCTCTAAATCAGTTATGAGGTCCACATTTCATTCATTGGTATTGCAGAAATATCAGGTATAAATTCCCACCAAATGGCGTGGGAATGTTCTGGGTTTTCAGAACTGAGACTTTTAAAGTTATGTAATTTTCCAGATTCCAGGTATTATTGTACCTAAAAGGAAATTGTAAATCATAATTGCAGCATCATTTGGATAGCAGTCTCAATAATCCTAGCCATCTCCTAATATACCTCAGTCCAAAAATTTTGAACAAATGGACACTCCTGCCATAAATGGAAGTATGTCACCCTGGCACCAAATCTGTGCCAGCGATCGAGTGCCAACCCTGAAGTCATGTGAGATAATTGTACCGGTGTGCAGTATTGCCTGTGTAATATCTTCACATAAGTAAACACCAGTTTGTATGATTTAGATAGGAGACCGTAATTTTTTCCATTAATTTAATTCATATCAATACCTATATCACGATCCCATAAAGTTTTAAGGCCTGCAAGAACTCAATTATATCATTGCGGTATTATCTGAATACTGGTTTCTGTATTTCAGGAAGGTTCAGCAGTTGGCTTCAATAATAATAAAAAAAGTAATATACTAGCTAAGCAGGCTATGGCAAAAAAGAAAACACTGAAGCTGAAAGCATCTCTCTCCTCTTGTGTACACCCTGTGTCCAATGTTTGAACACCACACCTCTTTTTCTGGGAGGAGGGTTGCCCGCTTTCTTCTCAGTGTTTTTATTGGTTTGTTGCAGAGGGGTGTATTCTGAGCATTGGCAGTTTTTATTCTATGTATTTATTGCGTTTATATTCCACCTTTCCCTCCAAGAAGCTCAAAGGGTGCACATGGTTATCCAGTTCCCTGTTTTATTCTCACAACAACCCTGCGAGGTAGATTAGGCTAAGAGATGGTGACTGACCCAAGGTCGCCCAGTGAGCTTCATGGCTGGGTGGGGATTAGAACTCTGGTCTCCCAGGTCATAATCCAGCACTCTAACCACAACACCATATCTCATATTACGTGGTGCCCATCACATTTCCTTAGCTTTCATGTGTACCTCTGAGGTGGCACTATGGTCTAAACCACTGAGCCTCTTGGGCTTGCTGGTCAGAAGGTTGGCGGTTCAAATCCCCGCGACGGGGTGAGCTCCTGTTGCTCTGTCCCAGCTCCTGCCAACCAAGCAGTTCGAAAGCACACCAGTGAAAGTAGATAAATAGGTACTGCTGTTGTGGAAAGGTAAATGACATTTCCATGCACTCTAGTTTCCATCACGGTGTCCTGTTGCGCCAGAAGCGGTTTAGTCATGCTGGTCACATGACCCGGAAAGCTGTCTGTGGACAAACGCCGGCTCCCTCGGCCTGAAAGCCAGATGAGTGCCGAAACCCCATAGTCGCCTTTGACTGGACTTAACCATACAGGAGTCCTTTACCTTTACCTCTGAGCCCAAAAAGTTTGGGGGGGGCCCTCACATATCCTAAAATAGAAACATGCCTTCTATGGTTGAGATGGTTCAGTTGGTAGAGCATAAGACTCTTAAGCTCAAGGTCATGGGTTCAAGCCCATTGGGCAAAAGATTCCTGCACTGCAGGAGGTTGGACTAGATGACCCTTGTCCCTTCCAACTCCGCAATTATATTATATTCACTTTTATAAGTTTACTTTTGTTGCTTTGGACTAAGGAAAACCAGCTATAGGCCTGTGTCAGTGTCTGGAAACTGGAGAAGTGAGAATATTTGCCACGTTAGTCATTCCCCAGTTTCAGTTTCGGCCTTTCAGTGGCTGCATAGCAAAGAAATATTTTAAATAAATACGTGTCCCTCATCATGGGGTGACTTCCTTAGGAGGATGCTATCTTACTGGGATGGTTCTTGAGCTCCAATGTCATGCCATGGTTCTCCTTTCACATGAGCATTAGTTTTATAATATTTTTGCAAGCATGCAGATTATGTCTGTAGTTCATCACAGTTTCGTAGTTGAGTCTCAAGTCCCACCATTAATTGGGGGTGGGGCATCCGATCAGAGTGATTAATCCATAGTTCCAGTTTTTATAAAATGTCTGAGGTATATATTTCTGCTTGGTTTTTAGCAGAGACAAGAAACCAAATATATTTTTGAAACCCATTTGCTGATTACTCCATAATTGTATCGCTGTAAGCAGTTCTGTTTGCATAGAATGTTTGTAGGAATATGCCTCATTCTGTCTTTCTCCTTCTAGCTATTAGCAAAGGACATACGGCATGAAAGGAATGTGATTCTGCAGTGCATTCGCTATATTCTCCAAAATGATATCTTTGGACTCTACTCACAGACTGACTCAAGAGCATTCATGGAGACTGGACAGACTTCTCAAGATACGAAAGGCAGGCAAACTGAATCTAACAGCTCTCATAGTTTTGACAATAAATTAGCAGAGCAGAATGAATTACTTGTAGGTCAAAGTAAGGAGGCATCTGTAGTATCCTGCACAGCACAAACGTATGCTGTTGATGAGGAGATTTGGGAAACCACAGAAATACACCGTAAAGAAAACAAACTTGATAGTTATGCATAACCAGACCTATTTCGGGATTCTGAAAGTCAGCAAATTATATAGTACCTCAAAATATTTTGACAGAACTAAATCAGCCCTTCTAATGTAAACCTGCATCGACATCCATCCTGTTACTATTTTGATCTTGCAGATTTTTTTCTTGAGGGTTTTATTTTTATACCGGAGGAGTTTAAATAGACCTTAACCGCATTAAATCATTATTAATGTGGTTTCTATTATAGACATGACGGCAACATTCATTGTTGTTGTTGCCCTTCTTCCCTATGGTCTCAGGCACTTTTCTCACACCCCAAAGTGTAACGGCCGTGGAGACAGATTGCGGGAAGGGAAGGCAGGAAGAGGATTTGGCTTTCCTCTCCTTTGTGATCTTTTGATGTTAATATTAGACATCTCACCCTCCCATTTTATACATGAATGTGATACTCATGAAATGTGACTGCCACCATTGTGCCCAATGTGGCCCTTAGAGTATCTAATTTCTGAAGTATCAGAAAGATGGAACATTAAATATTAGCCTTGCAAATATTTATCCAATCTTAACGCTAGTTTTGTTGTCTTGAACAGCAGGCTGAAGGACACGTTATCCCCCTACCTGCCTCTGACCAATTTGGATTGTTTTATTTTTATTACGGTTGTCCCCAGCAATGTGGTACAGTTTGACAAAGCTTTATATTTTTAATCATTAGTGGAGCAATATGCACCAAGTTGCCAGGATCCAAAGTATGTTTTTAACAAAAATATGTACTGTATTCCTTCCCACGCTTCCACTTTTGTCCTTCAAATGTAATACACTTAATAAACTGTTGGTGCATAAATTGAACACATGGTATTGGAAAAGCAGACACTTTACATTGGATTTTAAATAATACATTGAAATTTTGTGTAATTGCAGTGACTCGTTGTCTATTTGTCCTAGTTTGATTTGGAAATTTGGTTTTCAGTCCATACGGTACAGCCACTACAAGGGGTTTGGATGGCAGAGATAGTGAAAACGCTGGATATTTTTTTTTGACATGTGAATTAATTTGGAAGAGAGGTGAACTCTCAAAGAAGTGGAAGCAATTCTCCATTGCACTGCAAAATTAGACTAAAAGTAAACTTTGAAATTGTGCACATTTCCACTGCATTTCTTTAAAAATTTTATCCAGATGGTTCATTGTCAGCAGTGCTACAGGAACCAAGAGGATCAAAAGTTTAGAAGACTAGCAGGCCAAAGGTCTGCTGAAATAAAATGACTAGCCCACAAACTTGCATTTCTCATTCACACACACTCATGAGTGCCAACAAGATTTTCTGGCCCCAACACACTGTTTATTAATCTACCTATTGACCCATTCACAAAAGTTACATACGCTTTGTGTCATCATGCATATTTGTGTCCAGGTTGAAATGGAGGGTGCAAAAATAAATTGGGGATGACACATTAATAAAATGTCTGCAGGCAATGTGAATCAATGAAGTTTTTTGCATAATTATATTTACATACTAGAAAAGGCTTTACCTGTTGAATTTCTACCAAAGGGACAAGAACCCAGTTTTCCCCCAATACCAACACTAAACCAAGGCCTAGGCTGCTGTCCTGTGTACCCACTTAACTGGGAGTAAGCCTTATTAAATACAAAGAAACGCATGTATGTTGTTTAGTCGTATCTGACTCTTCGTGACCCCGTGGACCAGAGCACGCCAGGTACTCCTGTCTTCCACTGCCTCCCAGTTTTGTCAGACTCATGTTTGGTAGCTTCGAGAACACTGTCCAACCATCTCGTCCTCTGTCGTCTCCTTCTCCTTGTGCCCTCCATCTTTCCCAACATCAGGGTCTTTTCCAGGGAGTCTTCTCTTCTCATGAGGTGGCCAAAGTATTGGAGCCTCAGCTTCAGGATCTGTCCTTCCAGTGAGCACTCAGGGCTGATTTCCTTCAGAATGGATAGGTTTGATCTTCTTGCAGTCCATGGGACTCTCAAGAGTCTCTCCAGCACCATAATTCAAAAGCATCAATTCTTCAGTGATCAGCCTTCTTTATGGTCCAGCTCTCACTTCCATACATCACTACTGGGAAAACCATAGCTTTAACTATACGGACCTTTGTTGGCAAGGTGATGTCTCTGCTTTTTAAGATGCTGTCTAGGTTTGTCATTGCTTTTCTCCCAAGAAGCAGGCGTCTTTTAATTTTGTGACTGCTGTCACCATCTGCAGTGATCATGGAGCCCAAGAAAGTAAAATCTCTCACTGCCTCCATTTCTTCCCCTTCTATTTGCCAGGAGGTGATGGGACCAGTGGCCATGATCTTAGTTTTTTTGATGTTGAGCTTCAGACCATATTTTGCGCTTTACTCTTTCACCCTCAGGGTGAGGGTGAAAGACATGTATACCATTGAACTAAAAGGTACAGTACAGTGAATTTTAAATGAGTGGCTTTAGGACCTGCACAGCAGATTTGGTTAAGCTTCTTTGGAAAGTTTTCACATTTTGCATTTATCATCCACCCACATTTATTGTGGAATAGTTTTTGAAGAAAATAACTGATCTCAAATGAACCCACCACAAGAAAAATGCATCCTGGTTGCTGGGGAAAAGGAGAACTACAGGGAAGATTAGGTCTGCAACAGGAAATGTGCATTTAAGGAGAAAGGAAAACACCAGCTCTTTAGAACCCCAGGGCTTCCAGTGGTCTGGAATCCAACAACTCACATCTGTCACAGTTATGACTTCATTTACTGGCTAAAAATACTGACTGGTGGGAGCAACCAGGATGGCTCATTTCACAGAAATCACTTGGAAGGCTACCTGCACATTTTGCTTCATAATGTTCTTCCTAGAAGAGCTCCAGACTTCTAAAGCTTTTTTTTAAACAAAATCTCAAGTCTGGGACTGCCTGGTGACACCAATGAGGGACTTGTCAGGTACCATGGCACCTGTTTTGGTGACGCCTGATCTAATGGGACACACTTCAGAATTTTTCCTATTATGTTTGACATTATGGTCGGAGTCACAGTACTGTACTCTTTGATTTCCAGCTATATACAGGACAGTTGGACAATGTTCTCGAAGCCACCAACATGAGTCTGACCAAACTGCCAGAGGCAGTGGAAGACCGGAGTGCCTGGCGTGCTCTGGTCCATGGAGTCACGAAGAGTCAGACACGACTAAACGACTAAAGAACAACAACAACATATACAGGATAATAAGGCTCGGTGCAAAATTGTTCCCACACCCACCTGTTGTGCCAGGGTCAAGCCAAGCAGAATTCACAATTAAAATGTAATACAAAAATCTGCTTTGGTTAAACCAGGAAGTTTTCTCCTTGTGGCCATGTCGGGGGGATGGAAAACACACTAGTCCAAGAACCTGGCTCATCCCATCCATGGTTCATAGCATTATATCCTCACTAGGGTTGGCCTACCCCAGTCATGAGTTTCCACACCCAGTTTCTTGACAAACCATGTGAGTTTATGTTTGTGCAGAGAAAATGGAGAATCTCTGAAGCTGGAATGGTGATGTATGCAGTTAATACAGTAGGTCTTTTTTACACAGTTGCTGAGTGCAGTCACTGATCTTGCCTGTTTCCCCCTCACCTTTGATGGCATTTGGTGAGCTTTGTATGCTAGGCTGCTACAGGGTGGTCTCATGGTCTAATTGCACTTGCTAAGCTCTTGTGTTCATGGACACTTAAAAACATAGCAGGAGTAATTATCATCAAAGCAGCAAAAACAAAGATTATGAGCCAAAGCCAACAAATCTTTGATTTCCTCAAACTCAGCCTTTAAAGTAGAGAAAGTGTGTAAAAACAGGCAGATTGGCTGCAAATGTTTCCATACTGAGACACTTCTGCTTCTCCGCAAGATCTCTCCTACTTAAATGAACATTTGTCTGCTTCACTGCTTTTCTGTGGAATGAGAGGACAAATCTATTGGTTCAGGAAAATAGGTATAAAATATGGAAAGAATTGCTGGATGCCAATATCCAAGTTTGGGGCAAGTACTCTTGGGTGAGAAAACCCCGGCAGATGTTTTAAATCACCAAACATGCAGCAAATTTAAGTGTGGAAATGTAGGGTGTTAGACCTTTAAGATATGCCCTTGTGAGGTATGCCCTTCCTTCTTCCCCCAGCGTACATAGGAAAAGGCCACCAGTATGGTATGCTAGCAGATGCCAACTTGCAAACATTTCAAAAGTCAGGTTCATATGCTCTTCTATACATCCGTCAGATGTATAACTTGGCTTAGTCAGGTAGGTAGCCATGTGGGTCTGAAGCAGTCAAAATAAATATAAAAACTAAAAAAACAAAAACAAATTCGCAGTAACACCTTAGAGACCAACTAAGTTTGTTCTGGGTAGAAGCTTTCTTGTGCACATGCACACGAAAGCTTATACCCAGAACAAACTTAGTTGGTCTCTTAAGGCGCTACTGGGAAATTTTATTTATTTATTTTGGCTTAGTCAGAAAGTGGCAAAAGTTCCCAGATTATTGGTACATGCTGTTTTTTCCTGGTTGGGTTTAATGTGGCACAGTATGCAAAAAATGAACCGGAGGGATTTTTATTTCAAGCATGGAAATATACAGAAGAACAGAACTTCACTTGCAGAAGGTATAGAAGGAAGGCAGATTTTAAAGGTGCAGGCGCTGTACTCGGGTGGAGATTCTGTCAGTCTCCTGGGACTGCTTGGCATATTCGGCCAGAATGAACGTGCAGACTGAATGTGGTGCTTTTTTATATTAAGTTTCTCCCCCTTTGCCTTGCTTGTCGTCTCCTTCGCTTGGGTGCGGGCACTTCTTGCTCGTTTTCCATGGGGTGGGGGGAGGTCGGGGCGAGTCACCCTGACCAAGAACTGCGAGTCAGGCACTCTGTAAAGGAGCGGTGGTGGGGCGTTTTCCGAGTCCACACGCCGCCCGAAAGCCTGCCTTGGTCTTGACACGCGCCTAAAGCTCCCCGCTCCGACGGTCAGCCAGACCCAAGGGGCCAAGAAGCAGCAGCCGCCGCTCCGAACCGCTTCCTGAGGGAAAACGCACCGGCCGCCAAGCCGGGGGTGGGGGGAGAGAAAAAGAGAGAGGAGGAGGAGGGGGGGCGGAAGAGGGCCGCCTGAGGAGAAAACTGCGGAGCGTCAGGCCGACGCCCCCGCCATCTTGGCGGGCCGAGCTCGCGGCCTCCGTCTTGCGGGTCTACCCTCGCGGCCGCCTCGGCAGCCAAGAGCCGTAACTCCCCGGCTCTTCTCCCTCCTTCCTTCCCTCCCTCCCTCCTTCCCTGCCGGCGAGCCCTTTATGTCTGCGCGCTGCCTGCGGTTGCGCCTGCGCCGCCAGCGCCATCTTTCTCCCTCCCCCCTCCTCCCCTCCCTTGGACAGAGCGAGAGAGGGAAGCCGGAGGAGGAGGAGGAGGAGGAGGAGGAGGGAGAGCGAGCGCGCGGCGGCGGCGGCGGCGTCTCGCCCGCGAAGCTTCCCGGCTCCTGCTGCGGAGGGAGAGGCGTCGGCGTCGGAGGAGCGCGAGAGGGGCGGCTGCTGTTGCTACTGCCCGGGCTGCGTCAGATTCCCCGCCCCCCCCCACCGCCATCTCCCGCCGCCCTCCTGGATGGGGAAGCGCCCGGCGCCCGACGGCCCCGCCGGGACTGCGCGCACGAGCCTCGCCGCCGTTCCGGAGCCGGCTGCTGCTGCGTCGGCGAACCCTGCTCCGTTTTGCTGCCGGGAGGATTGGCGGGGCCGGGAGTCCCAGGGGCTTTCTGATCTAGTGGCGGGCGGCGAAGGGGCCGGGGCCTGAGTGTCACATTGCCCGGAGAGGAGGGTGTCCGGCGGCGGCGGCGGCAGAACCACGCAGGCAGCGCCTCTTGTGTGTGTGTCTGTCTGACTGACTGCCTCTCCCTTTCTGTCTCGGCTCCTCCGCCAGCTGCCAGGTGCGCCTGCTCCGCCTGCGCGCTCCCTTTCCCTCCTCTCTCTCCGTCCGGGGCTCCTTAAAATAGTGCTCCTTCAATGCACCAGCCTGACTCAGCGGCAGACACCAGCGTCGGGAAGATGGCGCACCCGGCGATGCTTCCTCGGAGGGGCAGCAGCAGCAGCAGCGGCGGCGGCGGCGGCGGAGGCAGTAGCAGCAGCAGCAGCGTCAGCGTCGCGGTGCCGGCCTTGTGTCCGGCAGGCAGCGGCGTCGGAGGCAGCGGCGGCTTGGAAGATTACCCGCCGCCCTTGCTCGTTCAGCCGCCGCCTCCTCCTCTTCCTCCCTCCTCCGCAGCGCCTTCGTCTTCTCCCGGGCTGCCTCCTCCGCAGAGCCTGACCCTCCTCTCGCAGCCGCAGCCCCTCGGCCAGGCAGGGGCCCAGATGAAGAAGAAAAGCGGCTTCCAGATCACCAGCGTGACCCCCGCCCAGATCTCGGCCAGCCTCAGCTCCAACAACAGCATCGCCGAGGACACGGAGAGCTACGACGACCTGGACGAGTCGCACACGGAGGACTTGTCTTCTTCCGAGATCCTGGACGTCTCCTTGTCCAGGGCCACGGACTTGGGGGAACCTGAGCGGAGCTCCTCGGAAGAGACTCTGAACAACTTCCAGGAGGCCGAGAGCCCTGGCGCTGTCTCCCCCAACCAGCCTCGCCTTCTGCAGCAGCAGCAGCACCCCTCTTTGCCACATCCCCCTCATCATCAGAGTGTGGCCATCAATGGCGGCATCCACCCTTCTCAGGGACATCATTATCACCACCACCACCACCATGGACATCACCATGCGCCACACTCCGGGATGGTCGGCCCAGCGGCTCCCGGAGGACCTCCGTTTAGCCCATCGTTTAGAAAACTGTCCACCGCTGCAAGCTCCGATAGCGTTGTAGCAGCTGCCATGCCTGTTTCTGCTGCATCATCTGCTGGTATGCCTGTGGCCGCTCTTGTGTCTCATTTCCACTCTGCTGGTACACCTGGGGTCACTTCAGCCGGTGGAGCTGCGGCCAGCACTTTAAGCAGCGAGACTAGTGGTAGCTCTAGTGGGGTGAGCAGCGTGCCTGGTCCCGTTAATGTGAATCTAAGTAACTTCACAAGTACTGGTAGCATAACTAGTGGCAGTGTTAATGTGGCGGTCTCGAGTGGGCTTGGCAATGGCACGAGTACTTCCTCTAGCGCTGGAAATTCCAGCGGAGGAGGAGCTGCTGCAGCAGGAACATATAGTCAGCTGCAGCCTGCAGCCAGCACCTCGAGGTTTAGAGTTGTGAAACTGGATTCAAGTTCAGAACCTTTCAAGAAGGGTAGATGGACATGCACAGAGTTCTACGACAAAGAGAACCTCATGCCAGTTGCAGAAGGAGTAGCTGTAAATAAAGCGCTAGACACTCTCAAACAAAATTCACTTGATGTGACTTCTGAAAGGGAGAGTACCAGTGGGAGCTCAGTTAGTAGCAACGTAAGCACACTGAGTCACTATACTGAAAGTGTGGGAAGTGGGGAGATGGGAGCACCAGCGGTAGCACAGCCGCCGCCATTTCAAGCAGCAGGTTCTCAGCAGTTGGATTTCGGCAGCACCGGCCCTCAACCTGCTCCAGCACCCAGCATACCCCAGAGTGTTTCTCAGTCACAGCTTGCACAGCCACAGCTTCATCCTCAAGATGTAAATTATCCTCCTCAAAAGCAAGGGGTCCAGCCTCCTGCATCAGCTGTCCCTCCTCCAGTAAATATAGCAGGTGGCCATCAACAGCCTGCCATGGCACAGCAGCTGCCATACACGCAACCAGCGCAGCCTGTGCCACCTGTTCCGGTTGTGCCACAACTGCACCAATTGCCATATGGGCAAGGACAGGCACAGCACCCACCACCGCAGCAGCAGCAGCAGCAGGTACCTCTGCAGATGGCCCCAGGGCATGTTAAACCAGTGAATCAGAATTCTGTCACAGGGCCTATGCCAGATTACGTACAACAGCAGCAAATGCTTCAGACTCCAGCTTCTATGCAGCCAGGACCTACAATGGTAGGAACGGCCATGCCTGCGCCTGTTGCTCAGGCACCAAGTATGCAGCCTTCTGTACAAGCACACCTGGCAGTAGCATCCTCTCAGCCCGCTGCACATGCTCAGACAGCAGTGCTGACCTCAGGAGCTGGTGCTCAAACAGTGAATGTTGGACAACAAGGAAGTGTAACTCCCATGGTGCAGCAGCCAGCAGTTGCAAATCAAATTGCCCCTTCGGTGGTGGCACAGAGCGCTCCTCCTCCACCTTCCCACGTGGGAACGCCTGTTCCAGCAGGCGTTGTTCATCCCGGGTTGCAAGGTAGCACATCAAGCCTTCCTCAGCCCTTGGTTATTGTTCCACAGAGTACTTTGTTACCAATGCAAGCAGCAGAATCCCTTGTTCAAGGAATGGCTGGTCAGCAATTGCCTGCTGTTAGTCCTGTACCTTCTGCCAGTGCTGCTTCTGTCCCATGCCAGTCTGCTGCAAACGTGTCGCCCACACCTATGAGTTTGCCTCCTTCAAAGAACATAGCACAATCATCAGGTGCGCAGAATGGGAACTTGGTCCAGAATGTGTCTCAGCCTTCCTTGATGTCTGCTAGCATCAATTTGCCTGCAGTCCAAAATGTGCCACAACAGGTACCACTGAACTCTGCCCAGTTTTCTGCCCAGTCTCTTGTTCAGTCAATTACAAACCGAAGTGAAGATTCCAAACGCTCCATGGAAGCCACCTTGGTTGGCCTGCCCCAAACCACCAGTGGAGAAAGTGGCGCTGGAGCATCGTCAGCCGTGTCAGACGGAGCCAGCAGCATGGCCGCCTCTCTTTTCCCCCTGAAGGCACTTCCGCTGACAGTGCAACTTGTTGATGGTGAGGATGAGAGGTAAGATCATGCCAAGTAAAAATGTTGTGGTTGCTTATTGTAAACTGCACTGACCTTATTGACCCATTCCCAACCAGATACGGGCTTTGTAAAGAGCTTTAGTAACTGATGTTAGCACAAACTGTTTTTGTTCATTCTGGTGCTTTTGTTAGTTACGGTACTTTGTGCTTGGCGGCATCCCTTAGCTGTAGTGCCAAAAGGACAAACATGGGAGACTCGAGGCAGGGAAAGTAACTTCAAGCTATGAAGACTCCCAGAATCGTAGTTCATCGTCATTGTCACTTCGTAGGAGTTAGGGTCTCTTTATTGTCTCTTTGCGCTACTTCATCTGGAAGGTGCATTGATTTCAAGAACACAAGGGAAATATAATCATTAGCATAACCAGCGAGATTTTGATCCAAGCTAAGGCTACTGCAATCTCTTCACTTACATTTAGATAACTTCGAGGCAGGGAAAGTGACTTCATGAATTATGTCCTAATACTTGGAGGTATTCTTTTCCATTATGCTCCCTACTTCTGTTTTTGTCATTTCAATATATATATTTTAAGGTGGCGCTCATTGCTTTTCTTTCACAGAGAAACCAATTGCTACATAAGGTTTGAAACGTTTTGAAAGTGATGTTGTGCTCGACATACAAATGGTGTGTTGCTGGTGTCACTCTCTGTTGGAGCAATCTTGCTATTGCATTACATGTTTCATTAATCATTTGACTTCAATAGATGATTCTAGACTTCTTCTTTACAGCTGTCGTGGTCATAGTTAAAAACTACCAGTGATGAAAAGCTGTCAGCACAACCAGGTTCATGGTATTGGCAAAGGGTTTTTCAGGTGGTAGGTCATGAGTCCCCAACCTTTTCTGGGTCCAGGGGCACATTTGGAAGTCTAAGAAGCCGTCTTGAGCACCAAAACAGGCAAAACACAACCAAAGAAAAAGCAAAGGGCCCCCTTCAAACAAACTTAAGCTGACAAAACAAGCAGTTTCAAAAATAAAACATCTAGTGCAAAAGCCCCACCAGTTGCTCCACTGTCTCCCAAGTTCGCTAGACAATAGTGTGTTGGTGAGTGGGTGGGATCTCTTTGGCTTTTGATTTTCTAAAGCGTTTCAGAGGGGATCATGCAAGGCCTCCAGCTGCCCCCCAACCTCGCCCTCTCCTTTCCAGCGTAGAATGTCTTGGGATCAGAGGGAAGTGTGGGGAAAGTGGATGGAAGTGACTGGAGGCCTGCGCTTTGCCCGGTGCAGCCCAGGGGGCATTGAGGGATCCAGGAATATGATGTCTCTTGTAAATTCAAATCTTCTGCCCTTTCAGTTGTGTTCTCAGTTGGAATCAATCAGTTCCATAGGCTCTGTAGAGCTTTCAGTGCGTCTCGTCTCTCTGTATGACATCCTGTTCTGAGCTTGCTGTGTCAGAGATATAAAAATATGGCTGGGTTGATCCATTATTTGTTACAGTTTTATCTAGTCCTCTTTGAAGGATTTCAGAGCAAACTTGTATGTACACACCCCCACCCCAGTGTTCGAAATTCCCTGGTCGCTAGTTGCTTTCTGGGGCTCAGGCTTGTCCCCTTGTCACCAGTTTCAGATCACCTGTTGTGAGGTTTGTGACCGAAATCTCCTCTGCAGGCAGCATCCCTGACTGAAGTGTTCCCTTTCAGCCGGCTCCCCAGGAAGCTTTTTGATATTTTTGATGAGGTAACCTTTCCATTGTACTATTTGCAAAAGTAAGCAAACAAGCTGTGAAAAACCTCTCTAATGGCCCAAGGAGATTGGCTGATTTTCACCCCTCCCCTTAGAACAGCTAACTTTGCAGGTAGAAACTCAAAACAGTCTTTCAGTGTTAGGCATGTTGCGGTTTGCAAGTTTTACTTGTGGGGATTCTGATTTCCTGTGCTGGCTGATTATTTAAGGGTTTCAAATGGTGATCTTGCTTCTCAAAAGTGAAATGGCTCTAGCAGTAAAGATGCGCCTCTTTTCTTGCTTTGCCTTTCATTTCTTCTCATAATAATATTTTTTTCTGGCTTGCCTGGAAGAATAAAGGCTTGGCCCCTTTATTTGGATTCTGCTGCATCATTCCCCCTCCCCCCCCCCAGGAATACAGGTTGACCATGGAGGTGGGGAGAGCAGACTGGAAATTATGACAAAAGGAGGGTTTTTGCAGCAGGGGGTGCCTTCCTAGTGTACCTGCCCATTCTGAAGATTGTATCTGGTATGGAGGCAGGAGTGTAAGTAGAATAACTATTCTTATAGCTTGAAATTGATAAGAAAACCATTCTGGTCTAGTTCTTGGTTCTGGTCTTGCCCATTTGTTAACAGTGAGTGAGATTTACCGGAAGTGTGTTTGCCTTTCGAACCCAAGCCTGCAGCATGAGACAGAACATATTTCTATCCTTTCCTGGAGATAAGTTAGCAAAGTCTGCTGATGACATCAAAATTGTTCGGGGTAGTTTTTAACTGAAAGAGGCTGTGAGGTTCTCCAAAAGGATATCTCCAAACTGGATGAATGAGCATTAAAATGATAAATCAGGCTCAGTGTTAAAGTAGCTCGGTGGTTGATTACCACCTATTTTCCTATCTTGGACTATAACTCCTTCCTTGCATCATTTGTTCTACTATCACCAGATTGGGCACTGCTTTCTTCTTGGGTGAAGATGAAGGCAAAGTAGGCGCTGAGCAGTTCCACTTTCTCTCTGTCGCTCAATAGCATTTCTTCATCTTCTTAATGCAGAGGTCCTACTACTTGTTTGTTCTTCCTCTTGCTTTGACCATAGCCCTCCACCCCACCCCTTTTTATTATTTTTAACATCTTTTGGAAGCCTGAGCTCATTTTTGAGATTTAACCTGCCTGACCTTCTCCCTGCAGGTGTTGGCCACTCATTTACCCTCTTCTTTCATGATTTGCCCCTTCTATTTCATATACAGCCGTACCTTGTGTTGCGTTCCCTGCGGGTTGCGAACGGCGCGGGTTACGAACGCGGCAAACCCGGAAGTGTTTACTTCCGGGTTTCGCCGCACGCGCATATGCAGAAGCGCTCCACGCGGTCTGCACATGTGCAGAAGCGTTCTGCGCACGTCACGCATGCACAGAAGCGTGATATTGCGCTTCAGCACGTGTGCGATATCGCCGCTCAGGTTGCAGACTTTTGGGGGTGCGAACGGCACCCCAGAACAGATCGTGTCCGCAACCCGAGGTACCACTGCACAAACCCCTTTTAAATCTCAGCTCATCCATAGTAAGCTCCTTATGCAGCCACGCTGGTTTCTTTAGATGCCCCCCACTTTTCTTGTTGGAATTGTTTGAAATTGTGCCTTCAGTATCTCATCTTTAAGAAACTCCCATCCATCTTGGACTCCCTTCTCTTTTGAGTATTTCTGACCATGGGGTTTCACCCAGTGCTTTCTTACTTTTTTTTTAAATCAGCTTTCTTAAAGTCCATAGTGTGCATGCCAGCTTTCCCAAGAGGACATGGCCCAAATGTTTTGTGTATTTTCACATTGTTGTTGTATATTTGTAGCTTGGTTTCCCCCCTGGAGCTCAGGGCTGTGTACATTGCCTTCACCTTTCTCCTTTTCCGCTCACAATACCCCTGCGAGGCAGTTCAGCTACCAAAGTTGTGAATAGAACATTTTTTTGCTTGTTATTTAGTTGGCAAACTTTTCGCTTGTTTCTTGGATTAGGTATTTTGCTATAAACATCAAGGCTATGAAATGTTGCAGTGAGAGCAAGGAGGCTGCTTCTCCTGTTCACCTTACATTGGGGGTGTAAAGAGCCCCCCAAGGATCAGCGCTGGGACTTGTGCTTTTTAACTTGTTCACGAATGATCTAGAGTTAGGGGTGAGTAGTGAAGTGGCCAAGTTTGGTGGTTCTACTAAATCGTTCAGGGTTGAAGAGCTCTGAAAGGACCTCCCCAAACTGAGTGAATGGGTGGTAAAATGGCAATGGCAATTTAATGTAAACAAGTGAAAAGTGATGCATGTTGGGGCTAATGTCACATTATACGCTCATGGGGTCTGAACTGGCAGTGACTGACCAGAAATGAGGCCTTGGGGTTGTAGTGGATAGCTCAATGAAGCTGAATGGAGATGTTGACCCAGTGTGCAAAAGCTGTGAAAAAGGCAAATTTCCTGCTCGGGATTGTTAGTAAAGGAATTGAAAATAAAATGCAAATACAGTGGTACCTTGGTTTAAGAACAGTTTAGTTTATGAACAACTTGGATTACGAACGCTGCAAACCTGGAAGTAGGTGTTTGGGTTTGTGAACTTTGCCTTGGAAGCAGAACATGTTTCGCTTCCTGTTGAGTGTGTTCCATTTGTAAATTGAGTCCCCCGCTGCTATGGGAAAGCACGCCTTGGTTTAAGAACGCTTTGGTTTAAGAACAGACTTCTGGAACGGATTAAGTTCGTAAACCAAGGTACCACTGTACCGTAATGCCATGATACAAATCTATGGTGTGATTGCCTTTGGAATACTGTATGTAGCTCTCATCTCAAAAAGCAGTTGGAAATGGTTCAGAAAACGACATCCTGAATGGTCAAGGGGATTGAGCAGAAGGAAAGGTTGTGGCACTTTTTAGTCCAGGGAAAAGGCAAGTAAGAGGCGACATGATAGAAGTACTTAAATTATGCATGGCATGGAGAAGGTGGCAAGAAAAAATGTTGTTCTTCCTCTCTTGTAACTCTAGAACTCACTGACATTCAGTGAAGGTTCATGTTGGGATATCCAGGATAGATAAAAAGAAAGGATATATTCACACCGTGCTTAGTTGAACTATGGAGGTAGTGATGAACCACAACTTGGCTGTCTTTTTAAAAGAGCATTGGGCAAATCATGAAGGATAAGGCTAGCTATGTTCTTCCTCCACATTTAGAGATGGCGTTGCTTCTGAAAACCAATCGCTGGTGGCGCAAATGTTTTTGTTCCTTCATCTGCAAAACACTTGACTTGCCTTAACAGGGTTTTGCGAGGGTTATAACAAGTATGTGTCGCACTCTGAACATTTTGAAGTGCTTTATCAACTAAGGAGGAGGAGGAATTGCAGCAGTGAGACTCCTCTTTGCCAGGTACTGAAATAAGCTATTTGAATATGCAGCTATATTAAAACTAAAAAATTGTCTGTTGGAGTGAAGTGAAGCAGACAGACGGAAGGAACCTCATTAAACAACCTATGGAATTCGCTACCACAAATTTTAGATTTTTTTATTTTTTTTTACAGCTATTTATATCCTGCCTTTCCGGAAACCATTCCAGTGCATTCTACCATTTTAAAAAATCAATAAGATATAACAATTTATTTAAATAAAATATAGGAATTCCCAGAGACCAGTTGGTGGTAGATGACCCTGCTGAGAAGGGGACAATCCTAGCTAGCTACAGCAGGCTATGTCAGTGTTTTTCAACCACTGTTCCGTGGCACACTAGTGTGCCGCGAGATGTTGCCTGGTGTGCCGTGGGAAAATTACTTTATGTATAGTCAATATAGGCACAGAGTTAAATTTTTTAACATTTTCTAATGGTGGTGTGCCTCGTGATTTTTTTCATGAAACAAGTGTGCCTTTGCCCAAAAAAGGTTGAAAAACACTGGGCTATGTGGTGCTGCTTGCCTGCTTGCTTTTCTCTCCCGGCATCAAGATGTGTCTGCAGTTAGTTAGGGTGGCTTGAAAGGGATTTTAAAAGTCCATTAAGTGTAGCTCTATCAACAGCTATTGGTTATACAGGTATCTCTCATCTTACATGGGGGTTATGTTCCTGATCATCACACATATAAACAAAATCATGTAAAGCCAAAACGCCCACTGGAAATGTGCAAAAAGAACCAGAAAACCATTAAAAACCATTTTAAAAAATCACTGTGCTTAATGGTGAGAGACAAATGCAGCTCTGAGTCTTCTGCTTAGTCTTCTTCCCTCTTTCGCTTGCTGGATGCCTGCTGCAGATGATATAAGGAGGGGGTGGGGTTGACTGGTAGCCAGAAGAATGCTTGGCTGTGGTTCAGATCCAGAGGTGGGTTTCCTCAGCACATCTGGTGCTGCTGGTTTCTTTGTGGGGAGCATTTGTAGCTGCTGCTGTTGTCTCTTGAACTCATCAAACATTTCCTTGTGCATTCTCAAGAGTGCCTGTAATCCCATGGGTGATTTGTGAAGCTGCGTTCCATGGAGGGGACAAACTCTACAATCAAACCATTAGTGTGCTTTATGATTCCATCTCTTCCACTTCTTCCTGGATGAGGTCAGCAAAGCCATCGCCACCCATTTGCCGGGCCACCTGCACAATGTCCTCTACCTCTGTGGCAATGCTTTGAAATCTCTTGAAAGTGGGCCTACATTCCTCCCACAAGTTCTGCCGGTATGCATCCGCTGTTTTAGCCTTGATTGCACCCACTGCTTGTTGGGTGATGCGACGTGCAGTGTTAAAAGAATTCCACTATGCGGTGAGGTCAAGATCCAGATCAGCATCCATCACTGTGATCATCCAGGAGAAGGCGAGCTTTGTGTAAGCAGCCTTGAAGCAGCAAATCACACCTTGATCCAGTGGGTGGGTGAATTCGTATTAAGGTTGAGGAAGACAACCTCTACCTCGCTGTGTGCAAAGTGGAGTCCCTCGGGATGCCCAGGAGCATTGACCACAAGGAGCATCACTTTAAACTGCAGGTGTTCCTCCTCAAGGTAACGTCTCACCTCTGGAATGAAGCCCATAAATGATGAAGTCGCCTTTTTGTTGGATTGCCAAAGCACAGGAGCACATTCTTGTTCTTGCCTTTTGGGGCACAGGGTTTTTGAGGGCTGTACAGCAAGCCTGACTTTATTAAGCGTACAGCTGCTTTGCACAGAGCAGCTCAGTCACTCAATCCTTTGCAGCTTTGAAGTCAGGAGCTTGCTTTTCAGCTTTGGCAATATAAGTCCGCTCATGACTTCCAGAAGTGTCTCGTCTGTGTTGAAGACTTGCTTTGGAAGATATGCCATGACACCCAGCAGCCACTTTAGTTGTGCAGGGTGGATTTTTTTTTGCAGCCCCCTTGTCTTCAGATGCAGCCTCCCCTATCGTTCAGACATTCTTCAGGTTGAAGCAGAGCTTAAGGCTGTTAAGCCAACCTGGGCTGGCTTTAAATCCCTTGGCAGGCTGGTCCCCATCTGTGGTGGAAGGTTTGAAGTGGTCATCAAAGCTCTGAGCCTTTCGATGCAAGATGTTGCCATCCACAGGAGCATGTTTCTGGTTCATGTATTTCAGCCACAAGTTCAGTGACTTCTCCATCTTCACCAAAGCCTTGCCGTGCATCTGACTGGTCACCTTTGCAGTCACTAGTGCACTTGCTGCCACAGCCCCACCAATCTCCTCTTCATTCACCTTGATGGCACAGATACTGGGCCTGTTGCAGCCAAATTTGTGTGCCACAGTACACACATGCTTGTCCAGCACAGCAAACTTCTCTTCCAGCGTGGGAGCCACCCTCCATTTCTGAGCAGCTGATTATGACAATGATGATCCCTTACGTTCTAGGGCCATTCTGCAGTCTGAAGCTCTGCCAAGCACCTCCTCACCACTCCAGGGCTGCTGCCCCCTTTTCCCTTCTCTCCGGCCCCCTTTCCTCCCACGTGCACCATTTTCTTGTTTTCTCCCCTGTGCGCACCATTTTTGCATCATTGTTAAATTTTTAGAATTATTTTGGGGTGATGTGTATACAACATGCAATTCACCTGTCATGTATAAAAAGTACCTCTAGGCTAAGAAGTGCTGTTCTTCAGAATATCAGTTGACAGCCGGGTGTGGGGGAAAGACAGGCTGTAGCCTTCAAAAAAACCCACCTGTCTGCTTCCCAGAACCACCTGGCTGGCCACGCTGCGACAAGGGATGCTGCACTGCGTTAGGGCTACTTTTCTGTTTTTGTGAAATGACGGCTACCAATGCCAAGCATTGCTAAAACAAGAACCATTGTGATTGTGATGTCGTCAGCGTTATAGTCTGGTGTGGGGATTTCTTTACAGCCCGAGGGCCACTTTCCATCGTTGGTAACCTTCCAGGGATTGCAATGCAGTGGTGGATATATCCAGAGGCAAAAGTGGACAGAGCAACAGATGTGACTTAAATCTTTACAGAGGAAACTACATACATTCCAGTTATGGAAATATCAAGGGATTATATATGCCCGGGATAGGGATCCTTTCAAGATGACTTCAAAGCATTTGAGTGGAGCAGTTTGAAGAAGCAGGGCCTGTTCACACCAGTAATTTAAATCATGCTACACTCCAGGTGACTGTCTACAATGAAGATATACCAGGTTTACTGGAAGATCTTTCCTGAGTGGTGCGAATCTCGATGGACTTAAGTTTCTGCAATCTTGCTTTGAGCAGGATCTGAAGCCTAACACAAGCAGCAGCTATTTCATCAGTTTTGGCCAACTGCGACTGCAGCCTTCTGTCTGCTCATCTGCTGCTGAAATTTCAGTGCTTTCTGCAGCACACAATCTATGCATGTTTTTTTACTCGGACTGAGTGGTCCCAAGGACTGGTCCTTCCATGTTAATTGTCACATATACAGTGGTACCTCTGGTTAAGTACTTAATTCGTTCCGGAGGTCCATTCTTAACCTGAAACTGTTCTTAACCTGAAGCACCACTTTAGCTAATGGGACCTTCCCGCTGCCACTGTGCCGCCAGAGCACGATTTCTTTTCTTAACCTGAAGCAAAGTTCTTAACCTGAAGTGTATGTAACCTGAAGCGTATGTAACCTGAGGTACCACTGTAATTGCAATCAGGGTTCTGCCCTAGTTGGGATTAGCTGTTGTCCAACCCAACAGTCATGAGATTGTATGGTTGGCACCTACCTGAAATGTAGATCTGTGCGAGTTGTGAGTTGGCCTGTCGGGGACACATTCTGTTAACCGACTGCAACAAAGGATTAAGTGTTGACTGCGATCCCTACCTCATTTATGCAATTTTAAGTCCTACCTCGAGGCAAATTTTTAATGCTACAGTTTCACTTTGGGAAGGAGAACTTTGTTTTCTTCTCACTGTTCTTTCTTTATTCATAATTGTCTGAGTTTTAGTGCCTGCTTTCTGCTTGTTGAGTGTGTAGACCAGGCACCTCCGAACTTGGCCCTCCAGATGTTTTGGGACTACAATTCCCATCATCCCTGATCACCGGTCCTGTTAGGTAGGGATGATGGGAGTTGTAGTCCCAAAACATCTGGAGGGCCGAGTATAGGGATGCCTGGTGTAGACAGAGGAATGCTGGGATCACTGCCTCCTTCCCAAGGTCTCTTCCCTGCCTTCACTCTACCATTGGGTCCTGAGGCCCAACCCAAGAGGCTCGCTCACACTACACAGATCTGCATTTCAGGTAGGTGCTAACCATACTTTTCTTGCTATTGTTCCCTAAATTTCTGTTGTCATTTTAGTGATCATAATGCTAGAATCTTTACTGTCTGTTGGATTATTATCAGTTTATTTAAAGTAAACTAAAGGAATCTGGGGGGGGGGATTTGCTGGCAAAGTAGTAGCAATTATTTTGTAAATGTCAACAGCCTCGAAATTGTCGCATATAACAAAATGTGTGGACTATGTAAGCAAACTTGATCTCTTTATTCTCAGAAAGGCATCAATAATAGATTCGTACCTCAAACAACCTGTTTGTGTTCATGAGAAAGGAGTTACTGCAATGTGTTAAAGTTTACAAGCAGCAAGTATGACTTTCTTTAAAATGAAAACAGATCAGTCTTAAACTTGTAAATTTTGCTGCTTGTGAAGTTTTTGGAGATTTGAGCAGCCTGTGATCCAACAGTAGCTAAACTCTGAATGGGGGATCTTCTTCATACAGTAGAGATAGGTGACTTCATTTAGTTATGCTTTAGAGAGATGTCATAGTATACACGAGATCTTCATTCATGCAGAGGTTTCTGTCTTGAAACTTTGAGCTCTTTTAAAAAAGTATTCCAGCACATTAGCTAAATTAACAGTTGAGAGAAATTGAAAAATACTGATCTGCCCAGCATGCCATCAGTAGTAGAACACTACGGACTGTACCCAGTTGTGGTTCTGCGCTAATTGTTTTACCCATTTAAACATACATTAACTTCTTCTGTTTCAAATTTCAACAAGAGTTTATGTTCACAGTAACATGTTCATAATCAGTACACAGTTGAATTTCAAAATCCATCTTTACTTCTTCAGTACCAAGTCTTTTTATCCAATTTAAACCTCTCTTCTGATTGCATATACGAAAACCACTATTTGTTATTGCCTTGTTTTAATTTTCTATTCTCCTTGATGCAATTCTAATAATTCTTGGTACCGGTATTTTGTCCATTTCTCTTTGCCTGTCATCTCTTTTTCTGTAGAAGACTTCTTGTGATGAACTCCATAAAGGTGTCTTTTGGTACAAGCCAAGTTTATATTTATTCTGGATTCTTAATACTTCTAATAAAGTGATTTTTAAAGTCCACGTTAACTTTAACTTTGTCATACTGCAAATATCCAAGCCATCCGAACCTTAGGTCATGTCCTTCTGTTTCCAGGAGCCTCTTACTTCTCAAGGTCATTCATTCCATCATCCACACCAGGGGTGCCCAAACTTTTTTCAAAGAGGGCCAGATTTGATGAAGTAAACATGTGTGAGGGCCAACCAAAGTTGTTGACCTTTTTTGGGGATTTTACCCCCGGAAATAAACTGCCACAGGGACCGGATTATGCCCAGAAACGGACTTTGGACGTGCCTGATCCACATTAAACAGCAAGCTGCAAGATAGAATACAGTTTCCCTCACATAAGACCCCCAACCAGATAGCATGTGGCAAATAGTAGACATTCATTTAATTAGCATACATAATTGGGAGCTGTTAGTGAGGTGGGATCTGTGACAGCTAGTGACATGTGGTCCCATTAGACTGCCCCACTTACTATCTGCATTCTGTAATTCTGTATTAGCTTCAGCCTGCGGCCCATCTTAAAAGGCAGCCCCATAATAGATCACATTTTTCTAGCGTAAGCAGGTGGTCACTAGACCATGGACAACTGATGCCAGGCTGGTCCAGGAGTGGCTGTACCTGGGCATGAAATGTTGCTGGTCACAAGCCACTTGAGACTTTAGTGGCAAGTTAGAATCCAAGAGCCAGGGCTGTTGAGAGGGGGGTGCACATGTACCAAGCCCAAAGCCAGCAGGGCCCCAGACTCTTAGCTTGCTTGCTTTCTTTCTTTCTTTCTTTCTTTCTTTCTTTCTTTCTTTCTTTCTTTCTTTCTTGTCTTATCAGACCCTTAAAGCAAAATGGCAGGCAAGTCTTAGCTTTTTAAGCAGTTTCTGTGAGCTAAGCCAGCCCACAGGACGCACGTGGCGCTGTGGTCTAAACCACAGAGCCTAGGGCTTGCCGATCAGAAGGTCGGCGGTTTGAATCCCCGCGACGGGGTGAGCTCCCGTTGCTCGGTCCCTGCTCCTGCCAACCTAGCAGTTCGAAAGCACGTCAAAGTGCAAGTAGATAAATAGGTACCACTCCGGCAGGAAGGTAAACGGTGCTTCCGTGCGCTGCTCTGGTTCTCCAGAAGCGGCTTAGTCATGCTGGCCACATGAGCTGTACGCCCGCTCCCTCGGCCAATAAAGCAAGATGAGTGCCGCAACCCCAGAGTCCTTTGCGACTGGACCTAATGGTCAGGGGTCCCTTTACCGTTACCCTTTAAGCCAGCCTTCCTCCTCCTGCCTTTTAGTTAATAGGTGGAGTCAGAGCTGTGATTGATGGGCGAGTTGTCGGGACACCAGGAATCCCTGGAGTCCTAAAAAGCTGCAGTTTCCCCCTCCTTTGCATTTTATTTCTGGCCTGTGGCATCTGTCTTCTTTGTAATCTTGATTTCAGATCGGATACTCTGTCATTTTCTGCAGATTTCACTACGCAGTAAGTGTAGATGATTGTTAAAGAATCCTCCACCCCATGAAAAAAAGGCACCTGTGAAAAAAATAAATCTGTAAGCATTTTGAATTTTGCTATTTTGGGAGGGTCGGCAGAGAACAAAACCTGTCCCTTTACAAAGATGCATAACTTTGGTTAAAGGAAGCAAAATTTGGTGCCTTTCCAGGAATTTTATACCACTTCCTATATCCTTACAACAGCCGTGAGAGGTAGGTTTCCCTGCGAGTTGGTGAGTAGACCATGAGAGGAAGTGAGGGGGGGGGGGGAAATGATGACTTAGGTGAGCTTAAAAGGTGGAACATCATATGTTCATAGTTTGTGTGTGTGTGTGTGTGTGAAGTTGCCAAAGTGGTTTTTGTTTCGCTTGCTGTAAAACATTAGGAGTTGAATGTAGCAAATCCAAGTTTGGAAGGGGTGCCTGCTTTTCTGGTTTTGTGTGTGTTTTCCTCCCCCCCCCATGCTATATTATAAATTATGCAGTCACGGATTTTAATATGCATCAAGTTGCCCCAGTGTTTTGTTGCTGTTGTTTTAACAATGTAGAGCAGTGGAATGGAAAGAAATAGTCACTGTGCACTTCACAATTGTAGGGCTATTGATACCCAGTCTCTCGGTTTGTTGTCTTTTCTCCTATGGAAATGCAGCAGTGGTATTTGGGGGGGGGGGTTACTGGCTAAGTTGATTATTAATTTTTATTTTATTAAATGTCTATATACTGCCTTCCATCCAGGGATCACAGGGCTGTATATGTTATAAAAACACAAAATGCATAATATAGTAACAAACAAAAACAATAGTCCACCCCAGTTTAAAATACCTGGGGAGAAGAGGAATGTTTTTGCCTAGTGTCTAAGACAGGAGTCCCCAAACTAAGGCCCGGGGGCTGGATGCGGCCCAATCGCCTTTTAAATGCAGCCCATGGACGGTCCAGGAATCAGCATGTTTTTACATGAGTAGAATGTGTGCTTTTATTTAAAATGCATCTCTGGGTTATTTGTGGGGCCTGCCTGGTGTTTTTACATGAGTAGAATGTGTGCTTTTATTTAAAATGCATCTCTGGGTTATTTGTGGGGCATAGGAATTGTTCATTCCCCCCCCCAAAAAAATATAGTCCGCCCCCCACAAGGTCTGAGGGACAGTGGACCGGCCCCCTGCTGAAAAAGTTTGCTGACCCCTGCTCTAAGATATGTAACAAATGTGCCTGGCAAGCCTCCCTGGCGAGAGCAGGGAGCCACCACAGAAAAGGCCCATTCTGCTGTTGCTTCCCTCTGGACCTCTAAGAATCATAAAATTGTAGAGTTGGAAGGGACCCCAAGGGCCATCCAGTCCAACCCCCTGCAATGCAGGAATCTCAGCTGAAGCATCCATGACAGATGCCCATCCAACCTCTGCTTAAAAACCTCCAAGGAAGGTGAGTCCACAACCTCCCTTCGGAGTTCATTCCACTGTCAAACAGCTTTTACTAACTGAAACAGAAAGTTTAGTCACAATCTCCTTTCTTGCAACTTGAAACCATTGGTTTGAGTCCTACCCTCCAGAGCAGGAAAAAAGAAGCTTGTGCCATCTTCCTTTTGACACCCCTTTGGATTTTGGAAGATTGCTATCGTATCTCCTCTCAGTCTCCTCTTTTCCAGGCTAAACATACCCAACTCCTTCAGTTATTCCTCATGAGGCTTGGTTTCCAGACCCGTTGATATTTTTGGTTGCCCTCTTCAGCACATATTCCAGCTTTTCAATATCCTTCTTAAATTGTGGTGCCTAGAACTGGACACAATATTCCAGGTGTGGTCTGACAAAGGCAGAATTGAGTGGTACTATTACAGTACTTCCCTTGATCTGGGCACTGTACTTCCATTGATGCAGCCTAGAATAGCATTAGCTTTTTTGCTGCTGCATCACACTGTTGGCTCATGTTAAGATTGTGGTACACTTAAGACCCCTAGATGCTTTTCACATGTATAAAGTGAAGTGTCCCTCATCTTACATTTGTGCATCTGGTTCTTCCTGCCTAGGTGCAGAACCTTACATCTGTCCCTATTAAAATTTATTTTATTGGCTTAGACTCGGTTCTCCAATCCGTTAAGATCATTTTGAATCCTGATTCTGTTTTCTGCAGAATTAGCTCCTCTTCTTGAGGAGGTGTCACACAGAAATGGGCCTCAGATGATCTCAGGGTCTGGCTCAGTTCACTATACTTCTGCTAATTGCATAGAATTGCAATTAGCTTTATTTGCTGCCGCATCACTCTGTTGACTCATGTTAAGCTTGTGGTCTGCTAAGACCCCTAGATTTTTTTCCTCCCGTATTACTGATAAGCCTGGTGTCCCCCATCTTATATTCCTGTCTCAGTGAACCACACCTTGGTTTGCTAGAGATGGATTTCCCAGCTCACTTGGTATTCTAATGACTAGGATGAGTTGAGGTTCCTTGAAGGATGATTCTTGTGGTGTCTTTGCACATTGCAATTATGGCGACAGAAACAATAGATCAAAGTCTCTCGGTATTTACAAAAGAAACAAAAATCCTAATATGCCAATCTCATTTTTGAAACGCTACACGAGGCAGTTGTTCCATTCTGTATATTCTGCAACACATGACTATTTATGGTCAGTTCAGGCAGCTTTTGTGTCTTCAGACATGTTTGATACTAGTGTGTACAGCAACGAACTGGAAAAAAGTCACCAAACAGTAAATGGCTGTCCTACTGAAAGGGAATAATTTGTTGTGTTTTGAAGGTGGGTGTACCAGGGGGGTATTTTATATGAAATAGGTTTATATAAAATAAAATATTTCTCCCATTTGCCTGCATTCTTACTGTGTTGAGACTGATTTCCTTAACTCTTGCCACTTCTTTTTAACCTTGTTTTCAACCACAGTGCGTGCTGCTACAGTTATATAGATTTTAATGTATTCTGTAAATATAGCATGCTTGAGTTTTACGTCTACTTGACTTGTATCTTTTGTTTCTGGGATACTGTGAGAGCCAAAAACACGACATACACATAAAAATGGATTTATATTTCTACTGCATTTTTCTTTTGTAGTTGTTTCTTCTAATTTGCTAAACTCTCTTAACTTCTGACTGGAGAGATGAGTGGAGAAATGAAACTTCTTCAGAGGCAACAGACAACACTTTCTCCTGACTTTAGAGACTGCCATGAAGGATGCATTCCATAACTTGAATGCAAAGCGGAACACAGCCGTACATCCTTACAGGTGTGTGTGTATCAAACTGTGTTTAAGTTTGAGAACAAACACTGGCTTCATGTTGTTAACAGAAAGCAAACTATAACAGTGTCGATTATTTAATCTGGAACATAATGGCAGGCAAGCGCCTGGAAGAACCCAGTGGGAATACTGCGATACTTCCAACAGTATAGTAGAGATTTCAGAAATTTGAACAGGGAAGTTCATCGATTATGATGCATCTTCCCCTTTGCAGATGGCTAATAATAATAATGAGAAGAGAAGACTCCCTGGAAAAGACCCTGATGTTGGGAAAGATGGAGGGCACAAGGAGAAGGGGACGACAGAGGATGAGATGGTTGGACAGTGTTCTCGAAGCGACTGGCATGAGTTTGGCCAAACTGCGGGAGGCAGTGGAGGATAGGGGTGCCTGGCGTGCTCTGGTCCATGGGGTCACGAAGAGTTGGACATGACTGAACGACTGAACAACAAAATAATAATAATATATTATTATTATTATTATTATTATTATTATTATTATTATAATACCCTGCCCATCTGGCTGGGTTTCCCCAGCCACTCTGGGCGGCTTCCAACAAGAGATTTAAAATACTGTATTTTTTTCCGTCTATAAGACGCCCCCATGTATATGACCCCCCCTATTTTTAGTGACTCAATTTTAAGAAAATGAGGGGAGATGGCCCAAAGTTGTTGAGCTTCTCTCCCCACCCCCCAAAGCAGTTGTGGGCAGGAAACAATCCCTAGATCGTTTCCCGTGCACAGCAGCATCAGGGAAAGTTGCACTCCCGCCAATTGTTCCTGCGCGGGAATTGGGGAAAGTTGTGCTGCCAACTGGCTGGCTGGCAGGCATGCTGCTTCTCCCCTGCCCCCTACGCCACTATCCGTATATTGGACAACCCCAGTTTTTTGACATGATTTTTGAGTCAAAGAATCTCATCTAATGCACGGGAAAATACGGCACATTAAAACATCAGTCATTGAAAACTTCCCTAAACAGGGCTGCTTTCAGGTGTCTTTTAGACTTCGAAGTGCAGGGTACCTCTCAGGTGTGTGCCATTGCCATTCTAAAAGAAAGAGGGAGTTCCGGCAGCTCCTTTTTCTAGAAAAATATCACCGGTGACATCAAACCTGGTGAACTCGTTAGTTAAAAAGTACTTAGTATGTAACATTGGCAATGCTAGAATTGAAAGAGGGAGTGGATATTGATAACTCTTGCCTTTTGGAGCGTGAGGAGTCCACCAGCGTGCCTTATGGGGTGGGGAATAATCAGTGGAAAAACTTATATTTATCATTTTTTCATGTAAGAAGAAATGGTAGTGGCGATTTCCCCTTTTAGTGGCCATGAAATGTACCTTGTAACAATCGACTGACTTTTCCAATACACAGAAATAGCTTTTTGGTTGGGGAACTATTTTGAGTGTCCTAATACAGTGTTTTTCAACCACTGTTCCGCGGCACACTAGTGTGCCGCGAGATGTTGCCTGGTGTGCCGTGGGAAAAATTGAAAAATTACTTTATATATAGTCAATATAGGCACAGAGTTAATTTTTTTAACATTTTCTAATGGTGGTGTGCCTCGTGATTTTTTTCATGAAACAAGTGTGCCTTTGCCCAAAAAAGGTTGAAAAACACTGTCCTAATACTCCCACTCCTGTTCATTGTAAAGCTCATATAAAACATGGAGATAGAAAATTCCTAGTTAGCTCCTTCCCCTCCCCTCCCCCCTATTCTTCTTTTTGTTATTTGTATTTTGGGATATTCAAACTGAGGATTTTGTGTTTTATTACATATATTCTGAAGAGAAATACTGCTTTCTGATAAAAACTACAGATTTCTGCCTGCTTTTTTATTTACTCAAAAAATCAGGTAACTGAAACTGGTAAAATAGAAACTCAGCAAGTGTAGCTGTAATGGAAATTTTAGTTCAAAAGAAACTGCAACATCTAGAATAATCTTGATGGATGTTTAATAACAAATGTAACCTTTTGTACTGCGATCCAAGTAAATTTGTGAAATGCTTTGGTCGGGGGAGGGCTAAGGAGAAGCCACAATTGTCTCTTCAAATAGGCCGGTGATCTCTGTTCATTACAGGCTTCATTCATCGTACAAGGTAAAGTTATTTTGTGTCTGCTGGTTCAAGGAAAATATATAGGTATAAAAGGAGAATTCCTGGATGCTAAGATGCAAGTTTAAAATCACAAAATGTGCAGCAAAGCAAAGCATGGAAAATAGGCTGTTAGACCTTTAAAATATGTCTTTCCAAGTGAGTTCTAAAATAGACCCCTCTTCACTCAGCATAAGAAAACCAACATGTTAATAAGTTAAAAATGGTTTACCAACAAACTCTCCAAAAGTAAGGTTCATGTGCTTTTCAGTACATCAGGGAGAAAAGTTGCATAAATTGTAAAACGTGGCTTAGTGTTACGGAAAAATCCCAGGTGTGCTTGCCCACCTGGCCCTATGAGAGAAGCCCACGGGTTCTGCGGAGATCAAGGAGGAAGCCAGCCAGGAGCAAAGTAAAGCAAAGAAGCTTTATTGCGCAACAGGAGCAGCCAAGACTGTTCAACGGGGAAAGGGGTGACATGGACTTTTAAAACTTTACGAAACATCCCAGCATACACTTCAGAAACGTCATTGTCACATGGGGAAAAACGTCAGATGATGGACAGGAGGAAGGGGTTATGCGGGATTTACATATGGGGAAAACAAGTTTAGCATAACAGTCAAGGGTGGCAGGAACAGGTAAATGGTTTAAGGGTGGGTACAATACACATTGAAAGTTTCCACTGGGGAAGAACAATAGGGGATCCTTGGGAGGATGTCTGCCACCATGGTAACTGATGGATGGAACTTGAGTGGATTAACGGGAGGGGTGCATTTCCTCCTGAGTACGTGATCCGCCGCCTAAAGGGATTATGGAAGTTACTGAGGTGAGAGCCCAAAATCATATGGTATCGAAATAATAAACTTCTGATGATCGGAGGATGGCGGGGACCGAGGGGTTAGAAAGGTTATTTCATAAGGAACAGATAGACACCCGAACCAAGCAAATCGGATACTGCGTTGTGGAGATATTGATTTTTGTAACAATAAATGCTTTGAGCTGTCAAAAACTGGTCACCCAAAGTGTAAGTTTGTCTTCTTGCAACATTGTAACAAGTTATAATTGATAGATTCCCAAACTAGATACATTTTGGTTTCGGTTCTATTGTTCTCACAGCAGGGAATCTGTCAAAACCCACTTAGAGTGTAGCCAAGCGTGAAGGTGATGATTGAAACACTGAACGTTCCATTTTGGAGGCAGGGCTGGATGCACGCTCCTGATTGGTGGGCTTGCCGCTCATTGAGAAAATGGTGTGTAGTGAAGCGCTTTGACAAGGGAAGCGAGATGGGTTTTTCAGGCTTTATGTGCAGCCTTTCCGAAGGGCTCCGAAGGGAAATCAGTGTGCTGCTTGTGAGACTGTGTGGGACATGTGGAGGGGGTTTCGGGGGCCCCGGGGAGAGGGTCACCAGTGGTGATCCGGCGCGTCCAGCTGGCCGTCTTGCGAGAAGCTCTCCGGGGAAGCACACCCCCCCCCGCTGGTTTCCGTATCATATCCCCCATTCGGAGAGAGGGTTGCGGCCCGTTCCAGAGGAACAGCAACCCCTTCTCTCCGCACTCTCACAGTTCGGTGATCTGGTACTCCCCTTCCCCCAGGTGCCGCATTTGTACATATTCGGGGAAGGGGACGGCAGTATGGGCATATGCTCTGAGGGGAAAGATAGCACTAGGGTTTTTCCGGGAGGGACAACGAAGCAACGAACAACACGGTCCCCAGCAGTGAGCAATACAACAGAAAGGTCACAATGCATACAGTGATAACCAAAACAATCACGACTAGTCCCTTCAGGAGCTGCTTTGCCCAGCCCAAATCTGGCAACCAGCCCCACAGGTCGAGCCCCGACAGTCCTTCATGCTGGATGTCATGCAGAGTCCCAGCAAGTCTATGTATATTATTTAGGTGTCCCGTTATATTTAGGGTTTGGTCGGTCACATACGTGCAGCACTCCGAACCAATCAAAGCACAAGTCCCGCCCTCCGACGACAATAAAAAATCGGTAGCAATCCGGTTTTGAATCGATAATTGGCGTACCTGAGAGAGCTCAGTGGTTAGAGCATCGGTGACTTGTTCGGTTTCTCGCATGAATTTGAGAAGGATGTCCGTGAGTTTCAAGATGTCAACGTGATTGGAACCCGCTCCGTAGGCAGGGAACAATGCTCTGCCCCACGTCTCTCCGTTGGCGGCCACATCGGAGAGATCCGAGAGAGCCTGTTCCTCCCTTTTGTTTCTCTGTCTCCCGGTAGGCAGGTCATGGGTGACTCGGATGCCCGGGACGAATGTACCCAACATAACAGGAGCCAGACATGTGGGGGCTGACCCACCGATATCCGCGGTGGGCACAGATCCACCAGAGGCCCGCGAGGTAGGACTCCATTCGGCCCGAGGCAAAACTTTGCAGAAGAGCGGGGTTCGGAGTTCCCACGGGGCCAACAACGGTAGCCCAAGCGGCGGAGAGGTTGGAGGCAGTGTGTGTGCCCCTCGGGCTGGTGATTATGACTTGCCCTGTCTCACGGAGTTCCAGGTTGGTGTCACACACACTGGCCCCCACGTTAGGTCCCTGTCCAGTGAAGAGGCGGCAAAGGGGGCCCCTGGTTGGACCTGTCAAATACAGATATTGGTGAGTGAGATTCAAGGCTGTTAGGTTCCATGAGGCAACGTCCCCTGATCGGAACTGTTCCAGGGTGACGGCCACCGGAACCAGAGGTAGTCCTTGTCTCATATGGGTCGGGGAATGGGCGCAGATCCAACAGTCCCGAGTAGTGGTTTCCCTTGCCACCTTGCTGAGAAGCTGAATAAAGGAGTTCTGCTCCCAGGAAGAGAGGAGGTCCGGTTCTATCCCTGACCGGTTCAGTCCTAGTTGTCGGGGTGCGGTGCCTATCGGGTGGAGAGGGTCAGTGGAATTAAGGAGGCTGACGCTGGTGGCGATGCCTCCACATCTCTGGGGTCCTGTATGATCCCAAGCAGGGGGATGGGAAGGGGCTACTGGGTGATGCCATCCTTCTAAGTACTCCCCTCCCTTCCAGTTCCTCGTAAGTCCAAGGTCCCAGAGGCAACAAAACCTCCTGAGACATACGCCTTGCAGTTGGGATTTATGGGGTCCCGGAACCATGCGGAGGCATTGAAATCCAAAGAGGAGGCTCTCAGAGGGTTGGCGGGGGTCGGTGTAGACATGTGAGGCTCCACCAAGCGCCACCTCAGTCCAATTGGGAAGCCTTGTAACCTCCCCTCGTTCGTAGAGGAGGTAGGACCCATTCATACATTGTAAGCGGTAATGCCCATGGTCCAAGGCGAGGACAGCGGCTCCGACGCGATGGAAGTATTGGGTACGGATAAAGAGTTCCCAATACTGAGAGTCAGAGAGTTGGGGCACTACGGAGTGACGTAGCAGGGTCCGGGATTCAGGAACACAAAAGTCAAAGTCCCCCATTCGATCCCGATTGTCCCTGCCCCCTAAGTCAACGGCATGGAAGTCCAGGTAACGGTAGTCGGTGTGCAAATGCACGCAGTGGTTGGCTGCGAAGGTGATAGTCGCAGCCGTTAGAACAAGGGATATAAGACGGGGAGAGTAGAGAAATTGGGGCGGCATGGTGGAGGTTAAAGGTGGCTGTTAGGTAGCTGTCAGCTGTCAACGAGCTGTCAGAAGGCGAAGCGAAGCGAAGGACGAGCTGTCAGCGAGCTGTCAACGAGCTGTCAGAAGGCGAAGCGAAGCGAAGGACGAGCTGTCAGCGAGCTGTCAACGAGCTGTCAGAAGGCGAAGCGAAGCGAAGGACGAGCTGTCAGCGAGCTGTCAACGAGCTGTCAGAAGGCGAAGCGAAGCGAAGGACGAGCTGTCAGCGAGCTGTCAACGAGCTGTCAGAAGGCGAAGCGAGGCGAAGGACGAGCTGTCAGCGAGCTGTCAACGAGCTGTCAAAAGGCGAAGCGAAGCGAAGGACGAGCTGTCAGCGAGCTGTCAACGAGCTGTCAGAAGGCGAAGCGAGGCGAAGGACGAGCTGTCAGCGAGCTGTCAACGAGCTGTCAGAAGGCGAAGCGAGGCGAAGGACGAGCTGTCAGCGAGCTGTCAACGAGCTGTCAAAAGGCGAAGCGAAGCGAAGGACGAGCTGTCAGCGAGCTGTCAACGAGCTGTCAAAAGGCGAAGCGAAGCGAAGGACGAGCTGTCAGCGAGCTGTCAACGAGCTGTCAAAAGGCGAAGCGAAGCGAAGGACGAGCTGTCAGTCGCGTTTCAGGCGTAGTTTGATACCGGTGCTGCCGGGAACGATCTCGGAGGTCCAGATGGCGTCCGGTCTGGTCTGCTGGACCCGATCCTGGTCCCGATCCTGATCCGATGGCGAAGTCTGTTGGACCCGATCCTGGTCCCGATCTGTTGGACTGGTCCTGTGGCGAAGTCTGTTGGACCCGATCCTGGTCCCGATCCTGGTCCTGTGGCGAAGTCTGTTCTCCGTCCTCGTCGTCTATATAGGAAGCTGCAGTGGGAGGTGGGTTATCGAAAGTATAGTCTTCCCCCCCGCTTTCCTGTGTCTCTTGGGGCGGTTGGGTGGCCTTGCACCTAGTGTGGTGAAGCCAGGAATTTTTCTCCCCCACTTTTAAAGCTGTGAGTGAGACGAGGAGGACCTGGAATGGCCCCTCCCAGGCTGGCTGTAGTGGGAGTTTCTGATAAACCTTCACTAACACCCAGTCTCCTGGTTGGAATGAATGAACGGGGGCATCGGCCGGGAGATTCTGGCCTTCTATGGCCGCATATTTATGGAGGCAGCGCAGTTGCTTCTGCAGTTGTATTACGTAGCTGGTAAGTTCAGCTTCCCCAATGTCCAATTCTGATAAGGGGAACTGGGTATTATAGATAGGAGGGGGTCTTCCGAAGAGAAGTTCGAAGGGGGAGAGTTTTAGGGGTCCAGTGGGGGCGCTCCTGATGTTGTGAAGTACTATTGGCAGTGCATTGACCCATTTCAAACCAGTGGAGCTACAGATTTTCCCCAATTGGACCTTTATTTCTTGATTCATGCGTTCAACCTGCCCTGATGAAGCGGGGTGGTAGGGGGTGTGCAGTTCCCACTTAATGCCAAGAGCAGATGCCACGTGTTGGACTACAGCCGCTGTAAAGTGGCTCCCCCTGTCAGAGTCTAGTTTGCGTGGGATTCCAAATCTTGGGATGATTTCATGGAGTAGGGCCCTAGCGACAACCGAGGCCGTAGCTCTTTTAGCAGGAAAGCCTTCAGTCCATGAGGAAAATTTGTCAACTATAACCAGGACATGATGAAAGCCCTGGCACGGGGGAAGATCGATAAAGTCCAATTGTAGGTTTTCAAAGGGGACAAAAGCCCATGGTCTAGCCCCTGGTGGCCGCCTGGGCTCACGTTTAGGATTATAATTTTGGCAAGTGACGCAGTTCTTAGTAGCAGCGGCTGCTGCAGTGGCTGTCCCAGGGGCATACCAGGATCTTTGAACAAAGTCTATCAGTTTCCCTTTGCCCCAGTGGGTTTGTTGATGGAGGACTCTGACAAACTTAGGGGTCCAAGCTCTGGGCATGACAACTCTCCCATCTGGAAGGGTCCATACGCCATTGACCTTAGTCGCACCAATGGTGGTCCACATGGATTGCTCCTCCTCAGGGGCAGTCCTATACATTAGATCAAAGTCAAAGTCGGCAGGTATTTGAATGCATTGGAAGTCTGCTCCCTCTCGTGGGAGTTGCAAAGCTGCCATTTGGGCGGCGCGATCTGCCCTCCTATTTCCCTTTGAGACCGGGTCTCTCCCTTTGGTGTGGGCCTTACAGTGGACGACAGCGATGGAGGCCGGTAGGTGAATTGCAGACAGTAGTCTTTCCACTAGGGCAGCGTGGGAGATTTGTGATCCTGCAGCTGTTAGGAAGCCCCTTTGGAGCCATATCTGCCCCGTGGTGTGGACCAGACCGAAGCAATACTTGCTGTCAGTGTATATGGTGGTGCGCTTTCCTTCGCTAAGTTCACAGGCTCTAATGAGGGCTATTAGTTCCGCTGCCTGAGCACTGTACTGGGCATGTATGGGACCCGCTTCTAATACTTCGAAGTCAGATACTACGGCATATCCAGTCTTTCTTTCCCCATTCACTATCTTAGAGCTGCCATCCGTGTAGAGTATGAGATCTGGGTTCTCCAGAGGGAGGTGATCTAAATCCTCTCTAGGTTTTTCAGTTTGTCTGACAATTTGGGCACAATCATGGTGGGGGGTGCCATCTTCCGGCAGCGGAAGTAGGGTCGCCGGGTTCAAAGAGTTTACTCTTTTGATGACTACGTTTGAGGGAGCCAACAATAGGGCTTCGTAGCGGTTTAGACGCGGGTTGGAGAAATGGTGGGTGCCTTTCATAGATAAGAGGGTGGAGACTGCGTGGGGTACATGGATGGTAATTTCATGCCCCAGTACTGTCTCCTGCGCTTTCTGGAGGAGGATTGCTGCAGCGGCGATAGCCCTAAGGCAGCTTACGGCTCCTTTGGCGGTGTTATCGAGTTGCAGACTGTAGTAAGCCACTGGCCTTTGCCGATCCCGAAAAGATTGAGTTAGAACTCCCGAGGCCACCCCCATCTGTTCGTGGACATATAGATTGAATGGGATGCGGTAATCTGGGAGGCCTAGAGCAGGGGTGGAACGCAATTCTCTCTTCAGGCGCTCAAAGCAGGCAAAAGCCTCGTCGCTCCACAGTAACTTATCGGGGTGGTCCTGGCGGGTCATGGCCGACAGGGGCTTCGTTATTTCGCTGTAGGCTGCGACCCATTCCCTACAGAACCCAGCCATTCCGAGCAGTCCACGCAATTGTCGCTTAGTCTGGGGTAAGGGTATTTTAGTGACGGCCTCAATTCTGTCGGTTGCCAGGCTTCGGGTACCCACCCCCAAGATGTGCCCAAGGTACTTGACCTCCTGCTTGCAAAATTGTAGCTTCTTTGGAGAAACCTTGTGTCCTTTGTAGGCTAAGGCGACAAGGAGGTGTTTGGTGTCTGATTTGCATGCCTCTTCGCTATTAGAACAAATCAATATATCATCAACGTAAAGCAGATACTTGGACCCAGCAGGCAGTATTACATCCTGTAGATCCTGGTGCAAGATGGCAGAGAAGATGGCCGGTGATTCCACATACCCCTGGGGTAGCCTGGTCCAAGTAAGTTGGCCGGGTCCCCAGGTGAAAGCGAAGAGAAATTGACTTTCAGGGGCCAGGGGTATGCTGAAAAATGCAGAACATAAGTCCGCAGCGCTGTACCAGGAGGTGCCCGGTGGTATTGCATTTAGTAAGGAGTTTGGGTTCCCCACCACCGGGTGGCGCGGCACCACGAATTGGTTAACTAATCTCAAGTCCTGTACAAAACGATAACGGGTTGGGGCGCCCTCTGTAGCAGCCTTCTTAATGGGGAGGACTGGCGTGTTGCATGGGGAGGCGCAGGGCACTAAAATTCCCTGTTGTAGGAAATCCTCTATCATGGGTGTGAGTCCCTGTATTGCAGCTTGTGGTAGTGGGTACTGTTTAGTACAAGGGTATGGGAGATCTGCTCTATAGGTGATCTTGACAGGCACAGCGGATTTTAAAAGCCCTACGGAAGTGGATTCTGTCCCCCATAGCCAAGGGGGTAGTTCCAATTCAAGGTCCAAGGGGAGATCCGGGAATTGACGTTCCTGGACTGCTTCTTGTACGAGTCCCTGGAATGCAGGCACAGATTCCTCAGGCATGTGCAGATATATGCCGTCCTGTGAGCATTTAATGGTTGCTCTCAGCTTGCAAAGTAGGTCCCTTCCCAAGAGATTCACTGGGCTGCTGGTTAGCAAGAAGGTGTGTTCCGCTAATAGGGGTCCCAAAGTGACCTTGGCTGGCTGTGAGAGCGGACAGGTGCGGGGTATCCCATCCAGTCCCATGACCTTCCTGGTTTCCTGCCCAGGTTCCAGATGGCTGTTGGCCAAGGTGGAATAGGTCGCTCCGGTGTCGAGAAGGCACTCGTAAGGATGCCCATCGATCTCAATGGTGCAAATGGGATCTTCCGGAGAGAGTGCTAGGACTGGGCAAATGGCTTGGGTCTGGTTGGGATCCCCGGCTAATTGTCAATACTGATTCCCTCCATGCGGCTGAGGAGGTAACGTGGCCGGTAGTGCTGCAGAACTTTGGGTTCCACTTTGGTGGATCGGAGGACGCATATTGGATTGGGGGGCCTGTGGTCTGGAAGGCGGTTGGGGCCACTGACCCTGAATCGCTGGGGTTTGGTTCCCAAACCCTGGGGCGGCCTGTTGGTCAGGCAGGTAGGGCGCATAGCTAGTTCCTCTGTGGTGGGGAGGCCTGGTCTCTTGTGTCCAATTCGTTACCGGATTAAGGTATGGACAAAATTTGCGTATGTGGCCTTCCTCCTGGCAGTGGAAGCAGCCCCCTCCTGTATGTCCCCAGGGTCGGGTTGTGACTTGTGGCCCCCCTCCTCTTCCCCGTCCTCTTCCCCTCCTTTGATACTGAGCCGGTTCCATGCTGAGGGCGAGCACATGGTCGTCCTCTGGCCTGGGTTCTCTCCTCTTCTTCTCATCCCTAGTGTTGAAGATGGTTTTTGCGATGGAGAGGATCTCGCTAAAACTCTTTCCATCGTATCCTATCTGGAGGCTTAAAGCCTTTCTTATGTCCGGGCTGGATTGATCCTTGAAGAATCCTTTCACTATTACTGAGTGTTGGGGATTGTCGGGGTCTATCCCGCCCCAGGTCTTTATCGCCGATACCAGCCTAGTATAGTAATCTGAGGGGTGTTCGTTGGGTCCTTGTAGGACCGACTGGACTTTAGTCCAATTAACGGTGCGCTGGCCAGCCGCTTTAATCCCATCTAAAATGGCTTTCTTGAAGATTTTTAGGCGCCACTCGCCGGCAGGGGTGTTGTAGTCCCAAGCGGGCTCCGGTTCAGTCCTAAGATTTTGGGCTGTCAGCGGTTCGACACCGTCGGGTCTGTTCTCCTGGTAGTTTTCAAGCTGTAGTGCTTCTCCCGCCTTGGCCAAGATATCCGCTTTCTCCGCCTCGTTAAAGAGGGCATTAAGGAGAACATGCGTGTCAGCCCAAGTCGGATGGTGTGTGGAGAAGATAGCGCTTATTTGGCGATAACATTTATCAGGGCTATCTCTTAGAGACGGCATCTGGCTTGCCCAGGCCACCAGGTCCGCTGTATGAAACGGTTGGTGGGTATAAATCATACGGGGTGGGCCATTTGGTTCCGCCGGTGGTATGGGCAGCGCTCTCAAGGGCATCTGTATCTCTGGCTCCCCACTAGGCTTAGATGTGCTGGGGCCCGCGCCTGATGATGGCGGCGTTTGCTTCCCTTTTGTTTTATTTCCGCTACGGAGGGCCATTCCCTCCTCCCCCTCCGACTCTTCCTCCTCTTCCTCCCCTGAACTTGTCCCGGGGTCTGAAGCAGGGGCCGTTGCGCCCTGGTAGTAGAAGGGGATTAGGGTCCGATCTATAAGTTCTTCATTTGAACGTTCCTCGTAAGGGGGAGGAAGTGACTGGGCCGGTTTTTGGCGTCTCTTCTCGCTGGGCTGCCGGTTAGGCTTGATGATGGGAAGCTGCAGCGATGGGGCAGTTTGTAGGGAGCACAGGACCTGTTGGACTGCCTCGAAGGTAGCCAGATATTCCAGCTGGCGGGGCTTTTCCTCTAATAAGTACTTCTTCAAAGTATTAAGTCGATCTTTATTGAAAGATCCGTCCGTTGGCCAGCGGAGCTCGGGTTTTAAGGTGGCAGTAGCATTTGGCCATAGATTCCTGCAGAGGTCTCCTAACTTCTGCTTGGATAGTAGTTCGTGCCCAGGTATTTGCTTCCAGTGGGCCAAGACAAACTCAAGAGGGGAGTCGGGGTCCAGCTGAGAAACGGAAAGCTTCCGTGAAGCTTTCCTCCCAGAGGGAGCCCGCTCATGCTTCGAAGCTTTAGTTCCCATCTCACGACTCTGGGTTTTAGGTTCCTAAGAATGGGAAAAGAGGGGTTGGGGTTCGGGTTTCTTAATCGGATATCCTTAGTCCTTCCTTTCCTATTCCTAGCACTTAACTTCAACTCTGGCGCCTATTCCTTACACCGTCGGGGTTCCTTCCCCCAGACCTTCTCCCCTTTTAAAACAACCAAGGGTTTCCTAACCACTCTGCCGTGTCTTGCCCCTCAGGCCAAGCTCTCCCTCCTGGCAACCTCCTACCTAACGCTACAACTTGAGAGAGGGGGCCCTACTGGACGCCCACTTAGCGTGGTGCCAGATCGGGTAGCCCCTAGATAGAGTTTTCGTTCCGGAATACCCCCCTTGCTTTTGGAAGCGGGTTCACACGCGACAAGCGCGCACACGTGTCCCGACCAGTGCGGCTAGGGTAACGATAGAAAGGAAGTCCCCCTGCCCCTCGGCTGGTAGGTCACCCGTTTGCAGGGAGGTGGTTGTTTAGGCCGTCCTCCCCGTCTTAACTCTCGGGTTCCACACCAATGAGGAAGACAGGAGTACGAAGAAGAACTCTGGCCCCTTGCGTTCGATAGGGTGCCCACAGCGGTGAGGTGGTTGTTTAGGCCGTCCTCCCCGTCTTACGTTCGGGCCCCGTCTCGGTGCGGCTGACCAGAGGTTTAAGAGAAAGAAAATAGAGCTCAGGACTCCCCTGTCGAGTTGAGCATGGGTCCACGCGTTGGACTGAGAGAAAGGCAAGGAATAACGATAGGTAAGAGGGCAGAGAATTAGTTGCCAGGAGTCACCACCCCTCTCCCACCGATGCACGGGGATTCAACCTATACTCACGTCTCTGGTCCTGTGATCCCGGGATCAAGAAGGTAGCCGGCGAGCTTTCCCTTTGCTCCCTGGTTGGTCCCTCGGAGACTTGCAATTACCGCCCGGAGGATGGCCGAAGGTCCGGAAAAACTTCCCAGGCAAAGAGGCCCGGTGCCGGCTGAAGGTTTTGGGGTCCCGCGGCCAGCCGCACGGGAGCACCGCAAGACTCCCGGGTTTCGGCACCAGCTGTTACGGAAAAATCCCAGGTGTGCTTGCCCACCTGGCCCTATGAGAGAAGCCCACGGGTTCTGCGGAGATCAAGGAGGAAGCCAGCCAGGAGCAAAGTAAAGCAAAGAAGCTTTATTGCGCAACAGGAGCAGCCAAGACTGTTCAACGGGGAAAGGGGTGACATGGACTTTTAAAACTTTACGAAACATCCCAGCATACACTTCAGAAACGTCATTGTCACATGGGGAAAAACGTCAGATGATGGACAGGAGGAAGGGGTTATGCGGGATTTACATATGGGGAAAACAAGTTTAGCATAACAGTCAAGGGTGGCAGGAACAGGTCTCAACACTTAGGAAGTGGTAAAGTTCTGAAATTATTGGTATAGGAACACAATAATGGCTTGTGAGGGCCATGTTGCTCCAGTTTAGCTTAGCTCCAGCTTACACTGTTGATTACCTAGAAGGTTTTGCAGGACAGCTTACTCTATGGTCTTAACCCCTTCCGGCATTAATTAGACTTAAGCATGTTGGTTATATGAAGCTGGTTATCCCACAGTAACTTCTGACATGCATGAACAAATAACTAGCTCTACAAAACTAAAGTTGACAGACTTTCCTGCTTAATATCCTAGCATATAACCCTTCCACTTAAGGGACCCTTGATTCTGCTTTTTCCAAAGGATACATGGGAAGTAACTGACCTTGTACAGCTAGCTTTAATTGCAGATAATAGTGAATTGTGTGCTTGCCTTCTTGCTACTGAGTCTTCTAGACAATGAGCACCACATATCTATTATCCTTTTGAGTTCTGTGATTGTCCCCCTCCCCCAATTTTACTTCATGGTTTTGAATTTTAGATCAGGCATTGGTGGCAGGTATATCAGAACCGGTTGTTTAATTTTGATTAGCGTCGCTGGTGGGAATATTATTATTATTAGGGTTCCAAAACAGGTAACTACAACCCACACCCCCCCCAAAAAGCATGCAGAGCAGGAAAAAACAAAATCAAAATCAAAAGTCAAGGTACAGAGGCATTTCCTACATAAGTATACAGCAGTTACATCCAGTGGAGATACAAAAGGGGTTATCATGGTTACCGTTTCCCACACAGCAGTAGTAAATGGCTGGTGGGAAATTTTATTTTCTGAGAGGCTGCATATATACAATTCACTTTATAATAAATTTACTTTCCACTGTATACTAAGTCTTAAGCAGTGCTTCTTCAAATTTTCATTGTGTGTTCCCCCCCCCCTAAAATAAAGAGATGTGCTCCTGTTTCTGAAAGGCTTTCGATGTGTATTGGAAGGATGTCTTAAAAGCTTGATCAGGAAACTGACTAAAGGAGGATCTTTTCAGCTAGCTTTCCTTTTATTTCCTGAGAGCCCTAAGAGTGTATGATTGAAAGTCTTCTATTCTCACACTTACAACTTAGGCCTCCTTACCCTCTTATTTGCACAAGGACCTCCATGACTAGTTGCCATTGTGATGCTTAGGTGTCATTTGGAAATAGTAGCAAGGTGTTTCAGCCTCTTGAGTCAGTTTTCCTGCAGGCTGGGTATGTGGCTATGATGGGGAGGCACTTTGAGAAATTTGGCCCTGGGGTCACTTGCCTATAGCTTCCTGGGAGCTGGTATGGCCCTGCTCTTTAAGGTTTTAAGAGCGACTGTTGTAGCAGGATCTTTTCTGGATCAGAGATGCATCAAATGACGTGGCTTTTGGTCTAGAAAATGTCATGCTGCAACAAATCGTGTTAGTCTTTAAGGCGCCACCAGGCTCTTTGCGTTTTTCTGTAGCAGATTTATCATGGCAAGCTTTCTAGACTTTACCAAAGACAAGATGTGCAGACATAAAATGCTAGTGAACTACTTTTTCTCTGGTTTATATACTCAGAATAATGTGCGTATGAAGCAGAGATCCAGAGAAAGCAATATATTTTTATAATGAACAGACTCTCGAGCCAAAATCAAACAGGGTCATGAAATAAATACCGGTAGTTGTATCTTGGACTTCCTGAAAAGATCTCATGGTGACATACATGGGGCTGTCCCACTTTATTTTTGCAGTAGTCCTTGGTTAGGCTGAGAGAAGAGCTTTGCGTAGGTCACACAGTGGGTTTCATGGTGAACAAGTATTTAACCCAGATTACCTGCATGCAACATTTTTGTCATGTTACAACAATGCTGGCTCTCAGGTTTGTGGGGATGCTTCGTGTTATTTCTTGATCTGGACTAGGCCTTTAGTCCTTCCTGTTTCTGATTTCTTTCCCCTCATTCTGTTTTGGTTTTTTTTTTTTGTAACCTTGTTTTTTGTGATCTAAAATGAATGCTAATATTTCAACAGATACAGAGTGACTGAGTCTTAACATTGCACAGTAGTATGCCCATGAAGAGGCACTGCCAAAATTAATTATGTCTAGAGCAAAATCTGGGCGGTCTGGCTGAGCCAAGCAGGTACGTAAAGATGCTTTGTTTGTGAAAGAAAATAATGCAAGCCAACACATAATTGATTACCAGTATTGCAAAAACCACAGAATTGCTCTAGAGGTGATTTCCTAAGGACAGAGTAGCCCTTTATGTATTGTTGCAGCTATATTTGTGATTTATATTTCCCCCACTCCCAAAACACCCCTCTTCTATAGGAGTGCAATGTGGCTTTGCCAGTTTAGTAGGCCTTTAGCGAGAAGAATCCACGATTATGGATGCCAAATGATATGTCTTTAAAACACAGGCAAACGATTCAGTTGCATGCTTAGCAGTGGTTCTAGAACTGGTGGCTCCTCTTTTTACAGGCATTTCAATCTGGCATTTCACGAAAGTATACTACTGTACATATGCATGGAAATAAAATCCAGCCTCAAGTAATTCAAAGAGTATATCATATTCAGGGAATGTGTGATTAGATCACTAATCCGCTTTGAGACTACAGCTAGAGATCAGAGATTGAAGACTTATCAATAGGAGAGGTAATTTTGTGTGAAATAAAATTTCAGTAACATGGAATTGTGGTCATCCTCTGAACGATGACAGTATAAACATTTGAAGCCTTCTTGTTTGCAAGAGATGATCGCTGTTTTCAAGAACAACAGTGTGTCTGAACTTCCTATCAGTTGCAGAGATTCCCAGTTTCGTTAGCTTTTATCTCCCAGATCTATCTCTGATGTGATGTTTCAGTTTGCAACTTTGCATTACTAGTACATCCTTTGGAATAACACAACATTTTCTTGTTTCAAATAGTGTACCTAGTCACAGCTTGGCTTGCTCAGTCTGTTATGATGGTAAATAAATACATCAAGAGAATATTGTGATCTCCTATGTAAAATCTACTGTCCAGATGTTAAGTTACTGTTAGAGAGTTAGGCTTGTCTAAAACAAACAGTTTTATGAAGTGTCATGGTTTTCTATACAGCCCCTGTTTAGAGCAAGAATATGTGCATTCTTGAACTATTAATTAAGACACTGTACTCTTCAGTGGACGTGTACCATCTGGCTAGAATTAATTAACTTTTTGGGGAAATTCTGATTGCATGTAAAGAAAGCAGCATTTCACCATCTGCATTTGAGTTCTCTATAGAAGATAAACATCTGAAGAAGTTACGGAGAACATGGGATAAAATGAGTCAATAGCGAATCTGCTAAATCCAATTTGAAGAATACTGATAGCATGACTGGGTAGCACTGTCAAACAGTACTGAGCAGGTTTCCTTAAGTGTTTTGCTCTTCCTGGAACTGGGGGGGGGGGGTGAATGCCACCAGAAATAAATAAGTAAAGGCAGAACTGTAGTCCTGGAGGACTTGGACCTTTGTATGGAAGAACAGCGAGGATGGCAAGCAGCTGAAGAATTAAAGAAATCTGTCTCTTCTGAAACCCATTTTTAGTCTCCAAAGTGAATGGCATCGTGGTTTTTATTATTGCCCAAAATAAGATCAGACACTGGACAAAGCATGTAGTGTTTTAAGCAGTGTTTCATGCTTGCCACTGTTTGGGAGTGGAGTATTTTATTACTCCAAGCAACATTTTGAAAATACTTAAGGAGCTCTCACTTGTGCAAGGTGACTAGAGGTTATTACTGCCAGAGTAATTGGATTACTGCTAAAAAATATTTAAAGCCAGATAAAACATGCTTTTTGGTTGGTCTGTAGAGCTGTGTGGTTTTATTTGCAATTTGGCGCACTTAAACTTGGAAGGTGGTGCTTGGCTTTGTATAAGGGCAGTGTTTTTCAACCTTTTTTGGGCAAAGGCACACTTGTTTCATGAAAAAAATCACGAGGCACACCACCATTAGAAAATGTTAAAAAATTTAACTCTGTGCCTATATTGACTATATATAAAGTAATTTTTCAATTTTTCCCACGGCACACCAGGCAACATCTCGCGGCACACTAGTGTGCCGCGGAACAGTGGTTGAAAAACACTGTATAAGGGGATTGAATAAGAAGAAATTTGAAGAACTTAAAATTTACTTGACTAACTTTTTGCAAGGAAGTTTTATGATTAGTTCATCTAAAAGATTATATGACTAGGGGTTGTATCCAATGCTGCCATTCTGCTTGTGCAACAGACTTCTACTTGTGCAACAGAAATCCCCCTCTCCTTTCCCCATGCAACCTCAAAATATGGATCAGTTTTTGGGGTAAGCAGTGTGAAATACAACTCTTAGTTTATAAATGGGGTGGGGAACGGGACACACAGATTCTGAGATTTGTTATTTTATTGTATGTACAGGCTGCAGGAGCCTGTAATACGGTTTACTTGTAATGCAAAAAAAAAAAAAAAAAATTGGTTCCATGTGTTAATTAATATTCATGGGATGGACATAGCTGAATCATAGTTTACATGCATTGTAGTCCAGGTTTAAAGCTCGTTGACTCCATTCAAGGATTTTGCTCAGTAGGATTCAGTAAAGATCTCGCTGGATATTTTATTTTATTTTTTATTTATTCACAGCTTGATTGTAAAAACCTCAAAAGTGGTTTACAAAAGATATAACAGTAAAATTAAACAATATACAAATTTACAACCCAACTTTAAAACATATGAAAGATAAAATAATAAAACAGATTAAAATTTACCTTAACCATCTTAAGCATTTTGGACAGGCTTGTCTAAACAGGAATGTTTTTAGCAGGCTCTGGATTATCTAAGCCCAGGTCTCCAAGGCCTCATACTGGGCACGCCTTAAGCAGTTGCTGCCTGTGTACCTAAGCATCAATGTGTGATGCTCAGATAGTGCTAGATTAGGGAAAACCCGCAGCATCTGTAAGGTTTTTACACTCCTGTCATTGCTGTTCTTGAACGTGGCCGTGCAAAGTAATTTCTAACTGGTAAATGCTTTTCTGAAACCATAGTTTTGTTTCCTAAAATCTCAAAGGTATTGTTAGCTTGCTTTTCACTCATTTCAAATACTTGCATGCTGTTTTGTTGCATTTTGAATTCCGTTTAACAAGCCTCTGTTTCCTGAGCTATTATACAGTATCAGGCTTTCTGGTTTAGGCCGAATTCTCTGGTGATTCTGTTCCTGGTGTAGTTTTGGAAATGCTGCTTGGGAAGCATGTTAATCTGTTCTACGTAATAATTACGTTGGGGAATGTTGTCTTTCACTGTTTGATTTATCAGCTGCAGGTTGGAATCTGTGAAGGGTGGGTTGAGTGCAAATTGTGTGCCTGAATAGTGAAACGCTTAGATGCTGGTATGTGCCATTACCAAGGTGCCTCTCCAAGGGCTCTGCAGATATAGCCCTCAGTCATCCACCGCGATGCAACTAACCTTTGTAGAGGCCTTCAGATGCTTCTCACTTGAACTGAATTCAGAGGTGAAGTAGCCATGGACATTGCAATTCCATAATGCTGCATGTCTCTGTATTGTGCAGCTGCAGGAGCATTTAGGGCTTAGCATGAGGAAGATTCGACAAAAGCTGCTTGAGGTTGTGGCAAACTACAGTCGTACCTTGGATCTTGAACGCCTTTGGCTCCCAAACACATCGGCTCCCGAACGATGGAAACCCGGAAGTGAGCGTTCTGGTTTTCAAACGTTCTTTTGGAATGTCCAGCCGGGCTTCTGATTGGCTGTAGGAGCTTCACGCAGCCAATCAGAAGCCGCGCTTTGGTTTCCAAACATTTTGGAAGTCAAACGGACAGGTTCCATTCGACTTCCAAGGTACGACTGTACTCCAAAAATCTATCTTTGTTCTGCTTCAGGTAGAACATGGCTATCCAATGTAAATCTTCACTTGAAGCAAAGCTTTAATGTGGCATATATGGCCTAAACTTCTGAATTATGGTTAGGGATTGAGATAGACTATGCCAGTGTGGTGTAGTGGTTAAGAGCAGTAGACTCGTAATCTGGTGAACCGGGTTTGCATCTCCGCTCCTCCACATGCAGCTGCTGGGTGACCTTGGGCTAGTCACACTTCTCTGAAGTCTCTCAGCCCCACTCACCTCACAGAGTGTTTGTGTTGTGGGGGAGGAAGGGAAAGGAGAATGTTAGCCGCTTTGAGACTCCTTCGGGTAGTGATAAAGCAGGATATCAACTCCAAACTCCTCTTCCTCTGTGCTTTGTGTTCTGTGAAGACCAGATCCTGTAGTGCAGTGTTGTGGCTTTCTTTGGCTTGTCGCCACTTAGCTTGTAGCTTTTACAAAACAAAATAAAAAAATGCACATGAAAGCTCATGCGAAGAACAAACTTAGTTGGTCTCTAAGCTGCTACTGGAAGGAATTTTTTTATTTTTTATTTTGTTTTGACTATGGCAGACCAACACGGCTACCTACCTGTAACTTGTAGCTTTTGTCTTTGCTCCTGAGAGCATGGTAGTTACGGTTTCAAACAGCAGGTAAGTTAAAAAATGTAATACAGTCATACCTCATGTTGCATACGCTCCGTGTTGTGTACGTTCGGGATATTCACTCCCGCCCCCCAGAAGTGTTTTTGGGAGCACGCGTGCCCACCAGATGCGCAGAACACTTCTGCGCACTTCGCGCATGCACAGAAGCGCTCAAATCGCGTGACTTCTGGTTTTTCGGGGGGTTTTTAACGTGCATTCGAGTTACGCACGCCCGTGTTACGCGCGGCGACCCAGAACAGATCGCATGTGTAATCCGGGGTTCCACTGTAGTAATATGTGCTCAAGGTTGAATCAAGCTGGAAGAAACTGAAAATTGCAAGTTTTCAGATTTCATGATTCCTTTGCAAATTGTTATGCAGAGAGATATGTGTCTTACTTAGAACAATTGCAATTATATTGTAGTTTTTCTAATCTATTAGTTGTCTTGGTTCTTGTTTTTATTTTCTACTTGCCTTTCTCCCTTTATCTTTTCTCAGTCCCTTATAGTTTTGCAGTACCTCCCATATTTTTAGTTCCATTATGATACCTTTTTGTGTTACCACTGTGGATTGATAGGTTTTCGAATTTTATATATATCCCCTTTTTCTTTGTACAAAGGTGAGGGGCCATAATTCAGTGGGAGGGCATACGCAAAAAAAACAACACAAAAAAATAACAACAACACAAAAACTCTCCTCATCTCTGAAATGAATGGCATGCAGAGTACTCCAAACGGTATGTGTAAGATTACTGATAGTACAGTAAGTGAATTACTGGAAATCAGTTGAAAAAGCCTGATGCAGCTGTGGGACTGATAGCAATTATCTAAACAATACAAAGCCTGATCCTCCTGCTACTTATGAATGAAAACCCAAGAAACACACACACAAAAACCAGTGTTTGGTTTACATTCAGTATATACCCTAATTTTAAAGTTTCATGTTTGTGCCCAAATGGTTCATGTACAACAAATCTGGCTTATGTTTGCACTGGAAAAAAAAATCTTTATCTTCATTAAGTTCCCTTGGAGTTAGATTTTTTTAAAACATGAAATCCTAAATAATTCCTTTTTACTTTATTGTTGTTGTTGTTGTTGTTCAGTCGTTCAGTCGTGTCCGACCCTTCGTGACCCCATGGACCAGAGCACGCCAGGCACGCCTATCCTTCACTGCCTCTCGCAGTTTGGCCAAACTCATGTTAGTAGCTTCAAGAACACTGTCCAACCATCTCATCCTCTGTCGTCCCCTTCTCCTTGTGCCCTCCATCTTTCCCAACATCAGGGTCTTTTCTAGGGAGTCTTCTCTTCTCATGAGGTGGCCAAAGTACTGGAGCCTCAACTTCAGGATCTGTCCTTCTAGTGAGCACTCAGGGCTGATTTCTTTGAGAATGGATAGGTTTGATCTTCTTGCAGTCCATGGGACTCTCAAGAGTCTCCTCCAGCACCATAATTCAAAAGCATCAATTCTTCGGCGATCAGCCTTCTTTATGGTCCAGCTCTCACTTCCGTACATTACTACTGGGAAAACCATAGCTTTAACTATACAGGACCTTTGTCGGCAAGGTGATGTCTTTGCTTTTTAAGATGCTGTCTAGGTTTGTCATTGCTTTTCTCCCAAGAAGCAGGCGTCTTCTAATTTCGTGACTGCTGTCACCATCTGCAGTGATCATGGAACCCAAGAAAGTGAAATCTCTCACTGCCTCCATTTCTTCCCCTTCTATTTGCCAGGAGGTGATGGGACCAGTGGCCATGATCTTAGTTTTTTTGATGTTGAGCTTCAGACCATATTTTGCGCTCTCTTCTTTCACCCTCATTAAAAGGTTCTTTAATTCTTCCTCACTTTCTGCCATCAAGGTAGTATCATCAGCATATCTGAGGTTGTTGATATTTTTTCCGGCAATCTTAATTCCGGTTGGGGATTCATCCAGTCCAGCCTTTCGCATGATGAATTCTTTATTACTGAACATTTTCCTGAGTCCCCTTTGTTTGTTTGTTTTTTTAAGTAAATAAATTGTCCGGGGTCATAAGTTACAAAGTTGTTCACCTATTCATGCACTGTTTTTATGGAGTGCGGTTCTGTTCTGTGTCTTAAAACAGAGGCTGGAGAATAAATTGTGTGTGTGTGTGTGTGTGTGTGTGTGTGTGTGTATGTGTGTTTCTGCGTAAAGCAGAGTTAGGAAAAGTTAATCTGATTTGTGCTCATGTTCCAAAATTGCCCTATATATCAGACAGGTAAACCTGCATAGGTTAACTTGCATGTTGATGTAAATGCTATGTGTTTCTGTGAACTGTTAAATGTTTTTTCTTTGTTTTTCTGAACAAGCAAGAATGTAATGTGTTTTTAGTTTTTATAACAACAGAGAATTCTCCATACAATAAACATCTCCACATTCCACATGAGAACAAGGTATGGATATCAGCCAGATATATCCCGCCACACAATTGGGCATGTGTGGCCAGATGTTGCATGTTGGAATTTTTTTCCTGATACATATCCTATAGAGGCATACCATATTTCTACAAAATCATTTTTGTTTGTTGTCCATTCAGTACTGTTGGTCAGTTTTTCCATAAGAACCGAACTCCAAGCAGACAGCTGCAAATTATCCAAATCCTTCCAGTTTTGAACAATCAGCAGATGATCTGCAACCAGTAAAAATGCGATCAGTTCTTGGTGGGAAAGGTCATTCTGTTAATTTATTAAAATAGGTTATAAAACCAATTGTGGCATACATCAAACAGACTGAAAGACTGCAATCCAGAAACTATTAATCGTAGTGCAAGTCTATCACATATACAACCTTGGCTCCTCTAGCACAGCAACAATATTTGAGCATTGATCAGATGACATTTTTGTAGGGTCAAATATTATCTGTAAGGTTTTAAATGTGTTTTCTCTTACTTGGTCAGATACAATGGCTGTTTAATCTGCATTTTACACTATTCTGGCTGATCAGTCTCCATTGACCAATCCCCAACATGGCTGTTTACAAGAGTAGTTCACAACAAGCTGTGGATAACTTTATGCAAGATCCCTAGTTATTCCTTACATAACATGATCCTAACCATAGCACTTGATTGGTAAAGACAACAACACCTCAACACAGATGTACACATTGTTTTCATATACTGCTGTTGCTCCTCCCTGTTTGATCTATTCCTTTTCAATTAATACATTCCAATTACTACATTCCAGTAATGAGTCTCATCCCACCAGGTTTCAGTAATGCCTATTATATCATAACTGCCACCCTGTAAATAGGATTTAATAGGTTGATATCTGTCTGTCTCGGGAGACAATGGAAGAGTGGGCCTTCGGGTGTGAAGTCTAAACCGTTGGGAGAGTTACAGCGCCTGCTGTGGCTGTGGTGACCAATATGGGAGAGACATGTTTTGTTGCAGCTGGAACTGGTGTGCCATGGAGTTTCTTCTTTCTGCGCTCCTTCCAGCAGTTATTTCTCATTCTGCAGTGAATACATGGCCTGACTGATTGTCTCCAGGCACTGTGTTCAACTGCAAGGGATTCCCACATGGCTGACTGACTATCATCTCCTGGCTGTTACAGCCCACCCCCTGGTCACCAATTCCTTCTTCCAAGCCGGTCTCCAATCCATCTTCTAGTGCCCACTTGTCCGTATCCAACCATTACTCCTTGGTGTTCAGCCAGTCCTTGACAATCAATATTGTCCCCAATATTTGGTGTCCCTGTGTCCCCTGAAATATTGTCTCCCTTCCCTTCAGGATTTAGTTGATTGCGAGACTCTTTGCAAACACATTATTGTCCACTGCTTGTGAGGTGCAACCCATCCCTTGCCAGAACTCCTTCTTCATGGAAGGGAGACTGTGGCCCAAGAAGCCAAACCTTTCCTGACCACGCCACCTGTGCAGCCACTTGTTTACTTCCAGTATTCCCCGCCTCTCTTCCTTAGTGATGACTTTAGGAAGGAGTGATGCAAAGACCACCTACGCCCCAAGGCTTCCTTCCCAGAGTCTCATAGTCCGTCACTATACATTGGAGGCTGTGTGTGGCAGTATCAGTTGTACCCACATGAATCGGAAGGGGTCAGTGGGCTTCATAAGACTTGGCAACTTCTCTGTCACATCATGAATCTTTGCACCTGGAAGACCTCATTGGACATCCTGTTACCTCCACCCACTGCTGTCTCTGTCCCCCTCAGAAAGGAGACAGCTACCACCACCAAATGTCTCTTCCTCCTCTAGGAATTGAACAGGAATCCTTCTGTGCACTGCACCTTCTACAGCCACCTCAGTGCTCTCTGAGGCCTGCAGCTGCTGTCCTTTTTCCTCTGGCCCAGAATCGGCATTCAAGGGGACAGCCTGGAATTGATTGTGCAGCTCCAGTGACGCGGCACAGCTCCTGGCAGTCCTGCTTCCGTGTGCCACATTCTCACACGTGTTTAACGCCTCTTGCATGTGGTGATCTTCCTTCTCACTACAGGCACCCCCCGTCTTTTGCCCTCCCGGGACAGCCTGCTCTGCTCTGCTCTGCTCTGCTCAGAACATCTTCCCTGATAGCTCAAACCGTGTCAGGCAGTTGTACTTTCTCTTCCAGTGGGGCAGTTGTTGCAGGCATAGCTGTGTGCTTCCTCAGGTAGGAAAACAAACAAACATGGGTGTTGCAAGTCACTGCAGCAGCTCTCGCTGTCCATGTCTCTTGCTCCTATGTACTCCTGATGCAGTACTCCATCTCTCCCCTGCTAAACACCCTTGCAAACACCTCTGTTTGCAATCTCCCAGCAGTGTAGAACTGGGGGCTGCTAGTTGCACCCCAACCAGATTACTGACTTACTTCCTCTCAGCAGTAGTCCCTCCCCCTCAGAGCATGACGCACACAAAAGTACACAAGCAACCCTCCAAACAGCTTAGATAAGCAACCAGTTTTACTCCCAAAGACACAAGCTCAGTTTGTTCTGCCTCTTCCATCAATCCCTTACAATTGCCCCAGTTTACTGGCCCTGTTTGCCAGCTCCCAGTGACTGAGAGCAGCTACACAGAACTGGTGTTTTGGAAGCGCAGGAGTCCACCCGTTTAGTAATCGGCTACAGTTTTGCTCAGTAGCCCTCCAAGCTTTGATAGGATCACCTCATTAAACTGCGGGTGACTTGACAAAATGAATTGGGAGGAAAACTGAAAGCAAAGCTCCCCATCAGAATAAGTTGGCTCATCACTAATTGACAAGTTTAGGCCGTTCTGCTTCGTTCTGATTATTTTGACAACTCCAGCAATCTCCACTGGGCAGGTCGCATGTGCTCGCAATCTGCAGATCCCATTCTTTGCAGTCCTTTCCCACGTTTTTGTGGGAACGTAAAAGGGCTGCTCAAGTCGCTACCACTACGTTGCTCTTCTACCCTTGGATTTATGGAAATACAATGCAGTTGGCACCAATATTTTTTTCATGTCAAAGTGAAAAATAGCATGACAGATCCAAGGCACAAAAAGAAGTATTTAATTTAGTGTAGAAAACTGCTTGTTGGATGCATGATAGCAGGATGATTTTTTTGGGGGGGGGAGTTCTCATTTGTTCCAATGAAGTCGCTGATCTGGATCAACCATGTCAGTGAGCAAGTTGTTGAAGCCCCTCTCTGACTTCCTGTAAAGGTCTGTGACGGGTCAGCAAACTAAGGCCCGTGGGTCATATCAGGCCCAATTGCCTTCAGGGTACGGCCCGCAGACTGTCCATTGATTTGGGGGGGGGATTCTGTTCATTCAGGCTGCACCATTTCCACCCCCCGTGCCATTCCATTTCACCCCCCTCCCTCCCTCACACCGCGGCGGCACCTCCTCCCTCCCTCCTCCTGGCTTCTCCCCGCCCTGCCTAGAGGAGGAAGGGGGCTGGGTGAGCGCCATTTTAAGCAGCCCCTCTCCGGAGCCAGCCCTTTTGCGCCGCTCATCTTCCTGCCGCTGCCCTGGTGCTCCTGTGGGTCAGAGAGCAGAGCGGATGAGCTCACTCGGCCTACCCAGAAGAAGAAGCAGTGGCGCCGGTGGTGGCGGCAGCCCCAGAGAAGGTAAGCTCAGCAGCTGGGGGTGAGGGGTGGGAAGGAGGACTACTCGCTCCCCTCCCCTTTTCTTCCAGCTCCCCCCCCCATGTCACCTTTCCGGCCCACCACAAGGTCTGAGGGACAGTGGACCAGCCCGTGGCTTAAAAAAAAAATTGCAGACCCCTGGTCTGTGATCTGGGTTGTTGGAATTATTATTGTTGTTGCTGCTGCTGTTATTGTTTTGTTTCGTTTTTGTTTTCCTTACTATTATTTCTTCTATACCACCTTCATCCAAGGATCACAGGGTGGTTTACAATATAAAACCACAAAAAGCCTTAACACAGTAACAAACAAAAACAGTTGAGGACACACACACACCCCCTACAATTTAAGAGGCCATAAATTGTTTAATTAGCCAAAGAACTGGAAAAAGAGGAATGCTTTTGACTGGCACCTAAATATACGTAACCAAGGTGCCAGGTGAATCTCCCTGGTGAGATTGCATCCCGCACATGGGGAGCCACTGCAGCAAAGGCTTGTGTTGCTACCCTCTGGACCCGTGCAGGAGACACGCAAAGAAGGAGCTCAGAGGGTGATCTTGGGGTCCAGGTTGGTTCATATAAGGAGAGGTGGTCTTTGAGGCATTGTGGTCCTGAGCAATTTAGGACCTGAGAAACCAGCACTTTGAATTGGGCCTGAAAACGTAATTGGCAGTCGGGACAAACCTCAAATTGTCTTGCCCCGGTGAGCAACCTGGCCGCTGAATTCTGTACCGAAACGTTTTCGGAGGGAGCCCCATGTATAACGCGTTGCAGGAATCAAACCTAGAGGTTACCAGAGCATGGATGACGGAAGTTAGGCTATCCCTGCTATTTGGTGTGAATGGTGGCACATCTAGTTCGTCTCCCGAGTATTCCTTTTACTCGGAATTCCTGTAATAGTTTCACTCTTTGGTGACAGACAGATTTGTGTACTGTTGCTAAAATATCAGACTGAGCTCTGTCCCCCACTTACCTGGGAGTATGCCCTAATGAATTGAGTAAGACTTACTTCTGAGCTGATGTGGTTAGGAGTGCACTGTTACAATGTAGGGAAACGAAACAAAGAAAATGGGAAGGGAGAACTGAGTGCATACTTTATGGAGTGAGCAGAGAGAAAGTGCTAATATCAAAGCAGTTCAGAGGTCTGTGTTGGACACCCCAGGATGCATTCTTTGATATCCCTGTTTCCACCTGTTTTCATTTTTTAGCAGGATGTGAAAAAATACTGCACCTCTTCTCTAGCACGGATTACCCACATTTTATTTCACTCTGCATTCAGTCTTCCTGAATTGTCCCAAGGACGTTCAGCGAAAGAATCTATTTATTTGTGTGTTTTTGCTAACGGCAGATTAAATTTGTCCACCAAAATTGTAGGTAGGTTGATCTCTTGCTTTGGTGGATTAATTTTATTCTAGCAGAGAGAAACCCAAATGCTAGCCTCATTAATGGTTGACCTAGCAAGATGTTGGTTCCATCTCTGCAGATGGAACAAAAAATTTGCTTGCATCATTTTTTATGTTAATGATGCTCTTGGCAGAAATGGATCATTTGTTGCCATATTGGTTGCAGCTCTTAACAACTGAAGAGGAAGGGAATTCATATTAGTTGACAATAAAATCTCACAGTTTGAGACCTTTTTGTTGTAGGCAATGTGGGGCTGAGGGGGAAAGAGAGCTGGGGAGAAACTTGAGAAAGAAAATCAGGAGGAAAAGTAGGGAGGGAAACATTAAACTTTCATTCTTTGCATTGTATTTGAGTGGAGCATTTTTGCCAACATCACATGGACAGATGTCTTATTTTTGCTGGCAGAGCAAGAGATCAGAGGGCACAACTTGTAGGAAGTACTCTATTGATTAAAAACAGAGACACTGATTGTAATTTTGTTACTTATGGAAAATCTTTCAACAAAAACATGTTTAAAAAAATAAAAGGGCAGAAGCCTGTTAAAAAGTGCATCTGCTTCCCCCTGTTCAAAACAAAACAGCAACCCAAAGGGGGCAAGAACTATTTCAAAAAGATTTTATAGAAACCACCACATCAGTGGCTTTGACATAGAATGTCAGTAATGTGTTCTTGTTGACGTATTGACAGATGACGCATAGCTGCAGTGCTGTGCTTTTTCTACCACTGTGAAATTACAAACCTTGTATTGTTAACAACCACACCATCATTGTTTAAAAAATAATAATTTTAATTGGTTTTTTAAAAAAAACAAGTCATAATAATAAACTTTGAAAGAAATTAAAGGTTGTAAAATAACTTTATGCACAATGCTATAAAATTGTCATAATTAGCATTAATTATACATTACTGTCACGTTGACTCATTAAATGTTTTCAATCCATACCTCACTGATTCATTAAATTTCAAATCGGTATATGCTGTCCATAAGCATTTTTGTGATGATGATGGGATTAAAATGTTTTGGTTTTCATCAGTAAAAGTTTAAAAAAAGGAAGCCAAACTTTTCAATGGTATCTCTTTTGGAAACGCCTTTAATTGCCCATCGATGACGTGTGATGCGTTCTGATAGAGATATTGTTGACTCAAGCCTCAATTTGTGTATTGGAAGATTCCTTCCATTTTTGGGCAATAACTTGCCTACCTGCTGAGAACAAGAAGAAAATTCTTTTAGATTGGAGAGTAGAGTTTGGAGTCAGGTCTAAGTATCTTGTTTTTTTGCTTTTATTGTGAATTTTATGTTTTTATATTGTGATTTTATCTTGCGAACCCCCCTGAGACCCGTGGGTAGCAGACGGTACACAAAATTTCATCATCATCATTATCATGGCCATCCAGAAAGTTATATTTCCTGCTGCCTCATCAAACTTGTGCTGCCAGAATTTGTACCTCTAAAACACAGGGCTTTCCCAGGCTTCACCCAAGATTGCTGGTTAAGCACAACTCAGCTGGAAGCTTAAAGCAGCCCATTTTATACTGCAGTAAATAGGGTGCTCCTTAGTGCAGTTTTTCAATTGTTGCCACCTGTCGGACTTGAGAGACAATAGAGTGCGCCTCTGGGGGTGTCAAACAGCTGTCTTAGAGACTCCGCTCTGGATTTGTTTAGGATTGGCTCTTTAGCCTTTTCTTCTGCAAGATATTCTTCAAGGATCAGACTTTTCCTTCTCCTCGATGGGCTACCCCATTTGATGAGCCCCAGCAGCCCCTCACTTCCCTCTACAGCATGTGCAGAAACCCGCCTTCTCGACCATTGGACCCACTGTTGGTCTCACCTGCTCAACCCCACTGGAACTTGTCTTCACATGCTAATTGGTTGAGGACAAAATAAAATAAAAAATTCCTTCCAGTAGCACCTTAGAGACCAACTAAGTTTGTTCTTGGTATGAGCTTTCGTGTGAAGAAGTGTGCATGCACATGAAAGCTCATACCAAGAACAAACTTAGTTGGTCTCTAAGGTGCTACTGGAAGGAATTTTTTTATTTTATTTTGTTTTGACTATGGCAGACCAACACGGCTACCTACCTGTAACTGTAACTGGTTGAGGGTTTGAGACCCCTCAGTTACCCTCACCTGGTTTAGCCAGCCAATTGAAGCAGTTTCCTGGGGTGTGGTTGCTGTCGCATGCCGACAGCTTCTAGGAGCCACAGGTGGGAGCTGAGTGCAGGGAAGAAGAGGACAGACCTCGGCTCTTTCTTCAGGGCCTCCAGGTTCCTCATCTTTCTTTCTCCAACCCTTATTCTTCCAATTGATAGCAAGCTCAGAGACTCTGAGACTGACAGCTGTTTGGCCCAACAGACTGAACTAAGTAGGCTGATTTCAAGGTCTCCAGGCAAACTGAAGGGCAGTGAGATGGAAGGAAGGTTGTGCCCCGAGCGTATTCCGATATTGCCTGCTCTACTAAAATCTCCACAGATCTACAGAAATACTGTACAGAATATGCTTTCTGAAAATACCTTCAAATGAGACATGAATGGTATATATTCCGTAACAATAAGTTTTGCACCAGATCAGTGCCAAGCCAGAGTCAGAGTGGCAGTTGTATTCAGTTTGCTCTGCAATCAGCAGGATGGTCTGCTTAGTTGCCTCCGCTTTGTATTGTTTGCAGAATCTAGTTACAAATGAGAATGAAGCTTTTTTTAAAAATGTTTTTTTAAAAAATAAAATAATAGATAGTCTGTTTTAGTGTCAAGGCCAGTGATTGTTCTGGTCGATCTGAAAGGCCTGACTAGTAGAAGGAGAAGTTTAGTTAGCAAAGACAAAAGGAATGTAATAATTAGTAGTATCTCTCTGTCTGGCCCACTAAGCAGATCTCCTTTGCCTCTCATACCCAGCTGAAGTGCTCTCTGTCTCTTGTGTTAGTGTTGGTAGGGGACTTGTAGCGCTCCTCCAATAAAGCAAAAGTAAATAATCTGTTTTCATGGATGAATTACTGAGTATTGAGTCCATGGCTTCGAGGGACCTTGCCTGCTTTTTAAACAGATGCCTCTGATGTGTCTATTTCCCCCCATCTTTTCGACTGCGCACAGTCACCTTTCCGAATGCTCGTGTTGTGTCTGACGGCTTGACTAAAATAAGACGCTGCATGATTGTTCTTGCAAGATGCAGGTGTGAGATATATGAGTTGCAGGAGCTGATTCTGGTGCACATGCATTCCCCTGTGAGCAAGATGGAGGCATCCTGTCTTCAGGTTTTGCACCCGGAAGAGCAAAAAGCAGGTGTGCCCGCTTCTCCAATATATAGAGCAGCTTGAAATCATTCTGAAAGTAGCACTAGTCTGGAACCCCGCAGCAATGAAATGGCAGCAAGAATACGCGGTGTCTTCTGAAGTTTACTTGTCGGCCTGGTTTAGAAACTCTACAGTTCCATGTGCAATTGCCATGCATTGCAGCAGAACCTGCTTAATAGAAATATTGTGTACTTTTAAATTAGCAAATTAAAAAGTACCGATCCCCCAGTATTTTAGACAGGACATCAGTTATTTCACTGTCTGCAGAGTAGTGAATTCTCTGAAGATCTGAGGATTAATCCTCTCTGGATTCACTTAATTCTAATTAGGGATGCTTTCTTAATGCTATTACTGTCAGCGGGGTCATTTATGAAAAATAAAATGAGAGCTAGGTTGGAGATCACTGAGTGAATTGGGTGATATATTCTCTGTGTACGAAGGAGGAATACAGGAGGTCTACAATAGGATGGTAAGGAGTGGTTGCCAAAATAGAAAGTGAAAGTTTGCTTTAATTGAAAAGATTGAGAGATACTGAAAAAGTAGGATTCCAAATCAGGTTTTTCTTTCTTCTTCTTTTTTCTTGGTTGATTTGTGTGTGTAATCTGTCAATTAGTGCCACCTATAGGTCAATTTAAAGTTTGTCACTAGTTTCGAAGCTTATGATCTAAAGGGGAGAAAAATGAGCAATGTAGTTTCAAAGGAAACCCACAACCTTGGTCTTGACCAGGCATAGGCAAACTCCGGCCCTCCAGATGTTTGGGACTACAATTTCCCATCATCCCTAGCTAACAGGACCAGTGGTCAGGGATGATGGGAATTGTAGTCCCAAACATCTGGAGGGCCGGAGTTTGCCTGTGCCTGGTCTTGACAGTGAAGCTGAGCTTATCTTGCACCACATGAAAACTCTCCTTGGTCACATCCCACAACAAAGAACAGTCACTGACTTAAATTCAGAGGTATCATTTAAAATAAAAGGGATGACATGTCTTACCTGGTTAGCAATAAAATATGGCTCAAGGTTTGGGGTGCTTGAGTCTCTTTCCACTGTGGGGAGGGATGAGAGTTTGGCATTTATTCTGGGTCTTTTGCAGGAAAAAAAATTGATGAATTTATTTTTTCTGCCATTTTCACATCTCATTCAGTGAGATCCAAAGTTGGAGTGATTGGAATAGGGGGAAGGAAGCAGTTTTGGTAGGATCACAATTTTTACCATTGGTAATCTGTCTAGGAGGGTAAAATGGGTTTTGCTCTTTTTTTCTTCCTTTTTTCAAATTTTGAAGACTCGTCTGCCATACAGGGGGATAGGTTTGTGAACAGAGTCTGTTAAGGTTTCTTGTGATATTTATTGCCCAATATATAAGCTTTGTGTGATAGAGTCTGGTGCTTTTGAGTTCTGTGAATACGTTTTGGATTCACCTGCAGGCTTGATAATGTTGCATAGGTGTTCAGCTTTTGAACTCTTGCTGCTTCCGTGTTCAAAGGTTCAGGTATCATAACCATTAAATCGTCAGCAAATAGTCCAATCTTACAGTTTTGTTTTCCAATTCCCTTGATGTCTAGCGTTGCTCTGAGGAATATAACTAATGGTTCAAAAGCTAGGATGAACAAAAGAGCTTTGCTCTGTCCCCTGCCAAATCCTCTCTGGGGATGATTTTATATTGTTTGTTCTTACTGTGGCCAAAACTTTGGCATATGTTGGTTTCAAAACGTGTATGAATTTCGGGGCAAATTGCATTTTAGATAGGACAGCCAGCAAGAAGCGTCCTTCCAGGCAGTCGGAGGCTTTGAGGAAATCCTAAGCTCTTGGCTACAAGTGGGGAGGTTATCTGTTTACTCCGTTCAGTTTTGTTTAAATGTTTTCTTATTGGTTCAGTGATGTTTCAACAGGGGACAGAACCAGCCTTGTCAGTTTGTGTGAAAATACCTTAATTTTGTTGACAAGCACTGACTTAAATGGTTTATCATCCTGATTAATCAGAGAAATTGGCTGAAAAGTTCCTACCTTCTGGTGATCTTTGAATGCTTTGGGGACAGCTGCAATCTTAGAGCGGTCGTTATATAGGCAGATCATTTATGATAAAAATGTTTCCTTGATTTTTTTTTTATTTTAAAAAACAACTCAGAAGTGTTGGCATAGGTAAACTTTGTTTTAAAAAAAATATTTGGGGATTGCAAGGTATATAATTTAGAACAAAAGGAGACAAATTCTGAGAAGTACCGGTAATTTGCATGTGTCTTGTGGGTTTTTTGTCTTTATCTTTCAAAAGGTTCCTCCAGGTGGAGCCCTCATACATTAAAGTTGAAGTCGCCCCCCTAGTATAGCTTCTCCCTCAGCAAATTCATTGTATTTGCATTGTTGTTTAGTCGTGTCGGACTCTTCCGCCAGGCGCTCCTGTCTCCCACTGCCTCCCGCAGTTTGGTCAGACTCATGTCAGTAGTGTATTTGCATTATACCTTTTGAATAATGCCAAGTTGCTTCAGTTATTTTTTAACTGCCATTCATTGTCCCTTTAATAATAATAATAATAAAAATCTCTGCCATTATTTTCTTTCAGTATCGAGTGGATTTTAAAGTTCATTCCTTTTGTCAAAAATGACTGCTATCCCCTGTCCTTGAACCTAGTGCTGTCAATTGATGTTGAAACCAACTAGCACTGAGGACTTTGCTTTCTATAGGGGGTTTGTGTATTTCTTGTAAAAAGGCAATTCGTGGTTTCATTGCACACGCGCACGCACACACACACACACGTATATTCTGGGTGTTTCTTTTTTATCAAATCACTAATCCTCCTCATGTTTAGTGTTACAGCTTTTAGTGAACCCATTTCCAAAAGTTTTTATTATAATGAGTACATGCAACAACCTGTTTGGGCAATGTTAAAGCTTTCTCTTCTGGGCTACTAACAATTGGTAAATTATAATATATAATAAACAATTGTAAACGCACACCCATTTTCCAACTGATATATTTGGTCTAGTGGTTGTTTTCATATACGCTGGAAGATACCCAGAGTGGCTGGGGCAACCCAGTCAGAGGGGCGGTGTACAAAGATTATTATTATTAATTATTATTATTATTATTAGGTACACCTCTGTCCCTGCCAACCGTAGCAGGGGAAAATCAGTAAGCTACATACACAGTGTTGAAAATTTCCCTTCTCTGTGTTACTTGCTGTTGCTTACAAATCACAATGCAAGGACCTCCAGGGGTGAGAGGAAAATACGATGTGGCATCAACTTGCAAACTGCAGAACAAGCCTATATGATGTTCTTACCAATTTCCCATAGACCTGCAGTACTCCATGGAGAGAATGAATGTTAATGGCAATATTAAGTGATGAGTTAATTGTTAGTCAAAAGCTACGTTTAAAAACAGCAATGCCGTCTTGCCAGCAGAAAGCTTCATCGAAAGAACTGTCTTAGAATGTGAATGCTATTGCATTAGGTTTCATTGAGCTGATGCGATATTTTCTGTCCGGAAGAGAGTATAATTGACATTGCTTATTATTATTACCGTTAAGCTTCTTAATGCCGTACGCTCCTTCCCAACCAAAGCCCCTGAAAGAGCTTTACGGCAGCGTCTGCTAATTACCAGACAATAAAAGTTGGTGAGGAAGGCTTTTCTAATTAATCCTGCCCTTGTGGTTGTCCTTGAGCTAAATGGGAATTCTGAGAAACAAGTTTGCTTTTGAATACCCTTTGCAGTGGGGAGATTCATCTATCTCTCTTCCAGTAATGCAGGATTGATTGTTCAGCTGTCTGTCGCCTCCCCATTCCAGCTTTCTGTGCTTGAGAAAAGAGAACCGAGCAACTAGATTGTTTTGAAATGAGGGCAGGAGAGCTTTTGTTGGCCCTACTAAAACACGTTGATGAGAGATCAGTCCAACCGAAAACCCTTTTTCTGTGAAATAAGGCAAGCAGGAACAATAGGCGTGTGTCTTTGATGCTGAGAAGAGTGATTCATCAGAAGTGGAGTTCAGGAAAATGCTGGCTTGTAACTGTTGAGGTGAAATGCTGATCAGGAAGATTTTTAATCTCTCTTGATGCTTTATGTAAGAGGGTAACATGTGATCTCAAGCTCTGCGATGGCATTACCTTTCCTTCTTTCTGCTGGCCGTAACCGGCAAATTTTGAATAGAAGCATCTAGCAGGCATTTTTTTTAAAAAAAGATTCCTTTTAAAATAAGGCGCTGCCAAAATAAGGCGCTGCCAGATTCAATTTGTATGATAACCGCTAATCCTAAATGCATTCATGCTTGTGTGTTTCTTTTGCTGTCTGGATGTACCGTCACTTAACCAGTGGACACAAAATAGAGATTGATGTACGGTAACTGTCAGTTCTCCAGGGACAAGTCCTCCACTGAATAGTCATGAAAGTGTTTTTGGACTTGGAGCAGCATCTTAAGAGGTAACGGCAAAATTACGTTTGTTGAATTATAAGCTCTTGTTACGGTTTTCTAAAAAGCAAGCCCTGTCTGGAAGCGCGATTGCTTTCTCTGTATAAAATAATGCAGTGGTTCTCAAACTTTTTTCCTCTCGGCCACACTTTCAGAATAAAAATGTGCTTGCACCACGCCGAATTCGTTTATTGCTAAGAAATACATTGGAAAACAAAAAGAAGCAACTCCTAGCGGTGCTTGGTTTTGGAAGGATATCTATCAATATTCTGTAAATAAAAAAAAATATTTTGATACTATGCTCCACTGAAATGTTTAAATGTTTCTTTGATTGTCCTGGAATCTTTGTACCACATCTGCCACCCTCTCCCTGCTACACCCTTTGAGAACCACTGAGATAAGGGCTGTTTAGCTCAAAAATGCAATTATTATTATTATTATTATTATTATTATTATTATTTTATTTTATTTTTAACAGAACGGTAGATGTATTGACTTAGCTAAAGAAATTCTGTGTTATTTATAGCTGTGTATTATCGTTAAAACTAGTACTTTTAATCTCTTCTGAGAAAATCGGGCTGAATCTAATAGAACCCACTTCCAAAGCCCAGCCCTGTTTGCGAATCGGCTTGTGCTGGTCACTAGCCCCGTTTCTGAATTTTATCTTTTCAGTAGGCATAAGGCAATCACTCTTAACTTTTTGCATCGTGAACCCCTTTGATGATGAGAGCTATGGGCCCCCTCCCCAGAAGAATGCACCTAGAATCATAGAATTGTGCAGTTGGAAGCTACCGTCCCAAGTCTGCAGATTTGATGAGCATCTCCTCAGTCACTTTTTCCAGCATGATAAGGAACCATTAGTGGGCACTCTTTGGGTTTGGTCAGTCAACCAGCAACAAATCCACTGAACAGTTACCTTGTCTAGCTCATATTTCACCAGCTTCCTCACAAAAATGTAATGAGGGGTTTAGCAAAAGCCTTGTTGAAATCAAAATACAGGTACACTACGTCCATGGCATTCCCCTAATCCACCAAGCTTGTAACTCTGGCGTGACTTGTTGAGAAACTCATGTCATGCTGAGTCTTAGTAATCACAGCATCCTTTTCTAAGTGCTCACCAGACTGGCTGTTTAATCATTTGTTCAAGGACCTTTACTGGTATCAAGCTGACCAGTTGGTAGTTACTTGGGTCTTCTCCCTCCCCTTTGAAGATGGGGACAATATTTGCCCACCTCCTGTCTGGAGGGACCTCACCTGTTCTCTAAGAATTATAAAAGATTATAGACAGGCTCTGAGATTACATCTGTAAACTCCTTTGGTACCCTTGGTTGCAGCTCATCAGGCCCTGGAGATAAGAATTAATTTAAAGTAGCTAGGAGTTCCCTTGCCACCTCTTTTCCCAGCTTGGGCTACAACTCCCTCCTTGCATCGGTTATTCTGTTATCACCAGGTTGAGCACTGCTTTCCTTTTAGGTGAAGACAGAGGTAAAGTTGGTGTTGAGCAGCTCCACCTTCTCTCTTGTCATCCAACAGCATTTCTCTGTCTTCACACAGAGGACCTACTACTTCCACGTTCTTCCTTTTGGTGTGAGCATAGCCCGGGGGGGCGGGGGGCTTCATTATTTTTAACCTCTCTTGCAAACAAGATCTCATTCTGAGGTTTAGCCTGCAACTGTTGGCTAATCTTACTTCATGATTTCCCCTTTCTTCCATTTCTTATACATGCCCTTCTTAAATCTCAGCTCACCTGTCAGTAGAGAGTCACCTACCACCAACAGACATCTCTTCCTCCTTGGGGGAGTGGCAGGAATCATTCTGTACACTGCCCCTTCCACAGCCACCTGGGTGTATTCTGAGGTCAGCAACGGCTGCCCTTGCTCCTCTGGCAAGCTCCAGTGCTCCTTTTGCAGCTCCAGTGACACAACATGACTCCTGACAGTCCTGTTTCTGTGTGTCATATTCCTCCAGAGGTTCCTCTCCTGCACTGGGCGATCTTCCTCCTCCCTAGAGGCACCCCACCCCCATGTCACTGTTTCAGGACAGTCCACTCTGCTCTCTCAATAAATTCCTCATTTTGCCTGATGATTCAAAGTGTCGATAGGTGGGCCTCAAGTTGATGGACCTTCTCTTCCTGCAAGGCAACCAGCTTGCAATTGCTGTAGGTATTTCTCACATTCTCGGGCGCAGGAAGGCAAGCATGGCACAGGTGTCAATGCAGCTCCCTTGCTGTCCATGTTTCCTGATCCTATGTTCACCATCTTAGTGCAGAAAGTATTGATCTGATGTGTAGAGAGCTTTCCTATTCTAATTAATTCAAGAAGGTCCTGGGTGCTTCTCGTGTGTGAAAGAAACAAGCAGAAGGCTCATGATGTTTGGGTTATTCCGAGTACAGCTGGCTCAAACTGGTTCTCTTATCTCTTTCTGTCAAGGGCATGCTGACTATAAAAGTAAGGCCAGAAGGAGCCTGGGTTTCACTTTCTCTTTGTATCTCTTTTCCTTCTGGTGTGGTGTTCTGCACATAGTAGGCTCAGTGTTAAGGTTTAGACCAGTCTTCCTCAACCTCAGTCCTCCAGATGTTTTTTTGGCCTACAACTCCCATGATCCCTAGCTAGCAGGACCAGTGGTCAGGGATGATGGGAACTGTAGTCTCAAAACATCTGGAGGGCCGAGGTTGAGGAAGCCTGGTTTAGACTTATTATAAGTTATTGTTGTTGTCGTTCAGTCGTTCAGTCGTGTCCGACTCTTCATGACCCCATGGACCAGAGCACACCAGGCACCCCTATCCTCCACTGCCTCCCGCAGTTTGGCCAAACTCATGCCAGTCGCTTCGAGAACACTGTCCAACCATCTCATCCTCTGTCGTCCCCTTCTCCTTGTGCCCTCCATCTTTCCCAACATCAGGGTCTTTTCTAGGGAGTCTTCTCTTCTCATGAGGTGCCCAAAGTAAGTAAAGTCTGCTGCAACTGGATTTCTTATGGACAGTGCCAATCCTGAATGTACAGTATTTGTGACCATTATCCTCATTTGCCTTCAGTAGCAGTAAAGCTCTGCTGGGTGAAATACAATTGCCTCTGGTCTATCTTTCGGGAATCCTGCAATGTGTTTTAAGTTTTTACCCTGCTAACTATACATTGGAATCTACTCTGGATCAATACTGAGTAAAATTTCAACGACAAATCGCCCTTACAAACAAAACTCCCTGTTTACAAGTCCTGGTCATGAGCTCCTGGACACAAGCTCCCAGAGACTCCAAGCAGCTATGCAGATAGAAGCGCTCATCTGTTTAAGGATGTGGTGGTCAGCCAGTTCTAGATTATGTTACTTTCAGAGTGCAGTTAGTCCAAAGTGCTGCTTCTATATTACAAGCAGGGACCAGACACTGGTAACATTTCTTACTACTACTACTACTACTACTACTACTACCAATAATAATAATTTTATTATTTATACCCCACCAATCTGGCTGGGTTTCCCCAGCCACTCTGGGTGCCTTACAGCAATGCTGCAACACTGGAGTAGCACAAGACTCTGAGTCACAGGTTGTGCAAAATATGCCTGTATTGCAGGAGGTTGCACCCGATGACCCTTGTGGTCTACAATTCTACTGGCTGGTGGTCCAATCCCAAACATACCTCAGTGTGCTTGTTTGTATCTTTTTAAAGCCCTGTACAGTTTTGGGCGCCCTTTTGGATAACATTGGGAGGTCTGTCTTCCTTAGTCCTTTGTACATGATGTAGAGATCCCTTTATTTCTGAGATCCTGTGAGAAGCTGTAGCCTGATTGGGAATCGGGCACCATCTGGTGGTCAATAGTCAACATTTCAAGCTTAAATAAACAAAGAGGAAACTTCCATCTTGGCTCCTCCCCGCACACCTTGAGCCAGTTTTTTATCTTTGCCTCACAGAAAGCAGTTGTTTTTCCCGAGACTCCTGGCTTCTCCTCTTCAACTTTCAGGCCTGTGGTTCTCCTTGTTTTCTTATTTCACCTCCTTTTGTCTTTGTTGTGTCCGTTTATAACCATTTAGAAAAATGTCTGTCTCTCACATCTTTTCCCCTCAGCCTTTTCCCATTCTGGGCCTTTGTTCCTCTATGTCCCGTCCCCCCCATGCATAGTTTAGATCCCCTTCTTGTCCCCTCTCTGCCTGTTTTTCCTGTATCCTTCCTCTTCGTTCTGTTTGAGCTTTCCCCCACAAGCACTTCCTTAATGCTATATTTGCCTCTTAAATGCTGCATCTTTTCCTGCTTTAGCATACAGAAAGCTCTTATAAAGTCTACTTCCACCCTTAAGCAGCGGCTAACAGCAGCCAAACTTCCAAGCCTTGCAAACCCAGGGCTTTGCCCTCTTGCAAGTTCCTCAGCAATAAAATCAATGGTGTTCACCTGCCATTTTGAACTTGGGGAGATGTCTCCCTCCCCTTCCATTAAGCAAAATTCTTAATGATGGGTATAAGGGCCAGTTCAGGTGTCCCTCTGACTTCTCCCCTACCATGTATTTGGTATACCAATCCCCTGCATTGCTGGGCGAGCGCTCTCAGTGAAGGGAGATAGGCGAACCAGAGTCTGATGAAGAAAGGAACCAATAAGGCAGCCTTCAGATCAATAGCAAGGCAGCTCTTCTTCCACAGAATTTGTCATACTTTACCCATCTGCTCCAGGGCATGTAATGCAAGAAGCTCAGACTGGCATCCTCACGTCTCCCAAAGCAATCTAGCAGCTGTCCTACCCAGGTTGAGAGCACTGCTTATTTGGCTCCTGATGATCACCCAGATCTATTTCGCTGCCTCAAGGAGGCTCTACTAGTGTAGCAAGAGACGTGGGTTATGCCCACAGCATCTCCGAAGCTCCTAGGCACTCTCTTGCACCTCTGCAAAATACACCCAGCGCTCAGGGGCGTCTTACCCATAGAGGGTAGTGGTGCGGGGTGCCAGGGTGCCAAGTTCTGGAGGGCGTCAGCGAAGAGGTGGAGGCTGGACGCGGCGCCTCCTGGCATCAGCTCGCTGCCCCTGCCATGCCGTGCCAATGCAGCGCCGCGCCCGGAGCCTCCATCTGCCATGGCACACCGCGGCACGAAGCAGCCAGCTAAGCCAGGAGGCACCGCGGCCAGCCTCCGCCTCTTCCCTGCTGGAGGAGCCGCCCTTCAGCTGCTGCCTGCCTCCTCCAGCCCCACCAGCAGCGCCATCCTCCCTAAAAAACACTGGGAAAAGGGGGTGCGCTGGAGGGAGCTTTGCACCACGGCGCCGGATATACTTAAGACAGCCCTGCCCGCGCTAGACAAGAGCAAGCTCCATCTCAGACGAAATACCAAATATTTCAAGTATCAAATATTCCCACAAAGGTCCTCAGTCCCAGTCAAGAGGCTCTGCTTCCCGTGAGCTCCAGGATAGGGGAACTCGACCCCAACCCATGCGTTCTACTTCCTCCGAAGACCTTGACTCTGACCATCAGCCTTACAATGACAGTGATGGCGAGTGGAGTGATGAATCGTAGTTATATAGAGTGTTTAAAGACTCATTACGTTGCAGAACGCAGCAGGAGAAGAGAAAGATAGTGTTCCTGAGCGGTGGGGGGCTGGTAGAATTCCCTCCATCTGCTTCCCCGCTGCTCCCAAGAACCAGGAGGGGTTGGAAGAGGCAACTTTCATGTAGGAGAGGTTGCAGGCTGCTTTTGTGCATGTTGTCAGGTATGGGTACTTAAGTTTGGCGGACGCATGGCCATGCTGTTGCTCCAACCATCCAGCTCAGAGTGCAAGCCTTGGGAGGGGATGCCAGCTACTTAGTCACCAGACGCATGTGTTTTGGTGTGTTTGCTGCATCTTAGCTGGCTCTGTCAGCTGGCTCTGTTTGTCCTCCTTGGGCAGAGCATGCTCAAGACATTCAGTAGTGCAGCATTGCTGCATCTGCCATAGAGACAGAGTGATTCTTCATACCAGTCCATCTTTCCTACCAAAGGTACTCTCCCAATTCCACTGCCAGCAAGAAGAGCTCATTCTTCCATCCTTCTGCCCATCCCCAGTTCATGCCTCCAAAAAGGCATGGTACTCCCTGGACATAGGACGTGCCATTAACGTCTACCTTCATCCCACAAAACCACTTTGTCAGACCATGTCATTCTTCGTCTCCTTCCACCAGCCAAAAGCCTCATCTGATTTACTTATGTCTGGCTATCATTAAACGCCATGCAACTATCTTGGCCAGCCGCCAGTTGATGGAGATGGTCAGCCCACCATCACCCCTCTCCTGGGAGTCACCATTCTAGAGCATCCTTCTCCACTTATACTCAACATCGTATCTTTTGAGTTGTAGTTGATAATTTGCATGTGTGCATCTTAAATCGTTCTGCATCTTCTGCCTCTGATTACTTCAGGAACAGGCAAGTTGCTGAAACTTGGAGGGTATTTTAAAAATTAATTGTAGTTTGCATGGAAAGGACTACAGTGGAATTTGTTTATGAAGTTAGAAATGGGAAAAGGGAAGGGATAGTTAATTACATAACTGTATCACATGCTTTGGTGTGAGCCAGTGTGGTGTGGTGGTTAAGAGCGGTAGACTTGTAATCTGGGGAACCGGGTTCGCGTCTCCGCTCCTCCACATGCAGCTGCTGGGTGACCTTGGGCTAGTCACACTTCTCTGAAGTCTCTCAGCCCCACTCACCTCACAGAGTGTTTGTTGTGGGGGAGGAAGGGAAAGGAGAATGTGAGCCGCTTTGAGACTCCTTCGGGTAGTGATAAAGCGGGATATAAAATCTTCTTGTATTGTAGTACATTCTGTGGTTGCCTTTTGCTTGCCGTGTTTCAGAACCCTATTCAGTGTGTCAGTTGTGCCCTATATGGTTTGGGTCCAGAATATCTGAAGAACTGCCTGCACACACCTGTTAAAATGTTCTGGGGATCCTCCGTTCCACGTATTGTATGTGCTGTAATGTGTGGGACAGGGTCTTCTCAAAGGTGGCACCTAAGCCCCTGGTCTTCTGAAAGATTGTTAAAACGGCTTTATTGAAACATGCCTTTGATGCTGTCTGTTCGTAGAACTATAGAGCTGGATGGGACCACGAGGGTCATCTAGTCCAACCCCCTGCAATGCAGGGATCTTTTTGATCCTCAGACTTGTTTTTATGATATTCCTGTTTTTGTAAGTTAGTTGTTTGTCTGTGAACTGCTTGGGGGCGGGGGGGGGCAAAAACAGACACACACATATTTATATATACAACTTAACTTCTTCATTGAAGGGATGTAGGTCAAACAGATTTCTGACCTGGTTTCAATTGTTTTATTTTATCCATGCAATTTTTAAGAGACATTTCACTGGCGTCTCCTTGGTAAGGATTTTAGTGTTATATATTCCTAGCGTTACAGACAGGGCTCCTTGGGGAGGAAGGGAATCCAATAAATAAGTATAAAGGTTAGGACTTCTGTTTACTACTATTATGTAGTTTACTCATAATGACTCACTACTTTGATACCATCTAGTGTCGAATATAATGCATTTGAAGCATTCCAAACACTGCACATACATTATGGTAATATTTTCAACTCCCTGTCGTATTGTCCCCAATTGCAGTTCAAGGGTCCTCTGAGGGCCCTTAGTAAATTCGTGGCTAAAGTGAAAATTGATCAGAGGTGTTTATGGCTGCTGTGCTGGTCCTTCACTGTTGCTGTACTTAAACACATCAAACCTCATGTATGTTTTCAGTGAGGCTGCAAGTATCTGTAGTACTTTCCTCACAGCCCTTAGGTTAAGTGGCAAAGCTTCAAGAGCAGTTCTCAGAAGCAAGGATTCAAATTGGGTTCGGTAAGCGATGGAAAGACCTCATCGGGCTAAAAAGGTTCCCCACTCCTGGGTCATTGTAATCATGCTCATATTTAAATTGTGAATCTTTGACAATCTACAAGGGTCCATGCTTGTGTCACTTTCCAACCGCATTTATCCCTTTGCCAAATCTTCCACCACACCTGGTCAACCCCTCCTCCCTGTACACCTGACAGCCCCTCCCTTTACACCTCACCCACCCCCTCACATATCATTTCACAGCTTGCTCAATCCTCTCCTCTCCCTCTCCTCCTAGCTCACCCTACCCACCCATCCATTGCCTGAAACCAAACTGCTCTCTGAAGCATATTTCTACCCTCCTTTAAATGCTTGCCTGGGCCACCTGCCCCTAAACTGTAAATCTTATTCCCAATCCATAGAAAGATTGTTGTTGAAATAAATGCTGTCTCATCATATTGCCATTTACTCCTTTTTCTTCTTTTCGGCTGAATCTCTTTAAGGCAGAGATGGAAAACGGGTGCCCTCTAGTTGCTATCATCTCTGACTACTGGCCATGCTGCCTGGGGCTGATCAGACTTTAAGAGTCCCAACGTCTAGAAGGCTACAAAAGGCCTTTGTACAAAATATATATGGATGCAATACATGTGTACTGTGGAGCTATAGATTAAAGCGTATGTCGTTTAATCTCCAACGTACAAACAGAAAATTTGCAGGAGTTGGAAGGAGACTTAACCTTTGAAGACAAACTTGATGAAAACATTTGGCATGTTCTTGTGTATGGGAAATCAGGAATATTTTGCTAAAATTTTCATGGGCAGCAGAGCAAACGAGAGCCGCAGACATTAATAACATAGTAATAGAGAGTTGCACACATACAAGTATGGTGTGGGTAGTCTGAATAGCTTGGCTAATAACAGCTTTACTCTTCTAGCAGTTGCTAGAAGTCTTCAAGCCTGTGCACTTCTTCAACTTTTTTTGTTTTGTTACAGGTACTTTCTCCAGAAGCTGTTGGACTTCAACTCCCATCAGGCCTAGCCAGCATAGAAAGATGGGAGTTGTATTCCAGCAACATCTAGAGAAGGCAAAAGGTTGGCAAAACAATTGGCTGCTCCTGCCGGGAGTGGATCATTTGACTGGAACCGATAGGAGAATAATCCTGGGTGCACACTGGACCCACTGTCTTGCCTCATTAGAATGACACAATGTGTATAAAAATTTGCCGGGGTCTTACGGAGACACCTGATAATCAAGTTACGCTTTGTTTTGCAACTCTCCGTTCTGCCCTATGAAAATTTATGCAGAGCAGCGCATGTTAGTCATAAAGGGGTGCTCTACAATCCAGAGATGAAGAGAGACAAAAATAAACAAATTAACAAATAGATACCATAGAAGGAGTAGCAACCACTTTTCCATGCAAAGGAGGCACTGGCAGACTTGGCTAGCAAGTCCCTTCAAAGTAGTATTAGTCATTTCCCCACACACACACCCCACCTTCGCCTTTTATGTGTCATTAGGTGGCGCTATGGGAGGGGCTGCCACAGCAACGCAATAACAAGCCTCTGGAGCAATACAAGAGAGATTTTTTTTTTTTTTTTGGTAAGAAAAATCGCACCCCAAAGCGGCGTGTGTTATTTTTATAGGCACGGGGAGCGCCTCTTTCCGCGTGGCCCCGAAGGCAGGCGGATCTGGAGAGCGCCCCGGAGGAGACGGGGCTCCTTTCTGCGCGCCCCTTGCCTTTTCCCCTCTGACGTTTCCGCGCACCGCCTTGGCTCCTGCCCAAACTGGCTTCTGACGGTTCCAGCGAGGCTGTTGTGGCAAGTCGGGCGGGGGGCGGGGCCCAAGCGGCCAGGCCGCCAATGGGCGCCGGCTCCTTTTGCATGTATTATGCAATGAGCCCGGAGCCCCCGCCAGGTTTTCCATCGGCGGAGCAGGCAGGGAAGCGCTGCTTACACGGAGGAGGAGGACGAGAAGGCGCTTGCTTTTACGCAGCTGCATCTCCCGGTTCCCTTCGCCCTTTCTCCTACTGCCCAGACCTTGCCCCCCCCCTTTTGTCCCCGGGTTGCGGCGCTTCAGAAGCCCGGCCGAGGATTATTATTATTATTATTATTTTGGCCCCCCCATCCCCTCCCTTTTTCTGCCATTGCATGACTGCCCAATGGTGTAGGACGCAGGTGGCGATGGATCTAGGCGTCTACCAGCTCAGGCACTTCTCCATTTCTTTCTTATCATCGCTGCTGGGCACCGACAGCTCTGCCCTGAGGCTCGACAGTAGGTAAATTGCGCGCCGCCAGACCCGGGTGTTTTATGTGTTGTGCACCAGCCGGGATTTGGGGCGGGGGGGGGGGTGTCGCAGATCGCTTTCCATCACTTCTCCCCCCCACCCCACCCCACCCGGATTGCGGGAGTGTTTTGTTTTTTTGCAGCGGTGTCGGTGGCTCCTTTTGTCCTCCGGGCGAGAGATCTGGCGTGACACCTCCGGGTTTGCGCCGGCACCGACCGCTGCAGTTCACCGCATTATGTAATCCCGAGGCCATCTTCCTGGTTTAGTGGGAGATGGGGGTGGCGGGGCGGAGGGGGGGGGTGTTTGGAAACGTCGGCTGGCCGTGCGCGCGATGCTGCTGCTGCTGCTGCTGCTTTCGGCCGCTGCTAACGCGCTCCTTTCTCCCTTCTCGCTTGTGTCTTCCAGCTCCTCCGGTGCGAGCGTCGTAGCGATCGACAACAAAATCGAGCAAGCCATGGTATGTTCCCGTCCGAGGAATGTGGCGGCGGCGGGCGGGGCGGGGGCGGGCGGCGGGCGCGAGAGACGAGAAAGAGAGGGAGGGAAAGAGAGAGGGAGGCTGCAGCCGCTGCTGGCTGCTTTTCTTCCCGGCTGCATCCAAGGCGGCGGAACGGAGCGCGCACTTCAAGTGGGGGGGCAGTTGGCCGCGCCTGCAGCCGGGGAGGGCGCCTCGTTTCCTGCCTCTCTCCATGTCGCTAGGGCCACGGCGTCGTGCTTAAATGCTGGGGGATGGAGGGACACGGGCAGGTAGGTGGGCTAGGAATCGCGATCATTGTTCAGGGATCGAGGCCTCCCCTCCTTTTGGGGGGGGGAGGGAGAGGGCAGCAAAACCCCAAGCAGGCGGAGGAGAGGATCGGGCTGGCTCTCTGCGGAAAAGCCCCTGGTTTTATGCTTAAATAAATACACACAGCACACGCTCAGGTACCTTTTCCTTCGGAGACATCCAGCCCACTCCCCCCCCCCTGCGCCCGCCTTTGGGCTTTGTTGCTGGAGAACTGCGCGGAGCTGTTCTCACGGGATCCTCACCTTCTCCGTCTCCCTTTCCTCTCCTCCTCCTCTGTTGCTAGGCAAACTGAACTATAACTTGTGGCTATAAATAACCCGGGGCCTCGGATTGGCTGAGGCTCCGAATCTGGGCGGGCTCCTCTGGTTGGCCTGACGTCAGCGAGGGGGGGGGCTGGTGGGGAGGGGAATGCGGCAATCAACCCTGCCCTTTAAGAAGCAGCCAGCTGCAGCCGGTGCTCCAAGGAGGCGGGGCTTGGGGATGCAGGCAGAGAGGGAAGAGAGCAGCGCAGGCAGGCAGGCAAGGACTGCCGCTGCAGAGGTGATGGAGAGCCCCCTCTGCTGCAGAGCCACTGCAAGCATGCAAGAGCAGCTGCCGCTGCAGGCCGTGCCTGGAGAGAGTGGATCTGTCTCAAAATCAGAGCCATCAAGGGGGCGGGGGGCAAATAAGACTGGCAGGGCGAGCTCAGGGGTGCCAACAGTATTTTTTTCTGCCTGCTTGCATACACAGATTTGCCTAAAACATGCAAAGGTCTTGGGTTATGCGTAAATTGATCTCTTGCTTTCGCTGGTGGTAAGGAGGGCCCCAAAATGAATTGTGTGCTGCACATCCAGGTAGCAAGACATCTGGTGAAGAGTTCCCCATAATTGTATTTCCATGCAAGGGAACTGCTGCACCTGTTGAATTTTTGCTGCTGCACGACTATTATTATTATTTATTGAATTTATATGCCCTGTATCCAGGGGTCTCAGAACAGTTCACAGAATAAAATCAAGGTATAAAACCACAAAACACATAATAAAAATAAAAAAGAACAACCCAATAGGGCCCCCCCACAAAAAACACATTTTAAAAGGAACCTGTGGAACGCCCTCCCACCAGATGTCAAAGAGAAAAACAACTACCAGACTTTTAGAAGACATCTGAAAGCAGCCCTGTTTAGGGAAGCTTTTAATGTTTAATATATTATTGTATTTTAACATTCTGTTGGAAGCCGCCCAGAGTGGCTGGGGAAACCCAGCCAGATGGGCGGGGTATAAATTATTATTATTAATTATTATTATTATTATTATTATTATTATTATTATTATTATTATTATTATATGCTGCTGTTGGCAGCAAAAGAGCCCTGCTGCTCTTCATTGCCAATCTTAAAAGAAGCAAATAACTCGGATCTAATGACCTATAAACCACATTTGTTACTGTGGGTCTTGATCTACAATACTGCCAATTGATCTACAGTATTGATCTTGGGCTGCCAGCGCTACATTCCATGGCTGGGATATTTCACATGGAAGGCAAATCTAAGTGATTTAAACCAAATTCAGATTGAAATCGTTAAAAGCAAGCAGTACATAAAAAACCTCAACCATCATGTGTGTCGTAATAACTACAACACTGAAATACAGCCCAGTTCAAGCAGCCACACTTTTATTTTTCCATGAGCAAAGAGGATAAACATAACCAAACTGCATTTCCTAAAAACAAAATCCAAGAAGCTGGCTAAAACACAACACTATACAATACTAGGTTTCCCCCACTCATTTAATCCCCACAGCAATCCTATATACCTCACTTGGTACCTCTTAACCACAGTATCTTTTTAAATCATAGTATCCCCCCTCCCAAATTTGGGTTATATACAGGCAGTGGGGCTCGGGGGGGGTATAACAACTTTTTTGCATGAAATAAAATGTGAGAAAGAGCACAACCTCCTCCTGTCTTCTGCTTATGTGTGGATGCTGAAAGGCGGGAGCAGGTTCACATCTCACAAAACAATTGCTTTTCGTGGTGCCTGCACATTTTGCTTTGCAAATTTAATTCTGCAAGGGCTAGAGGCCTGCCGTTTGCTATTTTGCTAAAATTCAGGAGCCCGAGCCCCTTGCTGAATCTGTGTCTGGTACAGCAATATTTATTATTATTATTATTATTTATTATTACTATTTGTATACTGCCCGTTACATGAAGATCACAGCGCAGTTCACATCATAGAAATACAAAATGAGAACGCAAAGAATATAATAAAAACAAAAACAAACCAATTTCCTCCCTCCCACCAGCACATTTAAAACAAATTACTCCTGTAAAAATAACTGAACAGCTTGCTTCCATTTTTCTCAACAGTCTGAGACATTGATTCTTTTGTATCCCTTGTATCTTGTTATAAAATAACAATAAATATCTAATGTATCTAATGGTGGCATCGCCATTTCCTGGTCCTTTTCCAGGAATGTGAACTTTTGAATGCAGTGTTTTACATATATTTACCTGCTACTTAGATATTTGTAAGATATATTCAGCTGCTCCTTACCTTGTTTGTGCAGACAAACTGCCATGCTAGTGAGCTCCTTTCCTTCACAAAGTAGTCAGCTGCATGCAACCCATCCAGGGTTGCACATAGATACCTGAACAAACACAATGGGTGGGTGGGGGGGCGGACACAGAGCAAGGATTTCCATTTGTGGAGTGGGGCTCCCCACCACCATGCGTGCCCCACTAAATTGTTTCTGAGGGTTCCTACAACCTCCAAGAGCAGGTTTGGGAAGATGTGCATTAGGAGTAGAGGGGAAGTCCCCTTACGGAAGCGGCAGTCCTTGCATTGATGGGATATGATAGTTGAATACCGCCCTATATTGGGAAGTTCATGGTTCCCACTCAGCACTCCTTGAGATAACAGGACCCTAAACAATGGCAGAGCTAAGAGAGCAGGAGGAAAGCTGACTTAATTCCTCCTGTGCCCGCTGACTCTGTCCTACAGGTGTCATGTGTACATGCACGTGAGTCCGTTTTTCTTCCGGCTGGGCTCAGTTCTGGTTTATGTTTTTCACTTCTGCTAAAACATAACCATCAGTACGTTTATAGGCTCTGAATTTTTTTTATCTTATTTTAACTGAGTCTGCACTAAAACCTTCCATACATGAGCATTCCATGGAAGATTCAACAGATGGAATGTGGACGGAACTGTTGAGTGATGTTCTGGCATGCATATGAGAAGTGCTTGCCATTCCGTTTTGCCTTGATGCACTTTCCCTTCCTGGAGTCACAGAACTGTTGAGTTGGAATGGACCCCCATGGGTCTTCTACTCCGATCCCCCCCTGCAATGCAGGGATCACAACTTTAAAAAAAGGCCAAATGAAGGAGAGCCCACCACCTTCTGAGGTCATCCATTCCTCTGCCAGACTGCTTTTACTGTCGAAAGTTCTCCCTGGTGTTCAGGCAGAATCTCCTTTCTTACCACTGGAATCCTACCCTCTGTAGCAGCAGAGAACAAACGTGCTCTGTCTTCCATGTGGCAGCCTTTCAGATATTGGAAGATGGCTTCCATATCACCTCTCGGTCTCCTCCAGTCCTGATATTCTCTTTTACTCTCTCCAGGATCTCGTAAAGAGTCATTTGATGTATGCCGTAAGAGAGGAAGTGGAGGTTCTCAAAGAGCAGATCAAAGAGCTGATTGAGAAGAACAACCAACTGGAGCAGGAAAACAACCTTCTGAAGACGCTGGCCAGTCCAGAGCAGCTGGCCCAGTTCCAAGCACAGCTGCAGACGAGTCCATCGCCTGCATCCTCCCAGCCGCAAGGGACAACTCCGCAGCCTTCCCAGCCATCATCACAAGGCTCCGGACCGTCGGCATAGTCTGCAGTGTCTCGGGCAGAAGGTTTCTGGACTCTGCCATGGCAGGACTGCCAGGAATCCAGCGTTGCCTATTGCACCCTGCATGCTGTTCCCCAGTCATGAAGACTCTTCCGTGCCCCTGCATTCATAGCCACAGAATGTTTTCTTTTCCTGTATTTAGCTGTCCATCGGGAATGAGAGAGTTGAGCTTTCTTTTTTTATATATATTTTTTTAAGTTGAGTGGGGGAGTGTCTCGTAAATGTTCAGGGAATTAGCACAAATGCACTGGGGACGCGAGTGGCTTGCACAGGTGGCTGGTTGGCTGCTAAGACACATGGATCTGTGTGCCTAAAGTCTTTACCCTTAAGACTTTCCATGTGGCGCTGCAGTGAATGCGAGTGCTGTTAATCGTGGAGATATGAAGAAAAACCGCTGGGGTAATGGGGTGAAGACCCATGCTCCAGCGTTCAACGAAGAAGCCAAAGTAAGGACTGATTAAAAAAAAGGACTGCGGGAGACGAGGATATTTTGGCTTTTGACGCCTGCAACCTTAAAATGCAGATAATGCACTCATTGTTTTCTGTAGCCAAGGATGGGTGGAAAGAGTTGTATTTCTAGGAGGAGAGCAGGTAGGTGGCACATCATTGTGACACAGGATCATAAAAAAAAATGAAGGCTTATTTGCTTCATGTATATTTGTGTATTTAGTGTAATTACTTTGTAAAATAGGAACTGTAACTACTCATTAAGTTGTACAGTGTGAATTTAAAGAATGAACTGAACAAGTTTGGATAGGGTTTTTTTATTTTATTTTTGATGCTGCGTGAATAAGATTTGCACCTATTCAGCTCTTCAGAAATTGGCCGATGCTGTTTATGTAAGTTTTGAACATTTCCTTGGAGCCGAATACCTTGAAATCAAACTCTGTTCACTACAATTCAGTTTCATTCAGAGGGAATCAATTCACAAAATCAAAATCAAAAACAGTTTCTCACTCAGTCTTTTTTTGCATATGATCTGTATAGTACTATGCATATGTTCCTGTGCATGTCCTTGAGAGGGAAAAGGAAAATTGTAAAATGTCAGTATATTTAACTGTTGCACTTCTCAACTTCCAATAAAGCATAAAACATTGATTTAGAAGCTGTGGGTCGAGGAGAATTGTTTCCACTTCTGCCTCCGGGTGAAATCCTGCAGCCTTTTGGTTTTGACATTTTGAAATATGTACGGTGGGGGTTAATTTATTTCAAGAGTGGAGGTTTTTAATATTTTCCTTTTATAAACCACAAGGGTGTTGGTGGGGGCCAGGATGTTACTAATCCTGCCCTCTAAGTCGGGGTGTAAAAGGCAGCTCATTCCTACACAGAATGTGACTGTCTTCTGCTGTGTTTCTTAAGCTGAAGGCTCCTTGGCTGGCTGGTGAATGATCAACAACAGCAGTCATTCCTTAGCAACCAACTAGCTACATTGCCTTGTGACTAATGACATGTTTGTCCATAGTAGCATGGAAAGTGAAGTTGTGGCTGCCGTTTCCTGAACAGATCATTTAGAGATGGATTGGATTTCAGCTCACTGAAATAATATTGCTTAGCATTTATGTCTTCAAAGGTGTAAATCCTGTAAGGTAGATCAGTATTATTCTTGTCCCATTTTTCAGCTGGTACTAGAGAGTTGCATGCTAAAGGTCACCCAGGGAGTAGGTGAGCCAAGTTTCAAACTGGAGACTTAATATGTAGCTCAAAATCCATAAACATTTGCTCTCGGACACTAGCTCTCAGCCTTAGTTCCTTATGTATCTATCATAATCTCATTAGATTATGCATCTAATGAGATCTATAACACAAACATCCTCTCTTAGATAACAAGAAAAACAGTAATAGTTATTTTAAAAAATTAAAAAACCCAGAACAATCCTCAATAGGGTTGTAGGCATCAAATTGTTTTAGCTGTTTAGAACAGAATAAACGAAATAGCTGCATACCGTGTTTCTCCTAAAATAAGACACCGTCTTATATATTTTTTTCGCCCAACAAAACACAGTATGGCTTATTTTCAGGGGATGTCTTATTTTAACCGCGTCGCATCGGTACGCTGCATAGCCACGCCTCTCCAGGCTGTTTTAATGGGAGGTACCACGTCACTATGGCTTATTTTCGGGGTATGGCTTATTTTTGGGGAACGGCTTATATTTCGCAAATGTCTTATTTTAGGAGAAACAGGGTAATTAACTGATGGACTTCATTATTGCATGATGTGACAACGGATGCGACAAAAGACTTGTCACATCTTGTGAACGAAAGCAACAAAATTCACGCAGGATTGGTCTGTCATGGGCTGCAATAACTGAATGGAAATGATACATACAGAAGCAATGTCTCTGGTGCTGAAACAAAGAGATGAACGAGGTTGTGACTTCTACTTGCTGCTCATGAGCTCCCAGAGACATCTTGATGGGCCACTGTTGAAAAGAGGTTGCAGAACTAGACTAGGTTAGCTCCACTCTTGAATAGCGCAGGGAATAATTGTGTGCAACCTTACTACAATACAGGTGAAACTCGAAAAATGAGAATATCGTGGAAAGGTTCATTTCTTTCAGTAATTCAACTTAAAAGGTGAAACTAATATATGAGATAGACTCATGACATGCAAAGCGAGATATGTCAAGCCTTTATTTGTTATAATTGTGATGATTATGGCGTACAGCTGATGAGAACCCCAAATTAACAATTTCAACTTTGGGGTTTTCATCAGCTGTGCGCCATAATCATCACAATTATAACAAGCAAAGGCTTGACATATCTCGCTTTGCATGTCATGAGTCTATCTCATATATTAAACTCCAGTAGCTAATGAAAACAATTGCTTACATAAATGGATTTTCCCACAATATTCTAATTTTTCGAGTTTCACCTGTAAGCTTTAAAGAAACCGTATCAAACTGAACTCACCTTAGCAGATCTTTATAATTAATAGAGGATATATTGTTACTTTTATTTAATTATACAAATGTGGCTGGTTTTGTACTCGGTCTAACCTGGATGGTGTTGGCAAAAAAACAAGTTCAGATATTTGCTGGCAGCAGTTAGAAGGTGAGTCAGTTGAAAAAGCTAAAAGCTGGTTCTTCCCACCACTAAATAAATAGGTGGATCCTTTTAAGCCTTTAAATAACAGAACAATTTGATAGCCACTATATGACTTTTGCAATGTTTTTGGTTTCAGAAGGGAAGGAAGAGATATACACGAAGGTTGTAAACTCTTAAACTGTCTGAACAAAAGAGGGTGAGGTTTTGACTGGCTAAGTGGATTAAGGGTAGACCAGTTTCAAAAATAGTAGCAGCAGTCTGGCCTAAGGACCTGCAGACAATAAGATTATTTCCTGGCTCATTAACTGGCTAGAGAGTCAAAAGAGAATGCACTGGCCTAAACAATCAATTTATGGTTGTCATAATTACATTCTTACACTCATAAGTGCACAAGCAGCCGAACCACAAGTCAAATTTGAAAACGTCTTCTGCTAGAATCTGTAGCCCTTATTTCCATGCAAATGTATTTATGTCCAAGGTCTTCGTGATGTTATTCATATGGTGATTTAAAATACATTGGTTGATTTGGAAATGGAAAATCAGGATATCAAGTCCTTCCTTGTTTCATGAGACAACCCAGATGCAGACGATTCACATCTATACATTAAAATACATCATCTGAGAGCTGAATAAATGAAGACTTCACATTGCAGTCTTGACTTTTTTCCATATCTGGCTGCCTAATAACCAGAAAAGTGCCTCCCTCTATTTTCAGACTTGAGAGGCCTGATAGGAACTGACATAGAAACAATCATCAATACAGTGGTGCCCCACTAGATGAAAATAATTCGTTCTACGAATTTTTTCGTCTAGCGGTTTTTTCGTCTAGCGAAGCGGCAATGACAGCCGCGCTCCGCTAAACGAAAAAAAAGACGAAAATTTTTCGTCTTGCGAAGCAGCCCCATTGACTTTTTCGTCTTGCGGGGCAGCTTCCGCTAGACGAATGCCGTTCGTCTAGCGAGTTTTTCGTCTAGCGGGGCACCACTGTAGAACCAATGAAATAGCAATGTTCGTTTTCTCTGTAGTTGTTTGTTGGGAATGCATGTGCGGGTCAGAAAAACTGGAAAAACTTCTCAAAATGTGAAAAACTCATAAGACCAGGGGGTGGTGGGTGGAATTAAAGCCCCAAACGCAAAAATTTGTGACTAGGAAAAACAAGAATTCCAAAAAAGTTTAAAACACCCCAAATACTGACCCACATGTCGGGGAGGGGCAAATCCCCCCAAAAGTGAAAAATGGCCTGAAGAATCAGTTTCCCCCCAAAAAAGTAAAAAATAAAAAAGGAAAATAGTGACCTGCCAATCTGGAAAAACAAGAACTCAATAAACTGTGAAAAACACAATAAACAATGACCCCAAAATGAAAAATTCCCAAAAAGAGTCAGTGAAAAAACATCAGGAGAATAAAAAATTCTCCGACATAGCAAATTTTTTTGACCTGCATGTAAAAAAAACCAAAAATTCAGAAAAAAATGTGAAAATGAGTCAGGGGAAATTGAAATTCCAAAAATTGTGAAAAGCACCAAAACAACAACAATCTGGCAAAATAAAACTGACTGGTTGGTGGTCCGAGAGAGCATCTACCTGAGAATTCAAATGCGAAATTGCTGATCCTCTAACAAAAATATGTAACGTGTTCCTATGATCAGCCTCTGTGTTATATGTACAATATCTGATAGCTGGAAAGTGGCCAAGGTAACACAATTATTTTAAACAAAATAAAATAAAAAATTCCTTCCAGTAGCACCTTAGAGACCAACTAAGTTTGTTCTTGGTATGAGCTTTCGTGTGCATGCACACGAAAGCTCATACCAAGAACAAACTTAGTTGGTCTCTAAGGTGCTACTGGAAGGAATTTTTATTTTGTTTTGTTTTGACTATGGCAGACCAACACGGCTACCTACCTGTAACTGGAACAATTATTTTAGAGACTGATACAGGGGGTCCTGGAAATTACAGGCTAGTTACAGGGGTGGTCACCCTTTTTATACCTACTGCCCACTAATGTATCTTTCTTGATGGTAAAATTTCCTTGCCGCCCACCAGTGCTCGATGGAAGGAGGATTCAGCTTGTGCCATAGAACCCCCTACCACCCACCTAGAATCCTGAAACGCCCACTAGTGGGCGGTAGGGACCAGGTTGACAACCCCTGGCTTAATATCCATTTCAAGGGAAAAAACTGGTGGAAAGCACCGCCCGATAAAATAGCCAAGCATATTGAGCAAGCCTTGCTGACATGGAACAGGCAAAGCTGCTGCGAGAACAAGTCCTGTCTCACTAACCTATTTGAGAGTCAACAAGCTTGAAGATGGAGGCAGCTTTCGCAGTATTCTTGGACTTCCAAAAAGGTTTTGACAAAGTGTAAAGCTTAGTAGTTATGGAATAAGGGGAGACGTCCTCCTGTGGATGAGGAAGCAAGCAGATGGACTGTAAGAACCTAGCATCTCTTTGGCTTTCCTACTTTAGGCCTAAGGGTAAAGGGACCCCTGACCATTAGGTCCAGTCGCGGACGACTCTGGGGTTGCGGCGCTCATCTCTCCTTACAGTGGTACCTCTGGTTAAGTACTTAATTCGTTCTGGAGGTCCGTTCTTAACCTGAAACTGTTCTTAACCTGAAGCACCACTTTAGCTAATGGGGCCTCCCGCTGCCGCTGTGCCGCCAGAGCACGATTTCTGTTCTTATCCTGAAGCAAAGTTCTTAACCTGAAGCGTTATTTCTGGGTTAGCGGAGTCTGTAACCTGAAGCGTATGTAACCCGAGGTACCACTGTACTGGCCAAGGGAGCCAGCATACAGCTTCCGGGTCATGTGGCCAGCATGACTAAACCGCTTCCAGTGAAACGGGAGCAGCGCATGGAAATGCCGTATACCTTCCCGCCGGAGCGGTACCTATTTATCTACTTGCACTTTGACGTGCTTTTGAACTACTAGGTTGGCAGGAGCTAGGACCGAGCAACGGGAGCTCACCCTGTCGCGGGGAGGAGGGTCAAAAGAAGAAACCATCAACATGAATATGACATGAAATTCAGTCAGTCTCGTTTTCTGAGCTCCTGTCAGTTTCTGTTTCTTCATACTTGTCATCATGTTTATCATGGACTTCTAAAAGCCTGACTTTCAACAAGCTTCTCTATCATTTCATATTGATTTGGTGTAGGAACTGTAATGATGCGAGACTGTACACGGTATTATACAAAAGTATTCCTGCTACACAGAAATCATTTTGGGAGAGTAAATATGTGAACACAGTGTGCTAAACATGTTCATTCATCATCATAAAATATTTCATAATTTAAAATGTTTTTCTTTAAAGAAAAATATAAACAAAGCCTTTGGAAGAAAACGGGGGGGGGGGAATCTTATCTGTCTTTCTGGGCAGATAATTGCAGCCACAATTGTTAAAGTGAATCAACCTAATACAGAAACAGCCTTCATCTTTTTATAGTAGTTAGGCAAATGGAGAAAAACAGAGGTGATTGGATTACATTATTTAAAATAATCACAAAAACTAAATAAAATGGAACAAATAAATCAATATATTTTTATCAAAACATACTCATTTCTTTTTGTCTCGATATTCATATAAATATAATAAATATAATTATGAACAACTTTGCAATGAATTTATGTTTAAAACTCCTCTTTCATTTCAGCAGTTAAAAGCTTTATTTCCCAAATGAATTTCATTTCAGAATATTCTAAATCAAACAACAAATGATCGATCAGCTGACAAAATGGAAAAGGTTTCTATTCATCTGGAATAATCACAAAGCAATTAAATCTCTTCTGGGGTTCTCTCACCAAAGAGTACTTGCCCCAAATCTGAACCTTTGCATCCAGGAATTCTCTTTTCGATATACCTATTTTACCCCTAGCCACTAGGGTGGCGATATGTCCAGACTCTCCTGGACATAGCCGGCAATCAGCTGTCAGAAGCAGTGCCTGGGCAGAAATTGCTTAAATGTCCAGGAAAATCTGGGCATAGGCAACCCCGTCAGCTGTGTCGTTTCCCCTTACAAATAGCTCAAAAACTTCAATTTTTTAAAATAGAGATTTTTCAAAGAAAATAACCCAACAACTTTGGGCTTTTCACTTGCCCAAACCCTACTTGCCACCAACATGAATGATGTGGTTTTGAAGGGGTACGGCTCACTTGGCACTTCCTCCTCCTCCTCAAGAGTAAATCCTATCCAGTACAAAAGCTTGCTTGCTTGCTTGCTACCAGCTTGGCTCTTGCATGCAAACTTCCTGGGCCGCTGGGGAACATGGAGGCTGCCAACACACATTGAAGCAACGAGAGGGCAGCAAAGCTTTTGCACTTTGAAAGACTATGGAGAGAGGAGAGGGCATTGTGCCTGGTGTGCTAGCAGCTCAATCAGGCACTCCCAACTCGGAAGTAAGCCACAATAAGAGAAAAGGGACTTCTTGCCAGGGAAATCCATCCGAGGAGGAGAGAAAGTTGCACCTGGAATTCAGCAGCAGCAACAACAACAACGAAATTAGACTAAGGTGCTTTTGGGCAACAGCAAGGATGTTGGGTATGGAAACAGGGGAAACCATGATGTAGCAAACGAATGTTTTATGGTGCAACTGAATGCATTTATTTTTTAATTTTTTTAAAAAAACACCTTTTCATGTTAATGTTGATTAGGCAAAGAAGCTGGCTTTACTTCCAGTTAAGGGAGATGGCACATCATGAAACAGGCAGTGGCAAGGTGGATTTTAAGACTGTGAGGATAAGCCCTGAACTTATCAATGTCAAACCGCATCCTAGGAAGAGGAGGAAGCAGGAGAGTAAGTACTAGAAACCAGCAGGAAGTTGCAGGAGAAAAGGGTTTTCGAAAGGAAGCTCTCACCAACAGAAGTGGGGCTTCCCTTGGAATAATTTACAGCCCAGCAGAAACCAAATACCCGTTAGCATAATCAAGTATGCTAATGCCCTTCAGATGTTTTCTTATGTTTTGTTGGTGAATGCTTCTGACTGTACTGTGTGACAGATGTGGCATTCTATGCAAAGGGTAAAAGACTAAGTTTACTTATTAACAGGGAAAAAATGGATGTAGGGCCTATCCACATTTACCCCTTTTTAAAAAGACTAATGTTTTAATTATGTTTTTAGATGTGTTGTAAGCTGCCCAGAGTGGCTGGGGAAACCAGCCAGATGGGCGGGGGTATAAATAATAGATTATTATTATTATTATTATTATTATTATTATTATTATTATCTATGCCATAAGGAGATAGTTCCTTTGTCCTCTCTTGGCTGGAAGCCAAGAGAGCATCTCAGGCTAAGGAGATGTTGCTTCTTTGAGGAATGGAGTCAGAGAGAGAGATGTCTGTCCTGCCCTGTGCTGTTTTGTTACCTGCACAGGTGAGGTCACGCCCACCTCTGGTCACATATAGAGGAAGTTTGCCCCAGCCCAGCAGGAAACAGGAAGTTCCGTCTGGCTGGTCCAGACATCCCCTTTTTATGTCCACTCTAGGAATGTTGTATTTGACTGTTCTGTATTTCACACCCCACAATTATTACTCTTCACCCACTGTTTCCTTAAAAGGTCTGTGTCTGAGCGGGTTGGTTTTTTTTTTATTGTCCCAGAGCTTTCCTTGCAAAAAGCTGCTCTTTAGCACTCAAACAGAGTAAACATCCATCTGCAGAAAACCCAAATTGATATTTGCTCAGACAGAGCACTAAAGAGCAGGTTTTCACATAGAATGCTCCAAGGCTAAAAAAAAACAAAACCCAATCCCAGTGCTTGGCCACAGTCCTTTTAAGTGCAGAACAGTGGCTGGAAAGAACAGGGCAAAAGTTAAGTGTGCATAAGCCATAAACACCTCCTACTGCTTGACACAACAAGTCTTCTTCTTGGAGGCTTGATGTAGCTGAATAGTTTTTTCCTTCACCTTGTCTTCTTGTTCTTTTAAAACCCTACAGAAAGAAACATAAACACTCATTTGTTGAATTGGCTCAAGGGCCATCTGCTTACAACAACACTTAGTTCTATGCATCTAGGAAGCCCACTGAGCAAAGCTTGAGTGTGGGGTGCCCCCCCACCACCACCTTGTGCTTTGTCTCTAGAAACTGAACCTCTTGACCTATGAATGTGAATATTATGTTCTGTTAACCAACTTGGTTAATAGCCATTGATAGATCTAGCCAGTGGCGTAGCATGGATTGCCAGCACCCGGGGTTGCACAGAGGGTGGGTGGGTTGGAACTGGACATAGTATGCATGCCCAATGGCATTCACATTAACCAGCAGATCACAGCCACAGAGATATGAAAAGAAGAGTTGTTCATTTCTCTGGAGAGGTCATTTCCTGGTTTGCATGGTGAAGCTGTTTGAAGTGGAAGTATGCAGCTGTATTGAGGCAGCACCAGGTGTTGAAATTTTTTGCCCCACCTATTTTGCACCCCAGGGCAACCGGCCCTGCAAACCCACCCACCCCCACTGCACCTCTGGATCTCCCTTCCATGAATTATCCTTTTAAACTAAGCTATAAGTTACTTGCGGACGTGGGTGGCGCTGTGGTCTAAACCACAGAGCCGAGGGCTTGCCGATCAGAAGGCCGGTGGTTCAAATCCCCACAACAGGGTGCTCGGTCCCAGCTCCTGCCCACCTAGCAGTTCAAAAGCACGTCAAAGTGCAAGTAGATAAATAGGTACCGCTCCGGCAGGAAGGTAAACGGCGTTTCCATGCGCTGCTCTGGTTCACCAGAAGCAGCTTAGTCATGCTGGCCACATGACCCGGAAGCTGCGGACAAACGCCGGCTCCCTTGGCCTATAGAGCGAGATGAGCGCCACAACCCCAGAGTCGTCTGCGACTGGACCTAACAGTCAGGGGTACCTTTACTTTTACCTATAAGCTACTTAAATGCTAAGAACCCTTTTCAAAGTGACAATGAAACAGTTAAGATAATGAAATATTGCTCATGAGTGCATTGAAGAGTTACACCAACACTCATAACCATTTGCCATAGATCACCAAATAATGATTCTGATATACAATTCTCAATAGAAGCTACACCAATGATGGCTTTCCCAACCACTGCTGCACGCTCCTTTTCCCATTTCAAATCTTATTCATGTACTTGGTATATAATTCTCCTGCTGATGGTGGCATAATAGTTTTCTCCAACCATCTTCAATGAGCTCCTGGTGTGAGAAGAAACGGCAACACCAGGACCATTCAAACATCACGAACACACTCGTTCACTGTAACCCATTTACAGAACTTGATGGACCATAGTTTGCAAAGCATCCTTAACAGTTTTCCTTACCTGGCCAAGTGTAGGACAGGCATGTTTATGCCGTCACCTGACAAAGCACTGCATTCATAGAAGATTAAATTGTAATCCTATAATAGAAAAGAAAAAAAAAAGCATTGCTCACATCATTTAGCAACAAGCATCTAAATGCACCCTTGAGGACTAAATCTAAATTTATACATACTGGTATATCTCAAGAATCTCATTCTACTGTAAAAGCATCCCCCGTCCCCTAAAATATATTTGCATTTATGTAACAGCCACTATTATTTTCTTTATTGCTGCATCGTGGTGGTTAGATTTTTTAAAAATATAATTTTGTCACTGCAGTCATGTATTGCGTTGAGACAATCACTTTTCATAATGAGATGTTATATACTGATAGTTACATAATTTAAGGCTATCTAAATACCCCAACATTACCTTTGGGTGTAGGAGCGGGGAGAGCTCCTTCTGACACATTGATCAATAATACATCATTGGTACAGTGGTACCTTGGTTCTCAAACGCCTTGGTTCCCAAACGCCAAAAACCCGGAAGTTAAGTGTTCCGGTTTTCGGACATTTTTTGGAAGCCGAACGTCCAATGCAGCTGTCGGCCATTGTTTCCAGGGCACCTGCACCGATCAAAAGCTGTGCCTTGGTTTTCAAACTTTTTGGAAGTAAATTTGTTTTTGTGACTGTGAGAAACCCAGTTCAGCTACTGATTGATTGTGTGACTGCAGAGATGGATAAAAGCAATATCCAATATCCAAGCAATAACTATCATTAGTGCAGATAAGGAAAAAAATGTAAGTTTAATTTTTATCATCTACAACCCTGTCTTATTTATTTTATATTACAGTGTTGATTGTTGCTTTCATTTTATGGATCAATCGTCTCATTAAATAGTAAAATTGATGTTAAATTACTGTTTTAGGAGTTGTTTCTAAAAGTCTGGAATGGATTAATCCGTTTTGTATTATTTTCTATGGGAAAGCACGCCTTGGTTTTGGAACGCTTTGGTTTTGGAACGGACTTCCAGAACAGATTAAGTTTGAGAACCAAGGTGCAACTGTATAGGCTTCAAACCAGAATCACCCTTGTCCTGAGTGTTATTTTTAATTTTTGACTGCTAAGCTTACTCTGGAGTGTTTGGTGAGGTACATTGTCTAAAGCAGTGTTTTTCAACTACTGTTCCGCGGCACACTAGTGTGCCGCGAGATGTTGCCTGGTGTGCCGTGGGAAAATTACTTTATATATAGTCAATATAGGCACAGAGTTAAATTTTTTAACATTTTCTAATGGTGGTGTGCCTCGTGATTTTTTTCATGAAACAAGTGCGCCTTTGCCCAAAAAAGGTTGAAAAACACTGGTCTAAAGCTCTTCGGAAGTCCAAGTACACAATGTCAACCAGATTACCTCTATCTGCTTGTTGACACTCTCGAACAATTCTGATAAGTTTGTAAAATCTACTGGGTTTTTCCTCTTGCAGAAGCCAAGTTGGTTCTACTCCGGTTGGGCTCGTTCTTCGCCGTGCTAAAAAGTAGTGCATGGCTTAATTTTGGTAGTAAAGGTAAAGGTAAAGGGACTCCTGACCAGTCGTGTCCGACTCTGGGGTTGCGGCGCTCATCTCGCATTACTGGCCGAGGGAGCCGGCGTACAGCTTCCGGGTCATGTGGCCAGCATGACTAAGCCGCTTCTGGCGAACCAGAGCAGCGCACGGAAACGCCGTTTACCTTCCCACCGGAGTGGTACCTATTTATCTACTTGCACTTTGACGTGCTTTCAAACTGCTAGGTGGGCAGGAGCAGGGACCGAGCAACGGGAGCTCACCCCGTCACGGGGATTCGAACCACCGACCTTCTGATCGGCAAGCCCTAGGCTCTGTGGTTTAACCCACAGCGCCACCCGCGTCCCTAATTTGGGTAGTATCCAGCTTTATATACTATGAGAGAGCTGTGGCTTTCAGCTTTAAACCAAGGTGGAGGATGCAACTGCTGGTGCCAGCCATGAGGAGAAGTATCTTACTCCTCTTCTCTAGGGCCGCAGGGCAAATTTGCAGCTGCCCATAGATTCCCATCCATCTATAGTGCCTTTTGGTAAAAAGGAAAGCTGTTCTTGTACCCTGGATCACGAAACCGATGTACTTAAAGAAAGGTGCTCCCTCACGAAGAGGATAAGTAAACCAGCTCTAATTGAAACAGGCAAGTGTGTGATTCAGAGGGATTTTCCCCCCCCTCGTAACTTGATCGTCACATTGTGAAAGCAAGCCCTTCTTCAATCATAATGAGATAGCTTCAAAGGCCTCAGCTTAATGAGATATACAAAATCAAATATTTGACTTCATGCCACAGATGGGTAATATTCATTGACCTTGTTATCACAGAAGTTGTTCCCAAGAGGAACACGGAGTTTTTTTTATTGTTAAATGTACATTGCTGGTTGTTTTTAGAACCGCATGTTCTTCATACTGTACCTTGGCTAGATGCTCTCCTAATCCCTTGGGGATTTCCCGTTCTTTTTCATTATCTGTTTTGTTACCAAGCAAGAGGACGGGAATATTCTCCCCTGCTGCTTCCTATAAGATAATGAACAGCAGTTAAAATATGGGTTCTCTCCTGAAAGCATTGAAAGTTCATAGCCAGCATTGCAAACAGACACAAAAATAAGTACACACGACATTCCAGATTGGAATGGAGGTTTCGTCCTCACCAAGTGCTACACTTCATTTTCCATCCCTTTTTGATAACCATCATATACATTGTGGTTATAATATTGCTTTATAGATAATAGATGCCGAATTGATTTGTTAATAATATAATATGCCTCTTGCTGTAGTTGTTCTGTTTAGCTTATGTTTTAGTTGCTGTTTCGTTAAGAGTGTTTTACAGATAATTAACAGGTTTGTTAATTATTTTATATGATTTGTGCTGTATTTGTGATGTTCTATTATGTTATTGTGATTTATTGTTGGCAAGCCACTTTGAGATTAATTTGAATGAAAAGTGGCATAGAAATCAACCACATCCCTATTTTGACTACGTACACGTTAGTGGTTTTAAACAAACCACTGCGTTTCCATTGCTTTTTTATGTTGCTGTTCACACCAGAGAGCGGTGTGTGGATGACCCCCATGCTGAACTCCAAATTACTGATGCTGTCATGCACACACCCAAGACCTGCCTGAATTGTACGCATCTTCGCTTAACCGTGGCTTCTGTTTTCTAACTGAATGTAAGCTTTTTTGAGGGAAAGCACACCAAACAGGAGCATTTCTCAAGAAGAGACAGGATAACCTTGGATTGTGGCTAATGTCCTGTTTCAAACACGAGAAGTGGAAGTGTGCAGGAGCCAGGGTAAAGGTAAAGGACTCCTGGATAGTTAAGTCCAGTCAAAGGCGACCATGAGGTTGCGGCGATCATGTCGCTTTCAGGCCAAGGGAGCTGGCATTTGTCCGCAGACAGCTTTCCAGGTCATGTGGCCAGCATGACTAAACCGCTTCTGGCGCAACAGGACACCGTGACGGAAACCAGAGCACACAGAAACGCCGTTTACCTTTCCATCGCAGCGGTACCTATTTATTTGCTTGCACTGGCGTGCTTTTGAACTGCTAGGTTGGCAGGAGCTGGGACAGAGCAACGTGAGGTCACCCCATCGCGGGGATTCGAACCGCCAACCTTCTGACTGGCAAGCCCAAGAGGCTCAGTGATTCAGACCACAGCGCGACCCGCATCCCTGGAGCTGCGGTAAGCACTAATGTGCACGCACTCTCAATCCTTCTTACCTCAATGCTCACTAACCACTGCTTCACAGCTGTGAATGACTCTTTTGCTGTTATGTCATACATCACAACCACGCCGTCAGCTTTTCGAAAGAACTGCTTGGTGATGCTGCGGTACCTGCAAATCAATTCTCTATATGAATCTTCTGTCATTGGCACCAAAAACATACAGCAGGTAAAGCCAACAGAACAACAAGCCTAGAAAACAGGTGATACAAACATATAGGGTGACCCCAAGGTTTCAGGATATGACCACAATTCACAGCAGGGCATAGCACAGATTCAATTTCTCACCCCTGGCATAAGGGTTCTTGGACTGCTATAGGTAGAAACCATCAGGAAGCAGATAAGCAAGAGTTTTTAACTCCTTTAACTCAGACACCCCCAATCTCCAGCTGATTTGGGACTACAATTCCCATCATCCCTGACCACTGGTCCTGTTAGCTAGGGATGATGGGAGTTGTAGTCCCAAAACAGCTGTAGGGGCCAAGTTTGGGGGTGCCTGCTTTAACTCCTCAACTTTTTCTGGTACATTATTATTTACACCTTGCCCTTCCTCTTGAAGGAGCCAAGAATAGCTTCATTGTGCAATGAGACTTGTGAATCTATTTACTCCTGGACTCTGTGGTTTCTTCAGGATACCTCACACTTCCTGTTGACTGACTTCATAGCAAAAACCCATTCTATACTCATTCTAGCCTTGCCTTAGATAGACCATGATGCTCCTGCTGTGGGACTGAAACCTGTAAGGCAGGGGTTGGGAACCTCAGGCCTCAAGGCCAAAAGCAGCCTCCAGGCCTCTCTCTGGGTCATAAAAGGCATTTGCCCTTCTTGCCTAGCTGGAATGTGCCCTTTAATCATGCCTTTTTTTGTGTGTGTTTGTATGGGTCAAATGTAGACGACTATACAAAGAGTCACATCTGTGCCCTGTTGAAAAGCAGAGCCAGGGTAGTTTCTCAGAAAGCAAATGAGAATAGTGTCCGCACATTTCGGCTCCTATCTCAGAGCACAGATGCTAATACGTACAGGTCCCGCTAAGTCAACACACTTTCTACAAACCTTCAGTTATCCGAGCATGGATGTCCGATTCAGATATCCAAACCACAGAACTTGAAATAATGACCTTATTTAATGCTGCATTTTATTTTTGAAGAAAAGCTGACAGAAAAGGGGTGGTGGTGTAGCGCCCAGTTCTGCAGCCCGATAAAATGAGGGGACAGGAGGAACGTCGCATTTTCCTACGGTGCCTTGGCAGCTGAATCGCAGTCTTCATGGCTCTATTTAGAGAACTCCTTTGCAGGTGTACAGTACATAGATAGGAAGGGAATGTGTGTAGACCAGCATGATTCTGCTCCCCGTTACCTTCCCCCAATATCTCCCTCCACATCCATCAGCCCCTGTTATGCACCACGGACCTGTTCTTGGTGACAGCGGTCCTGTTCTTTTGCCACCAGTTTTGTACACACACCTGCACAGGACGTCTCTAAATGTAGCCATGAAGTTTGTGCTCCAGGTGTGACGTTCTCCCTGCGTCCCACCCCTTTCTGTCGAGCTCTTTTTGAAAACAAAAAGCAGCACGAGAGAAAGTCATTTCTTCTCAGTTGTGAACACGTTCAAATTTCCCCCATATGAAACAACGGATATTGTCAGCTCGCCATGCAAACCGTTTTCCAGGAACGGATTACAGTTGCATAGAGGGACCTGCACGTAACACACCATTTTGTATTTCCACCTAGACATTTTGACACTTGGGCTCCCTATTTGCAAAATTCAACAATTCCAAAATGCAGGCGCGCTTTCACTTTCGCAAGATGGAATATACTGGGTCGATTTCAAAAAATTCCACTGGGAAAACGGTTATGTCCCTGTGGAGATGGCAGTATTGAATCAGTGGCTCGTGCTTCTGGCTTGCATTCTGAAGAAGAAGAAGAAGAAGAAGAAGAAGAAGAAGAAGAAGAAGAAGAAGAAGAGTTTGGATTTGATATCCCGCTTTATCACTACCCGAAGGAGTCTCAAAGCAGCTAACAATCTCCTTTTCCCTTCCTCCCCCACAACAAACACTCTGTGAGGTGAGTGGGGCTGAGAGACTTACGAGTCTACTGCTCTTAACCACTACACCACACTGGCTCTATTATTTCTATTTCTATTATTGTCCTTCCTGGGTCATTCAACCATTGCTACTGTGTCCTTTCTTTTAGAATATCAAGGTGATCAGGTGACAGCAAAAACTGCAAGGTTTCTAGCAGGGGCAACTAGAATAAGATCTATTGTTTGATCATTGATGTAAACCCCCAAAATGCATTTTCTATGGGTAAGTTCTTACCTCTAGCCTCAGTACATTTTATTTTATTGCTATGGTTAGTGGCTGATGCAAATAAAGATTCTGCTGCTGCTGCTTCTAGTCTTTTGTCTAAGGTGTGTTCATCCAGGAATGGGCAACTGCCCCAAATCTAGCCCTCCAGCAGACACCCATGCCTGGCTCGAATAAATAAAGGACAGATCCTGCCAGTGTTGCAGCAGGAAGCAAGGGCATTTCCTCACCTTTCTTGCCCAGCAGTGTCCCAGAACTGCAGCAGTACTTGGTGGTTATCCACTGGCACCATTTTTACACTGTAATCCACACCTGTAAAGGAACACATCTTAGATTATCTCCAGGTGTTTGGGGGGGGGGACCTCCAGCCTGCAGGCCAGCCTTGAACCACAAGGGAATCCAAGTTGCCTTGCCAGGCCATTTCCCTCAAAGCACATCTACCTGTCCATCAGTTGACGTCACTAAAGGTATAATTGGAAACAATTCCAAAGAGTAAGAGAAATGAGACACATCTTTTAAAAAGCCAGTGTTTAGCGAGGACTGAAAATAAAAGCAAAAAAATAATAATTAAAAACATTCCTTCCAGTAGCACCTTAGAGGCCAACTAAGGTTGTTCTTGGTATGAGCTTTCGTGTGCAGGCACACTTCTTCAGATACACTGAAACAGAAGTCACCAGACCCTTATATATAGTGAGAGGGTGAGGAGGGGTATTACTCAGAAGGGTGGTGGGAATGGGTGATAGGCTGATAGGTGTGGTAAACTGTTGACGACTGCAATTGGTCTTACAGGAAAAAGCAAGGGGTGAGATGGCTAAAAATAGCTTTGTCATGTATAATGAGATAAGAATCCAATGTCTTTGTTCAGACCAGGTCTCTCCATGGTTTTAAGTTTGGTAATGAGTTGCAATTCAGCAACTTCTCTTTCCAGTCTATTTCTGAAATTCCTTTGTAATAAGACAGCTACTTTGAGATCTTGTATAGAATGTCCTGGGAGATTGAACAAAATAAAAAATAAAAAAATCCCTTCCAGTAGCACCTTAGAGACAAACTAAGTTTGCTCTTGGTATGAGCTTTCATGTGCAGGCACCCTTCTTCAGATAGTGTTCTCCAGGTTGAAGTGTTCTCCTACTGGTTTCTCTGGAAGGATTTTTTTATTTTATTTTTTATTTTGTCTTGACTATGGCAGACCAACATGGCTACCTAGCTGTAACTGAAAATAAAAGGGCATGTATAAACAATGGAAATAAGTGTGGGTCACCAAGTCTGGGTATGTATGAGCGGCCCAGACAAATGTGATTTGTGTGTTCTTTATCCTTTAACTTACTTACCAACTGTAGCAGCAGTGCCTGGGAAAAAATGGTCTTCGCAAAAACGTCTTAAAAAGGAAGTCTTCCCCACGCTTGAATTGCCTACGATGACAATCTTGAATAAACCATTTGGAGGAAAGCACACTTGTTCATCCTTCAAACAAACACAAGTACAAATTGTTCAGCAAGCTGCACTGCACCTACTGCTAAATCATTTTGCTTTTTGAGGTGAGGAGATATTTAGAAATGAAAGATCTATTTATTTAATACATTTGTACCCATTCTTCCGTGCTATGGACTGGAGTCAGAATAAGTAAGGTGAATTTTGGTTCCACTTACATCAATTGATATCAATAGATTTTCTAATTGATTTCAGTCACACCCAAGGGCAACTAACTTAAGTCTGATAGTTTTTCAAAGTCGGCTTATATAATTCAAATAAACAAAACAACAACACGATGCCCTCATTGCAAAAGACTCATGACATCAAAAGATAAAAACAATACAGCCTTCTTGCAGGCAGCTGAAAGCTTATCTCCTCATCTTGTAAGAAAGCTGGGCAGTGAGATAAATTTTAATCCCTCTGTTAGAGAGTTTTATAATTTGCTCTTTTAAAGCCAGCTACATTACAGGGACGTGGGTGGCGCTGTGGGTTAAACCACAGTGCCTAGGGCTTGCCAATCAGAAGGTCAGTGGTTCGAATCCCCGCGACGGGGTGAGCTCCCCGTTCGAATCCCCGCGACGGGGTGAGCTCCCATTGCTCGGTCCCTGCTCCTGCCAACCTAGCAGTTCAAAAGCACATCAAAGTGCAAGTAGATAAATAGGTACCACTCCGGCGGGAAGGTAAACGGTTCTGTGCGCTGCTCTGGTTCGCAGAAGCTCTGGCTCTAGATGGCTTCGGCTTAGTCATGCTGGCCACATGACCCGGAAGCTGTACGCCGGCTTCCTCGGACAGTAACGCAAGATGAGCACTGCAACCCCAGAGTCATCTGCGACAGGATCTAATGGTCAGGGGTCCCTTTACCCTTACATTACAGAAGGCAGAGCGTTGAGGAGTGAATCTGTCTCCTACTGTTCTTCATATCCCAGTGAAGAGCCCTCTAGCTCAACATTGGGCTCATCAACTACAATCAGGGTGCCCAAATTTTTTCAAAGTGGGCCAGATTTGATGAAGTGAACATGAGTGAGGGCCGACCAAAGTTGTTGACCTCTTTTAAGGATTGAAGTTAAAGGAGATAGACTGCCCCAGGGATTGAACTGGCCAGAAGGCCATATTAGTCCCCCAGAACAGGCTTTGGACATACCTGACCTACATCAACTCAACTTCTCACCCTGGGAAGCAGCCCCACTCCCCATTTAGGATTGTTCGGTCCATATTTCACCATGTGCAATAGAGGCAAAATGCAAGCACATACGGAAGGTGGGAAAAGCAACGAGGGGATCATCTATCTTGGACCTGGTTCTTACCAGCAGGGAGGAATTGATCAACAAAGTAGAAGTACTCAGAAATTTGGGAGGAAGCAATCGTGTCCTCCTGGGTTTCAGTAGATAGAGGCAAGAGAAAGGTATTTTTAAAGGGAGAGGTCCACACATATGTGTTTGAAGGTGCTTCATTATTATTCTATAATGTCCGCGATCTGTTAGAAATTGTGCACTTTGATTTTCAAAAAGATTTTAATAAAGACTCCTGAGTTTAGCAGATAAGAGGACAGGCCAACGATGGACCAGTAAGTGGCTGAAGAACAGTGAGCAGGAATAAACACACAATTCTCATGTTGAACCAATGCTTTTTTACTTGCTCTTAAATGAGCGGGAGCTAGGGATGAGCAGTGAGGTGGCTAAGTTTGCTGACGACACCAAATTGTTCAGGGTGGTAAGGCAAAGGAATAATAATAAAGTGAAGCACATTGGAACAATAAATCAATCTGAAATTCACATGTACATTCATGAAGTCTGAACTAACAGCGACTGACCAGGAGTCATAAAGGATAGCTCAATGAAAATGCCACGCCAATGTGTGGTAGCTGTGAAAAGGGTGAATTCATTAAGTAAGGGATTTTAAATTTTAAACCCATTATAATGCCATTAAACACGTGGAAAAACTAGGTACAGTTCTGGTTGCCCTGATTTGCAGGATACTGAAGTTTCAGAAAAGGGCAACGGAAATTATCTTGGGGTGGAACAGCTGCCTATGAAGAATGGTAAACATATTCAGGCCTTTTTAATTTACAAAAAAAGGACACAACAGAGGTGTATAAAGTCATGCATGGTGCAAAGAAAATGGATTTGTCCAACAGAACTCAGAGCCATCCAGTGAAGTTGAATACTGTCAGGGATACACAAAGAGAAGAACTTGTTCACACAGTGCATAGGTAAACTAGCATAGGTGAACTATGGAATTTGATTCCAGAAGAAGTTATGACGGCCACCAACTAGGATTAAAGGAGTATTAGACAAAACTAACCCAAACGGCCACTGCTATGCCTCCAGCTACAATTGTGCAGGAGCTCTGCTGTCTAACACATATTCGAATAAAGTGGTACCTCGGGTTATAGACGCTTCAGGTTACAGACTCCGCTAACCCAGAAATAGTACCTCGGGTTAAGAACTTTGCTTCAGGATGAGAACAGAAATCGCGCGGCGGCAGCGGGAGGCCCCATTAGCTAAAGTGGTACCTCAGGTTAAGAACAGTTTCAGGTTAAGAACGGACCTCCAGAACGAATTAAGTTCTTAACCCAAGGTACCACTGTACAATACTCAACATGGTGCCCTCCAGATCTTTTGGACTACAGTTCCCATAATCCACGAGTGTTGGCCAGATTAGCTGGGGCTGATGGGAGTGCCCAAAACAAGGAGAAAGAACCACATTGGCTCTCCCTGCTGTAACCTCAATACACACTCGCTATGATTTTTTTTTTCTGTTGACACATCTCAAATAGGCAGGGCCGCCTTAAGTATATCCGGCACCCTGGCGTGAAGATCCCTCCAGTGCCCCTCACGCTCCGCTGGCCAGGGCCAGGCTGCGGACGCCCTGGCTGCTGCGCCAACAGGAGGCTCGCTGACGGCCTCCCTGCGCCCGCAGCCCGAGCAGAGGTGGGCGAGGGCAGCACTGTCAGAGGGACTGGAGGGCGGAGGAGCCCTCCAGGCCATGGTGCCCTGGACGGCCTTGCGCCAGTAGGCTCCATGGCTAAGACGCCTCTGCAAATAGGCTTAATAATATAATGCGCACAGAGGAGATAGCCCTCGATTAGCCAAAATCCACCCCCAAAATAAAAACAATGCGGTTTTGTTTCTTACATTTGCTAGTGTTTCTTTCCCTACTGGCTGCCCCCTGGGAAAGGAAGGCGTCTGTTCAGATGGTGATTCTGTTTGGATCTCATTCATTTCCAGTTCTGGCAAGTTAGTTTCATCTTCTTCTGACCATTTGGTTAGCGTCCTCTCTCCCGGTCTGTTTAGAAGCTGGGGCAGATGATCTTCTTCAATTGATATGAGTCTTTGTAGAGGCCTTCTTTGAGTCAGTCCCTCACCAGCAGCAGAATCAGAATCAAATGAAAGATACCCGTTCAAACCAGTGGAATTTCTTCTCTTTTCAGTGTTAAATGTATCATCATCTTCTGAAGACTGGCTAGAAAAAGCATTATCAAACATAACATATTTTAAACTCTCTATGCCACATCTCTGTATCATTTAAACTCTCTACAGGTGAAACTCGAAAAATTAGAATATAGTGGAAAGGTTAATTTCTTTCAGTAATTCAACTTAAAAGGTGAAACTAATATATGAGATAGACTCATGACATGCAAAGCGAGATATGTCAAGCCTTTATTTGTTATAATTGTGATGATTATGGCGTACAGCTGATGAGAACCCCAAATTAATCATCACAATTATAACAAGCAAAGGCTTGACATATCTCGCTTTGCATGTCATGAGTCTATCTCATATATTAAACTCCAGTAGCTAATGAAAACAATTGCTTACATAAATGGACTTTTCCACGATATTCTAATTTTTCGAGTTTCACCTGTATATCACATCTCTATATCATGTTGTATGTCTGTACAAGTTTAATTCAGAACTTTGAATTTGAAATTTGGGTTCCTATTTTGAACAGGACAGCAAAGAAATATAAAAGCAATTTATATTTCTGTAAGGAGAAAAACTGTATAGATGCAGGAAATAAATAGTTCAATAAAGAACTATTTCTTGCACTCATTTGAATAGTATCTGACTACAGTATATTCTGCACCCTACGCTAAGAATAAATGTGCGCAAATGCAAAACTAAAACCTTACCTTTTTGGCAAAACCTTTTTCTCCATATATTTGCCGATGATGGAGCCTGATCTTTCTTTCCACCTTGCAGTTGGAACATTCGTACATTTCTGTAGAAATATTATAGAAACTGCCTCAAAATGAGTTATATAAAATGGCCGACTCAACACTATTTTCAAAGCAATATACTCCTGTGAAGGTGTCATTTAAATAGTGCATGGAGATGGTAGGAACTGTAAAAGCATACTACTGTGCTCCCGTTGGACAGCCATTCATTTCAATGGCATTTGCACACGAGAACTTTCCATAAATTGTGTTCTGCATCTACACCAGCAAGGAAACTTCTCTTTCTCTTGGTCCGCCCCTTAGCTAGTTGACAAAAGATGTCTTGCTAGGGCTAGATTGGGGGGGGGATGTTCTTGGATGTACCCTAGAAAGGCCTGGGGGTATCAACCTTTGGAATATCTGGGTGCTGAGAGGATATGGAAATGGCATTTCACCCACATGAGCATTAAAGGCAACAAGATGGGACTGGATGCAGGAAGGAGGTAAAAACAGAAAACTAGAAGCGGGATTTGGAATAATCAGAAAAAATATATATGCAAGGATCTTTGGAAGAGAGGAGCTTGTGCCCAAATTGTTGCCTCCTGCAGACTGATAACACACCAATGTCCCAAATCATCTGAAAGTACTGTAGTTTTCCGTGTATAAGATGATTTTTTTATTATAAAATAATGTTAAAAATTGGGGGTCGTCTTATACACGGATAGTGCAAAGGGGGGATGGGTGATTGGTTGCAGCCTCGAGCAGGAGATTGTCAGCGGCGATTGGTAGTGGCTGTGGAAAGGGCTGCTGTCGATTGGCTGCCGCTGCGGCAATTGGGCGGGTGATTGGTGGCTTCAGCGACGCGTGTGATTGGCAGCGTCGGTCAGGCGGGTAATCGATTTTCGGCAATCCCCCCCCCCAAAAAGCTAAACAACTCTGGGCCATCCCCCCCCATTTTCTTAATTTAGAGTCCCCCAAAATAGGGATCTCCTTATACACGGGGGCGGGTTATACATGGAAAAATACGGTATTGTATTTGGTTTTTGATGATGTTGTTAGCACTTTTGGTAAAAGTGGGTGCAAATAAGTTGACGACGACAACGATGATGAATGTGCACATTTGTGAATCAGTAACATAGGAAGTTGCCATCTACAAAGTCCTGTAGAAATTGGAGTTCTTGGTGATACCCAGAAGTCAAAAATTAAAGAATCCAAGAACTCTGGCCAGGTGGGAGATCAATTTTAAAGTCTTCAAACAGTTTTATTAATATAGAAGCAAATTCCAGGACAAGGTCAAGGTCTACAAAGTCCGGCAACTGGTCCACCTGGCTCAGTACAGACAGGCAACAACTTGCCAGGGATTCAGGCAGGAAACTGTCCTAGCCCCACTTGGAAATGTCGGGATTTGAATTTGGGACCTTCTGCGTGCCCAGAAGGTGCTCTTCCACTTAGCTACAGAGGTGTGTTGCCACAATATAGTTAAGAATCTGTCAAGGCTAAGGTAAAAAAGAAAAACGTTTTATGAGAAGGTGCCCTGGGGCTGCCCACTCACCTGTAAACATTCGTCGTGTTCATCTCTCAGATATTTGTTCCTTTCTCTGCAGTGGTGGGGCACAAAAAAGAAAGGAAAACAACATAGAACTTACAACATATCCTCCAACTGTACCTGCTTATCAGCGGGAGAGTCCAGTGTGTTAAGAAATTGATACGGTATTGTGGTAGGATAGCTGAGAGGATATTAAACCAAACCTTATTACAGGGGAATCCCAGATCAAACAGTGGTTCTGTTCCCAGTTGCCCTGTGTGCCTGCAGGACATCCACAAGTCCAGTCCAGTTTGACCCGCCCTGCTCCACCCCCTTTCAGCGCTGAGAATGGCATGCATGTCAGCAGTCATACGCATGGCTTATCGCATGCGAGTGGGGAGGTGGCTGTATTGAGGTTTTATAATATTTGCTCTGGTTCCCGCCGCTGGCAGGGGTGGATTTGCCGCACCTTGTTTTCTTACCTTAAAAAGTCCAGCTGCTTAAGAAGCCCTGACTTCTCCCTCTGTAACATTTCTGTCACTCTGTAAACCTCACTGAAGGAGACAAATAAAAAAACACCATCACTAATAATACCCATTCTTAGAGAACTGGGATCTGTGTTCTGGATTTAGGGCTGGGGTTTTTGTAACAATAACCGGCAACCTTAGGGACGTGGGTGGCGCTGTGGTCTAAACCACAGAGCCTTGGGCTTGCCGATCAAAAGGTCGGCGGTTCGAATCCCCGTGATGGGGTGAGCTCCCGTTGCTCGGTCCCAGCTCCTGCCAACCTAGCAGTTCGAAAGCACACCAAAAAGTGCAAGTAGATAAATAGGTACCACTCCAGCGGAAACGGCTTAGTCATGCTGGCCACATGATCCGGAAAAACTGTCTGCAGAGCAGACAAACACCAGCTCCCTCGGCCTGTAAAGCGAGATGAGCGCTGCAACCACAGAGTCATTCGCGACTGGAATTAACTGTCAGGGGTTCCTTTACCTTTAAACGGCAACCTTAATAATTCCTTTTTTTAATGCATACTTAACTGTATGTGCTTCTTCTAAATAATTTGAGAGAAACATCATAGAATTGCAGAGTTGGAAGGGACCCCGAGGGTGATTATTTCTCTCAACATTCTCGTACTGTTCAAAATGAGTCTGTTTCTCTTACTTTTAACTCCAGGTACTGGACGCAAATGTCTCCTCACACAGATTGGAGAACTGAGCCAAACTAACAAAATGAATTTCATCAGGGACAAATAAGGTTCTACACTTAGTCGGGAATAACCAGCTGTACAAATATAAGATGGGGGACATCTGGCTTGCCGGGTGTGAAAAGGATCTAGGGGTTTGAGTAGATCACAAGCTTAACATGAATCAATAGTGCGATGCAGCACCAAAAAAAGGGTAATGCTATTCTGGGCTACATCAATAGAAGTAGAGTGTCCCGATTAAGGGGAGTAAATTGTCCAATTCTATTCTGCCTTGGTCAGACCACACCTAGAATCCTGTGTCCAGTTCTGGGTGCCACAATGTAAGGAGGAGATGATGATGAAGAAGAAGAAGAAGAAGAAGAAGAAGAAGAAGAAGAAGAAGAAGAAGAAGAAGAAGAAGGAGGAGGAGGAGGAGGAGGAGGAGTTTGGATTTGATATCCTGCTTTATCACTACCCTAAGGAGTCTCAAAGCAGCTAACAATCTCCTTTCCCTTCCTCCCCCACAACAAACACTCTGTGAGGTGAGTGGGGCTGAGAGACTTCAAAGAAGTGTGACTAGCCCAAGGTCACCCAGCAGCTGCATGTGGAGGAGTGGAGACGCGAACCCGGTTCACCAGATTACGAGCCTACTGCTCTTAACCACTACACCACACTAGCCCTCAAGCTGGAATGTGAGCAGAGGAGGGTGACCAAGATAATCAAAGTTCTGGAAACCAAGTCTTAAGAGGAACAGTTGAGGGAGTTGGGTTTGTTTAACCTGGAAAAGAGGAGACGGAGGCATGGTAGTCATCTTCAAATATCTAAAGGGGCTCTCCCACGGAACAAGCCTATGTTCTGCTGCTCTGGAGGGTAGGACCTGAAGCAATAGCTTCAAGTTACAAGAAAGGTGATGCTGAGCAAACATTAGGAAAAAAACACCTTTCTGACAGTAACAGCTGTTGGACAGTGGAAGGGACTGCCTCCAAAGGTGGTGGACTCTCTTTCATTGCTTAATTGAGATTCCTGTATTGCTGGGGGTTGGACTGGATTACCCTTGGGATCCCTTCCAATTTAACAATTCTATGATTCTACACAGTTTTTAATGCAACACAAAATAGATTTTAAAGGGTCAAAAGACACATGAACTTTACTGCATAGCTTTCCTTTGAATTAAATTTTCTTCTTCACAAATTGCTAGGATGGGGGGGGTGGTGGTCCTTATCCGGCTTGGGATCCTAGCGGGGCAAAACATGAGCAGGGCAATTTCTGCAACACAGACTACAGACATGGGACCCCCATTGGGATCAGGATTGCAGCAAGGGGCATGGGTTTAATCCTGCCTAATCATTCCTCACAATGCTAAGGTCCCAGTCTAGATCATGCCCTCATGCTAGTAATTTGGGGGGTGTCCCCTCCACCCCCAAATTACTAGCAGTTAAGATCACATATAATTCATCCTTGAGTTCTAAGAGCTGCTGGGCAAGCCCAGTGTCTAATTCAACTGAAAGCAAAAGCAGACGCTTTTATTACAGGTTCTGGCAGCCGTTCCCTTGACCTCTTTAGCTTTACACTTTGGGGTGTTTAACTGCTTTGAGTTTCCCCCCTACAAATCAAGTGGTATATAATTTTTCATGAAATAAATGAATGTTGAGTGGATAAGGCCTGGATCCTTAGTCACATGGGTACCCCATTAGAGATGTCCAGGAGGGTTGACTCTGTCTGGGCTAACACACCTCTCCCAACAGTGGCCTGTGCAGGATCGTGGCACCCAATCCATGTTGGAAGTGGCTCCTCAGCACAAGTTTGACCCCACCAGGTTCCTATCAGGTAGCAGGTGGGCCAATGCCTTAGCCAAACTGACTCTTTCCAGTAATCAATAAAGCTGTGGGCTAATTCATCCCAATGCCAGTCCCCAGTGTTCATTCTTGTGGCCCTCCCTTCACCTGTTATGTGCCTGTGCCAACAATGCAAATTGGGCACATTCAGCTAAATTCCAGTTCTGGGACTCACTCACATTTCCTTTTCTTCCTGCAGATTTTTGGCCTCATCCTGGAGCATCTGTAAGTGCTGCTGGGCAATGAGGAGCTCCTGGGATGTTCTCTCCAGTTCTTCCAGCAGCCCTTTGTTTGTAAGCTTCAGCTTGGTATTTTCTACTTTGGTCTCCTGCTTGTCATTGTGCAGTTCTTTAAATTGTCCCTCTAACTGGGTGGGAAAGAAAAAAACAAAACAAATGTATTTTAAAAGTCAATCAAGTTCATTTTTTAATTGAATGGATTGGGAACAGCAACCATAGTGCTATTAAATTTGTTTGTGTGTATGCAAATACACAAGAAGGGCACAAGGAGAAGGGGACGACAGAGGATGAGATGGCTGGACAGTGTTTTTGAAGCTACTAACATGAGTTTGACCAAACTGCGGGAGGCAGTGGAAGACAGGAGTGCCTGGCGTGCTCTGGTCCATGGGGTCACGAAGAGTCGGACACGACTAAACGACTAAACAACAGCAATGCAAATTATGATGAAAATCCGACATGGTCACACTTGACTTCATAAGAGGAAACTTGACGCAAATGAAGTGATTGGAAAAGAAAGGAACGGAAAAGCCAAGGGAGTCTCTCCAAAATGCTAGGGAGCTGTTTAAAAACACAATATTGAAAGTTCAGCTGGAATGTATAATGCATGTCAGGAAAGCAACTCAGAGGCAAAAAGATGCTAGTGTGCTTAACTAAAGTCAAAGAAGCTATTAGAGGCAAGAAAACTTAATTTAGAAAATGAAAGTCTTTTTCAAATGAGAACAAAAAGAAACAAAGTTTTATGTCAGAATATGGCAGCTCCTTTCATTCGGACTTGCCTTTGTCACAACCAGTGCTGTTTCTGTTCGACTGCAGTTCCGTTTCAGCTAAATACTAAGTTATTCATCTTGCTGTCAGCTATTTAACATAGGTTACGTAAGTTATGCTCCTTATTTACATAACTTATGTAACTTTTTTTCATGTCAGGGTAAAGAAAAAATCAAAACAAAATCAAAAATTCTTTCCAGTAGCACCTTAGAGACCAACTGAGTTTGTTCTTGGTATGAGCTTTCGTGTGCATGCACACTTCTTCAGATACCAAAGCATTGCAAAAAAAAAATCAAAGCATTGCAAAAAGAAACCATTGGATATGTTATCAGGAATGCACTCTTTCAAAGATAGCTGCAAACAGATGAAGACACAACATCACAAAGCAGCCTCTTGATAAGTTAGGACGTGAGAGCTGCTTTACCAAGAAAGCAAAAAACAAAATGGTATCCTGCTGTAATAAATATAATTGCAATTCTCCCACTCAAATGTCAAGTTTGCCAAGCAAGCAAGCAAAACTTTCTCTGTATCTGCATCTCACTTACTCTCTTCTGTTTCTGAGCCAGTTGTTCTAGTTCCTGCTCTTTTGCTGTAAGCTTATGCTCCAGATCCTGACTTCGGGACTGAAACCTTTCTGTGTCCTGTAAAATTAGAAGAAATTATCATTAAGAGCACCAGGGCATTAATTAAGAAGTCTAGGCATGTGATCATGTTCCCAGTATTCCATCTGTATATTATAACCTCTTTTTGACCATTTAATAATGCCTTCTTTAATGTGTTCTTCTTGCATTTCAAATTTCAACAAACGGTTATAAATTTTTGCAATGACATATTCGTCATCTGTACACAGTTGCATTTCAAAATATCATTTTTTGTTCTATATCAAAGGGTCCTTTTATCCAACTTAAATCTCTCTGTTAATTGTAAATGAGAAAAAACAATTGAAGGCCATAAACTTCTACTATTAACTGTTTCCTTGTTTTAATTTTACAGTCTCTTTGACTCCGCTCTAATAACTCTTGATAAGTTAACCATTTCTCTTTGCTTTTCTCTGAAACGCTTCTTGTGTTGAAATCCATAAGGGTATCTTGGCACATAACCTATATTTATTTCTATTCCAAATTCTTAATATGGTACATCTAACAAATTTTTTTTTGAAATCCACATTTACTTTGACTTTATCAGATCATAAACATATTGTACAAGAATATGAGCAAGGGATGTGTGCATTAAGTGCCAGCTTACTTCAGTTTGCATGGGTTTTTTGTTGTTTGTTCTCCCTACTTGAGATAAAACATTTAAATCAGTGTCTCATCTCTCTATTTACAGGTAGGTAGCCGTGTTGGTCTGCCATAGTCGAAACAAAATTTAAAAAAATTCCTTCCAGTAGCACCTTAGAGACCAACTAAGTTTGTTATTGGTATGAGCTTTCGTGTGCATGCACACTTCTTCAGATACACTGAAACAGAAGTCACCAGTTATGAAGTGTGATGAAATGTGTGCATGCACATGAAAGCTCATACCAATAACAAACTTAGTTGGTCTCTAAGGTGCTACTGGAAAGATTTGTTTTGTTTTGTTTTGTTTCATCTTTCTTCATCTTTCTATGTCTATGCTCTTTGGTGCAAATGAACGGGTATGTGTCTTCACTCTTCTTATTTTTTTAAAAAAACATTTTTTAATTAAAGATTTCTTGGTTTACAAAAGTAAGTGCAACGTCTCTTTTTTCAAGTTACATTTTCTACAGATCAGTTTCATTTGTTGAGACATTAGTGTTACATTAGGAAGAAAAGGGGGGAAGAGGTGGAGGGGGGAATGGTGGGGGGGGGTGGCGATGTTTCTATTTTACTTAATATATGTGTGGGGTTTTGTGTCAGCATCACTTGTGTAGGTCCTCTTTACTATTTGCTTGTGTTCCTTTGGTGGTGAGAGAGGTTGGGGTTGGCCTAGGGTGTGGTTGTTTGTTTGTGATTGGCTGTGGTGAACTTTGTTTTCATGTGTGAGTGGGGTGAGTGGGTGTTTTTGAGTCAGGTTAGCCATATTGATTTGTATACAGTTGGTGGATTCTTGTCGTTGCCCTGTGTTGGGCTGTGTATTTGATAAAGGGGAACCATACCGGGGTGAAGGTGTCTTCTTCTATTTGTCCCCATGTCAGTTTCAGTTTGTTGGTTAGTTTTTTCGAGAAAGGCTGTTTCCCATACTATTTGGTACCACTGGTCTATGCTAAAGGTAAAGGTACCCCTGACCGTTAGGTCCAGTCGTGGACGACTCGGGGGTTGCGGCGCTCATCTCGCTTTACTGGCTGAGGGAGCCGGTGTACAGCTTCCGGGTCATGTGGCCAGCATGACTAAGCCGCTTCTGGCGAACCAGAGCAGCGCACGGAAACGCCGTTTACCTTCCCGCCAGAGCGGTACCTATTTATCTACTTGCACTTTGACGTGCTTTCAAACTGCTAGGTTGGGAGGAGCAGGGACCGAGCAACGGGAGCTCACTCCGTCACAGGGATTTGAACCGCCGGCCTTCTGAACGGGAGCTCACTCCGTCACAGGGATTTGAACCGCCGGCCTTCTGATCGGCAAGCCCTAGGCTTTGTGTTTTTGACCACAGCGCCATCCAAAGTCTGTTTCGGGGTCCTAATCTGGCCCGCTGGTCAGTCTTATCCAGCCCCTGTAGCAGTTTATTTCCAGGTAAAATCCTTCAATCATAAAAAAGCTCCACAACTTGGGGGTAAAATCATAAAAAAGCTCAATAACTTCAGTCCTTAAAAAAGGTTAACAGCAACCTTGGTTGGCCCTTTGGTTGCCCCTCACGGCCCTTTACTTCATCAAATCTGGCCCTCTTTGAAAGAAGTTTGGACACCACTGGTCTATGTTTACTCCTGACAGGTCCCTCTGGTGTCTGGCTATTTCTCTGGCTGCTGAGAGTAGGTGGGTTATGAGCTCTTTGTGATGTGAGTGGGTATTATTATTTTGGAAGGTGTTCAGTAGGGCCAGCTCTGGGGTGACTTGTAATAAAAGGTAAAGGGACCCCTGACCATTAGGTCCAGTCGTGGACGACTCTGGGTTGCAGCGCTCATCTCGCTCTATAGGCCAAGGGAGCCGGCGTTTGTCTGCAGACAGCTTCCAGGTCATGTGGCCAGCATGACTAAGCTGCTTCTGGCGAACCAGAGCAGCGCACGGAAACACCGTTTACCTTCCCGCCAGAGCGGTACCTATTTATCTACTTGCACTGGCGTGCTTTCGAACTGCTAGGTTGGCAGGAGCTGGGACCGAACAACAGGAGCTCACCCCATCGTGGGGATTCAAACCGCCGACCTTCTGATCGGCAAGCCCTTCTAATACTTGCTTAGTTATTTTTCATATTTCTTGTATGGCTGTTGTCCAGAATAGTTGGATTTCAGGGGATTCCCACCACATGTGGAGGTATGTGCCTTTGGAGGCGCACCCTCTCCAGCATTTTGGTGAGGTTCCTGGGGGTATTAGCACTAGTTTCCCTGGGGTTAAGGACCACCTGTAAGTGAGTTTCAGTTCTTTCCTTTTCATTGATTATTACAACATTAGAGCAGCCAAGAAGAAATCTATGATAAAATGGTGCGAATAAGGAACTTGCCTTCAAAAGGAATTTTTCTTTCTCATTTTTGATCTGCTGTTCCATTTCCTCATAGAGATGCTGGATTTCTTCATCATAGGCGGCAATCTTCCTAGACAGAAAGAGGTGAAATTCAAAAACAGTGTTTTTGAAGCGACTGGCATGAGTCCGACCAAACTGTGGCAGTGGAAGACAGGAGTGCCTGGCGTGCTCTGGTCCACGGGGTCACAAAGAATCGCACACGACTAAACAACAACAAAAAGCACTAACCTATTCAGGACACGCTCCAATTCACTCTTTTCATTATCAGCTTCTTGAAGCTGAGAGAAAACTTTTGTCAGGAACTCTTCAAAACTAGACAGTAAATGTGGCTCATCCTTTCTCAGGTGTGACCAGAGTTGCTTTATGTCACTCTCACTGGAGAAAGGGGAGAAAAAAGGAATCTGTGTTACTTGCATGGTTCCTGTAGCAGCAAAAGTTTCAGCATTTGTGTATCGCAAAGCAAAAATCACATCACTATTGTAGTCATGAGGCCTATTACATGCTTACCGCCATGGTGAAATTATAAAATCAGGACAATGTATCCTATCAATATGAAATTTGGCAGGGATAATTGACCTTGTGAGAGGCATGATAGCTTGATAAAATTACAAAAGAAAGAATGGTCAAGGAATGATAATAATAATTATAATTATACCCTGCCCATCTGGCTAGGTTTCCCCACTCTGAGTGCCTCACAGCACATATCAGAACATACTAAAACATCAGACATTAAAAAAACTTCCCGATGCAGGGCCGAGGTGACAGTTTTTATGCTCATCCAAAACATAATAGAAAAAAGGAGAAATGGAAGGTAATATTTTGTCCTATTTTAGCAGAGTCCTGCGGCGGCACCTGGTAGGTTTATCTGCTAGTCTCAGAATGACTAAGTGCAAAAATAGAAGATGGAACAAGTTTGTTTTCTCCTGCTCAGGAGGGTAGGACCGAAACCAATACAGTAGCTTGAAATTACAACCTGCTTTTAAAGCATCGATTGGATGCTGTTCTGTGGAGCTCTCAGCAACCAAAGGAAAGGACATAAGCTGACTGTCTTTGCTTTGCTTTGTCCTTTATTACTTCATCCTATTAATAAAACCTGTTTCTTAAATAACTGGCCTGGTGTGTTTTGGGTCCATATCTAAAAACAACCTCTCCCTCTTGGCTGAACAATCCCTGTAGCTGAAGTTCATTAGCTGCAGTCCTGCCCTCTGGGGAGGCTGAAGACAATTCGTTGTACGGTACTCTTCTTTGTGACAATAATTCGGGAGTTTGAAAACTGCCTCCACGTCTCCCTCTCAGAGTTACCCACTCTATGCTAAACATACTGGTTCTTCAAGGACCTTATTTTGCATAACAAAAAAAAAAAAAAAAATTCCTTCCAGTAGCACCTTAGAGACCAACTAAGTTGAGAGTGTGTGGCATAGTTTCCTTGCATATTCAGTAGGATAAGTGGATTGTAGAGGGTTCTTAATTCTAAGACCCTTAGGTATAATGTCCAGGTTCTTGCATTTAGTCAGAAAGAAGATGTCGGTCTGTACATGTGCAAGTTTCTTGGTGAGGTTGATGGACTTCCATTTCATGCGGCTCAATGTGGTGCCTTCCATAGTTCCAGTTACAGGTAGGTATTTGTGTTGGTCTGCCATGGTCAAAACAAAACAAAATAAAAATAAAATAAATAAAATAATAAAATAAAAAAATTAAGGTGCTACTGGAAGGAATTTTTTATTTTATTTTGTTTTGACTATGGCAGACCAACACGGCTACCTACTTATTTTGTATGACTCGGCCATCTTTGCTGTCCTCCTCTGGATCTGTTCCCATTTGTCTGAGGAGTGTCACTCACTACCCATGGCTGCACTGGGCCTTCCTGCGGCTGCTGTGAGCCGTGCCAGACCTCGCCAGGCCTCCCCGCCACTGCGGCGGGCTTCGTGGCCTCATCCCACCGTGTGACATCACATATGCGCATCATACGCATGGCATCACACACATGTGACAGCCCTCCCCCCAAAAGTTGGGCAGAACTTGGCAGTTATGGTTCGCTTCTCTGCGTCCAAGGAGTCCATGACTGGGGGAGGACAAAGTGGAATAGGAAGGCTCCAAAAAGACCGAGCCTGTGAATTTAGCTCTGAAGAAGCTGCGTAATGTACTGAAACGGAGAACTCTGTGAAACCTCAGCACAGAGTTTAGGATTGCAGTGCTGCACAGAAGGGAAGTGTCAGGGAACTGCCATCGGGCAGTGGGAGGGGAGCTGAGGCTCTGTCAGTGAGCCCCGATGCCTCCTGGACAGCAATACCTCTTCCAGCGAGGGAAGCAGCAATGCCACTAGTGGGGAGGAGAGGGAAATGGGCAGCCGGGTGGGGAAGGGGCTTGGAGATGCTGGGGAGAGCCCCAGCGCCTCTTCTCGTCTGGCTGACCAGGAGAGAGGTATGACATTTCTGTCACCCCACTTGCGCAGAGGGGTGAAACGCAAAGAGAGGAGGAGGAGACTCGGGGTTCCGAAATTCTTATGTTGGGGACGTAGCCGGAAGGGGCCACTCCCGGATTCTGCGAGTGATTGAGATAGTCATGAACTTGTTTGCTCTGCACTGTAAATAGTTTGCACAATAAATCCGATAAAAGACATGCCGGAGTTTCTGCCTCGTTACTCGTGAGTAACCACCATAAGGACCTTACAGCAAGCAACAGGACTGAGGAAGGAACAAGTGAGAGGAACCACAGCTGTCTTGTTTTTTTTGATGTACTGAGAGATTTGGTGTCCAAACTGCCAAGAGGAAATCCTAAAGAATGTGGTTCTTTGTGTTGTGTCTTTTTCACAGTCCTTTAGCCAGTTATCTTGCAGGTGCAGATAGGTGATACTGCTGCACATACAACCTGAGATGGTACAGCCCCCAAAGAACAGCACCATGTGATTCTCCTGCTTCTCGGTTGTTGTTTTTTGACAACACTTACTCTTCTAAGATATTGTTAGCTCCAAGCCTCTCCATAAGATTCGAGAACTGATATTCCTCTTCATTGCTTTCCACGCTGTTTTGTTTCCATTCAGACTGGTACACATTTTCAGTTTCACATTCTTGTGTGTCGGAAACAGATGCCGTCCGACCCAACAAAAACTGACCTACAAATTAAAAAGAATTCACCTGATAAAATGTTTGGCCCTCAGGATAATTCCAAGGAATTGAAAATATTGATTTACAACAGCCTGGAAAATTAACTACACAGCTCTCATAACTAGGTTCTACAAGGTAAAGGTAAAGGACCCCTGGACGGTTAAGTCCAGTCAAAGGCGACTATGGGGTTGTGGCGCTCATCTCGCTTTCAGGCCAAGGGAATCGGCGTTTGTCCGCAGACAGCTTTCCGGATCATGTGGCCAGCATGACTAAGCCGCTTCTGGTGCAATGGGACACCGTGATGGAAACCAGAGCGCACGGAAACGCTGACATCTTAACCAATTTATCTACTTACACTGGTGTGCTTTTGAACTGCTAGGTTGGCAGGAGCTGGGACAGAGCAACGGGAGCTCACCCCCTCATGGAGATTCGAACTGCCAACCTACTGATCGGCAAGCCCAAGAGGCTCAGTGGTTTAGACCACAGCGCCCCCCCGTGTCCCAGGTTCTATAACAGGAATGCTGTTGGACTCCCACTGGCTCCCAGCAGTCTGGTGAATGATGATGGTGGAAGTTGTACTTCAACAGCATCTGCGGGGCCAGATTTCCATTGGGTGAAATCAATAGCCATTGGTGAGTATGGCAGAGCTGTGGAACCAGTCACCTGAAACTAGCATCACTGCAGCAGACCTGGATAGGGCAGGAGTGGGGCACAGCAGCATTGAGGCCGAGATGAAACCACCCAAGTCAACCTGGAGCTGGGGGGTGCATAGTCACAATATTGCAACTGCCCTGCTCCACCCTTGTCCCCTCTAGGTAAAGTGCAGTGGGACCAGTGCCAGGGAGGGGAGCTCCACCCCACCCCCCAACCACCACGTGGGCCCACCAAATTAGCTGAGTGTGGCTATTTAGATCAGTTAATACGTCATTGGCCCTATTATACCTGAAAGAGCATCTCCACCCCAATCATTCAGCCCGGACACTGAGGTCCAGCTCCGAGGGCCTTCTGGTGGTTCCCTCACTGCGAGAAGCGAGGTTACTTAGTGGCGCCCGCCCTGTGGAATGCCCGCCCTGTGGAATGGAGAGCCAGTGTGGTGTAGTGGTTAAGAGCGGTAGACTCGTAATCTGGTGAACCGGGTTCGCATCTCCGCTCCTCCACATGCAGCTGCTGGGTGACCTTGGGCTAGTCACACTTCTTTGAAGTCTCTCAGCCCCACTCACCTCACAGAGTGTTTGTTGTGGGGGAGGAAGGGAAAGGAGAATGTTAGCCGCTTTGAGACTCCTTCGGGTAGTGATAAAGCGGGATATCAAATCCAAACTCTTCTTCTTCTTCTTCTTCCCACAGATGTCAAGGAAATAAACAACTATCTGACTTTTAGAAGACATCTGAAGGCAGCCCTGTTTAGGGAAGTTTTTAATGTTTGATGTTTTATTGTGTTTTTAATATTCTGCTGGGAGCAACCCAGAGTGGCTGGGGAACCCAGCCAGATGGGCGGGGTATAAATAATAAATCATTATTATTAATATTATTATTATCATCATCATCTGAAAGGTCTTTGAAGCACCATTTTCATTTTAGAACTTACTAAATCCTGTGGAAAATTCCTCTGGAGTAAGTGAACCATTGCCATCTGCATCCAGAGTATCAAATACATTCTCCAGCTCTTCCAGACTAAGAGGTAACTCACCATGAAGCCTCTGAAATGACAAATTGTTCCTCGTATAAAAATGAATTTCAGTTAATGTAAATCTTAGAGTCAGACAAATAATTTAGATATGCAGAAGATTGCCTGGTCAATTAAATGACGCAATGCTCTACAAAGACGCATTGTACACTTTACCTGCATGTCACAACGAGCAATGAATCCTTTGCCTTCTACATCACAGATCTGAAAGCACTCCTGCGCTTTTGCTAACATATCCAGCTGCGCTCCTGAATGTCCATAAGCTGCTTTGCTACTTTCTGCATTTCCTTGTGTCCCACGAGGAGCAACGGCCCTTTTCTTTCTTTCCATCTTCACCGCTTCGATTGCAGAAGCATTTCAGGAAGCAACCATACAGCTTGGTCTCCAATTTCGGCCCCGCACCTGAATATGAAAGAAATAAAACACATCTCAACGATGCTCTCCTGCATCTTTTAGCAACCACCGCTCTTTAGTTAGCTGCTGAGGCACAGAAGAAGGAAGGGGGTCTCTTTTATTGAACAAAATGGCCAGCGTGATCTCTTCCTTTCATAGAGTGGACAACTCAAACTGCAAATAGGCCAATGAATGGAAAAGTGGGGCTGAGGAAGATGGAGCACATCTATAAACTGTATCAGAAATAAAGCCAGCCTGATCAAAAGCGGAAAACACAGAATTTTAACTTTAATACTGTTATGAATTTGTGGGTGCCAGACAGTTATAATCCCTGGATTCAGCAAGTGTTAACAGCTAATTAAGAAGGGGCTATCTCCCTGTTTTGAGGTGATCGCCTGGGTGATGGGCCATTACGAGAACAAAGGATCAAGGAGCTCGGTGTGAGACGGTTCCTCTCAAAACCAGAGTTTGGAGTAGAGAGATTAGTAAGATGTGATGTGAATTAGAAGGAAAGCAACAAGCTGGAAAGCCAGAGAGGCAAAGCATGATCTTTGATGTCTGTTTGAATGCAAGGCTGTAGCTATAGGAGAAGCATGACCCTTCTGAGGTGTGGATGCAGTGAGCTCCTCCAGCGTAGGCTCAGGATGTATATATGTGTAAATAAACCATATATCCTAAAGACACCACAGTCTCCGCTGTGCCTCATTCCCGAAAGGAAACAGAGATGCTAGGTAAGGGCCTAGGAACCTCTACCATATTGCACAACTCAGTGTTTGGGGTTGTGTGCAACAAAACCCTCCCCTATTACAGGGTTAAGGAATCTGTGGCCTCCCAGATGTCACTGTACTCCCGTTTCCATCAGCATGGCCTATGGTCAGGGATGATGGGAACTGTAGTTAGAAGCACTCCTTAATTCTAATTCCTTAGTTCTAATCTATGAACTCAATGTATTTTCATGTATAAAGGTAAAGGACCCCTGACAGTTAAGTCCAGTCACAGACGACTCTGGGGTTGCGGCGCTCGTCTCACTTTACTGGCCGAGGAAGACAGCGTTTGTCCGCAGTTTTTCCAGTTCATGTGGCCAGCATGACTAAGCCACTTCTGGCGAAACCAGAGCAGCGCACGGAAACGCCGTTTACCTTCCTGCCAGAGCGGTACCTATTTATCTACTTGCACACTTTGACGTGCTTTCGAACTGCTAGGTTGGCAGGAGCAGGGACTGAGCAAGGGGCTCACCCCGTTGCGGGGATTCGAACCGCCGACCTTCTGATCGGCAAGCCCTAGGCTCTGTGGTTTAGACTACAGCGCCACCCGCGTCGTCGTCGTCCCCATGTATAGTTCATAGGAAGAGTAGGGTGTGCAGGTGGGACCTCCAACGCATGGAGGGGAGAACATTAAATGTTCACTGACAATTTTCAGACCATTTCACCCAGCACGTAAAAATGCAAAAATGCATTGAGCACAATTTTTCATTCATTACCTGGTAATATATCAGACTTAACTAAACAGAAGCTCCACCCTTTTTATTACCTTTGCTTGTCTCTGTCCCATGTTAGATCCTGTTTGTGTAAAAGTGTAAACACAGGTCACTTGAGTCACAGGACAAGAGAATAAACTCTTAAGAGCCTTATCTCCAAACATGCTGCGGCAGCAAATAATGACTTAGGGTGGTTGCCACTTCTATAAACTCACTAGTGTTTCTTTTATAATTCCTAATAGTTAATATAGTATAATATTGTTATGAGTTGGGGCAGCTGTATGCCTGAGCCCCCTTCTAATTCCTGGATCCTGCACGGATTCAGTTCCTGGTATAGAAAGACTTGTTTCCTGGTGAGGTAATGACTATCTAAATATGGGCCATTAAGCTAACAAAGGAAGTAGCTCTGTGCCAGATATCAAATGGGTGGGCCTTCCTCAACTCACTGGTTGTTAGAAAGACAAAGGCTAGAGTTGAGAGTTGAACCTAATGAGCTAGAACCTGGAAGCTGACAAGAACTGCAGGCTGGGCAGCTGGGAGACAGAACTAGGCCTGGCTGATGCTGGAATCCAAGGCTGTGGCTATTATTAATTAATTAATTAATTAATTAATTAATTAAATTTATATTGTTGTTGTTGTTCAGTCGTTCAGTCGTGTCCGACTCTTCGTGACCCCATGGACCAGAGCACGCCAGGCACGCCTATCCTTCACTGCCTCTCGCAGTTTGGCCAAACTCATGCTAGTCGCTTCGAGAACACTGTCCAACCATCTCATCCTCTGTCGTCCCCTTCTCCTTGTGCCCTCCATCTTTCCCAACATCAGGGTCTTTTCTAGGGAGTCTTCTCTTCTCATGAGGTGGCCAAAGTACTGGAGCCTCAACTTCAGGATCTGTCCTTCCAGTGAGCACTCAGGGCTGATTTCTTTAAGGATGGATAAGTTTGATCTTTTTGCAGTCCATGGGACTCTCAAGAGTCTCCTCCAGCACCATAACACTTCAAAAGCATCAATTCTTCTTCTTCTTCTGGCGATCTCCTCCAGCCTTCAAAAGCATCAATTCTTCGGCGATCAGCCTTCTTTATGTCCAGCTCTCACTTCCATACATTACTACTGGGAAAACCATAGCTTTAACTATATGGACCTTTGTCGGCAAGGTGATGTCTCTGCTTTTTAAGATGCTGTCTAGGTTTGTCATTGCTTTTCTCCCAAGAAGCAGGCGTCTTTTAATTTCGTGACTGCTGTCACCATCTGCAGTGGTCATGGAGCCCAAATTTATATATACCCCCCTATACCCAGGGGTCTCAGGGTGGTTCACAGAATAAAATCAAGATATAAAACCACAAAATACATAATAAAAATAAAAACAACCCAATAGCCCCCCCCCAAAAAAACACATTTTAAAAGGGTATAGGATGTGGAACAGATCAACCAAAAGCCTTGTTAAAAATGAACGTTTTTGCCTGGCTCCTAAAGGTATATAATGAAGGTGCCAGGCGAACCTCCCTGGGGAGAGTGGTGCCACTCAGAAGGATACCATGAGGTTTACCATATATCATAAAGACACTACTGTTTCCGCTTTTCCTCATTCTGAAGGAAACCAAACCCTGGTTAAGGTGCCTGGAACTGCTGGAATCTTGCAAGGGTTGGCATGCAACATTATAGTACCTAAGGACATGAGCTTTGAGCTAGCATGCTCATTTGCGGGAAGTGGCTGTGGCTCACAAGCGTGCGCCCTTGCCGGTTCAGAAACTCACATGTGCCTGTAGCATTTCTAAGTTAAGTGGGGGTGGGTGGGTGAGGAAATTGGTGTGACCACAGGAAACATAACGGCCACTTCAAGTGTGAGTTCATTCTGAGCGTTTCCACCCCCCCCCCAAACTTTTTGTAACTAAAAGAAAGAACATTAAAGATGGAAGAGGAAATAAGAATGAACAGAGAGAGGGGAGGGAGGGAAAGGAAGGAAGGAAGGAAGGAAGGAAGGAAGGAAGGAAGGAAAAAAATAACACAGAAAGGAAGACAGGAAATTTGGGGAAATGAAAACTACAGTGAGCGAGCAAGAAAAATAGAAGAGCCTTGAAAAGAATGGGGGAGTAATGGGGTGTCCTCTGTTATCTGGGGTAATATTATCGACCTTCCTTAAGCTGTAGTTGGGTACTGAGACTTCCCTTCCTCTTCAATTTTCCTCAGAGGAAAATAGGGACATTTCTCTCTCTCACACACACCCCAGCTGACCCTCCTCAACCCAGCAAATGAAGTATTAGTTGAGAGAGATATTTCTACACACATATTTGATGTTTGATTATTATTTTTTGGGTCTCAAGTTGGTGAGAGGATGCCATAACACTAGAATTCATGGGCACCCAATTGAGCCAAATATTGGAAGATTCGGGGAAACCCTGAAAAGAAAATCCTTCTCCACCCAGAACGTGGTCAAACTATGGCGCTCGATCCCACCAATTTGGATGGCATTACAAAACATTTAGATGAAATTCATGGAGGAGGAAAGGGGTCTTGATGGCTACTAGCCATGAGAGCGATGTTTTGCCTTCACAGCAACGCTTTTAAATACCAGCAGCTGGGAAACTAAGGAGGGGAGGGATGCTCTTGGATTCAAATCCTGCTTTCAGGCTTCCCACAGACATCTGGTTGGACACTGTGGGAACAGGATGCCGGATCAGATGGGCCATTGGCCAGATCCAGCAGGCTTTTCACAGAACCGTAGAACTGTAGAGCTGGAAGGGACGCCAAGGATCGTCTAGTCCAACCCCCTGCAATGTGGGGATCTCAATTAAAAAAACACCCATGGCAGATGGCCATCCAATCTCCGCTTAAAAACCTCCAGGGGAGGAGAGCCCACAACCTTCCGTGGGAATCTGTTCCACTGTTCTTGTGCCCTAATAATTTCAGGTTGCAGATCTATGTTTGAACCTATATCTATCTATTGATTCATTGTCAATCTTTTTTATTTCACAGACATTAAGGGCAAATGCACAGGGGATTTTGAGAAGGCGGGGGTTCACCTAGAATCATTCCTGCAACTGGAAACGTTTTATGTAAACAGCTTTGATGTTTTTGCACTCAAGCAGTGTATAAGTTTTGTGAAATAAAATAAACTCTTGATAAAAGGTGGGGTATAAATAAATAAATAAATAAATAAATAAATAAATAAATGATAATGATGAGGATGAGGATGATGATGATTACAGTGGAGTCCCAAGCAAAGGGAAGATTCTAAGTGCATTTACCTAAGCCCACTTAAATACACCCTCCCTGCTAAATATGGGAATGTTTGATATCAAGCTTGCACATGGCAGCCACATGTTTAGGGAAGTTTTTAATGATTAATGTTTTATTGTGCTTTTAATTCTGTTGGGAGCCGCCCAGAGTGGCTGGGGAAACCCAGTCAGATGGGCGGGATATAAATAAAAAAAATATTATTATTATTATTATTAGGAAACCACTGCCTTAAATTTTTTATGCTGTCTAGTTGAACTGGTATTGGCAATTTTCAGGGATGAGTTGGAAGGTTTGCCCCAGAAATGGATTTTTTATGTATTGGTTTTAACAACTGCATATATTACATGAGAATAATTATATACACCCCCCTTTCTTCTGTTATGGAACCCAAGAAGCTTACATGTAATTCCCAGATAGTCAGCCATCCAGGCACTGACCGGACCCAGACCTGTTTAGCCATAGCAAGGTGATGGTCTCATGCCCTGTCACACCATAACCTGGAGTTGCATCCTTTTTAAGATGCTTCGACAACTTGGTTGATCTTACACATGCTTAGCTGTAAACAAGTCCCACTAAATGAGATTCCCGAGCACCAAGGCTGCATCACAAATTCCTGTAGTTACAAACAATTCAGGGTGCAATCACATACTCACTTACCTGGGAGTAAGCCACACTGAGGTTTGAATTCAATGGCACTTACTTTGGAGTAAACACATTAAAAATGGTGGTGCAAATGGGCCTACATTCTAACTGCGCACATCAAAGGGGGGGGGAAACACCCTTTGCTAAAAATAAAGGTAAAGGGACCCCTGACCATTAGGTCCAGTCGTATCCGACTCTGGGGTTGCGGCGCTCATCTCATGTTACTGGCCGAGGGAGCCAGCGTACAGCTTCCGGGTCATGTGGCCAGCATGACTAAAGCCGCTTCTGGTGAACCAGAGCAGCGCACGGAAACGCCGTTTACCTTCCCGGGAGCGGTACCTATTTATCTACTTGCACTTTGACATGCTTTCGAACTGCTAGGTTGGCAGGAGCTGGGACCGAGCAACGGGAGCTCACCCCGTTGCGGGGATTCGAACCGCCGACCTTCTGATCAGCAAGCCCTAGGCTCTGTGGTTTAACCCACAGCGCCACCCGCATCCCCTTTGCTTAAAGAAAGGGTGCCTATTTGATCAAGTTTAGAATATTTATATCGCTATGATGAGAAAAGAAAGAGAAACAAACCCACCGAGGCTATTAAAACAGGTTGAGATTGCAACTAAATCTACATAACTTTTAGATTGTCCTGAATATCTGTTCTCCTCACCTGACAACCCACTAAGTAAAACAGCTCTCCTTTTGCTAACGGCATCTAGGATGAAATGCGATATTACTTCTCTTGTCAAGGGGGGCCCCCACTGGAGCTTCGGCACAGGAAAGAGATTATGGTTTTTTTCTGCATTTCAACACATAAAAGACAGAGGAAGTGGAAACCAATGGCCTTCAGCTTCAGTAACAGACATGTTCCAGTGGTTGCTGGCAGGCTCATTCCTTCAGCTAACTTTGGCTTCTGCATATGTGTCATTAAACATTACTCTGCTTGCTTTCTGGCCAGTTATTTGTACTTTATTTTAAAAAAAAACACAACCCGACAACTTACCTCTGCTCACTTCCCTGGAAGAACAAAATACATATCCGCAAATGGCTCTCGTGCAAAGGAACACACTCAGCTGCGTCCGGCTGCAAGTCCTAAGCCTGTTTTCTCGGGCTAGTTGTGTGCACATAGAGGAAGAAGGAAGAGTGAATCAGAGGGGGCAAAGCACTTCCAAAACATTGCTGAGTCAACATGAATTTTATACAAGAAGCTGTGGGCGGGACAGAGCAAGTCTAACCTGTTCTGCCTCTTCTTTTTCCTCCCATCTTGTCAAACCCACATATACATGCAGTTTTGCCACAAGAGTAGTTTCATTTTATATGGTGCTGCTGCATGATCCTCGAATAACAATAGTAAAGTCATGATAGCTTGTATTGGAATGCACAGTTTTAAAGACACTCAACACAAATTTTAAGTTCTTCTTCTTCTTCTTCTTCTTCTTCTTCTTTAGTTGACTCCTAAAAAATGTGGGATACCTATTTATCTACTTGCACTTCCCACCAGTGCGATACCTATTTATCTACTTGCACATATTTGGAAACACGTGGATCATCAGAGTTCCAGGGCATCTTTTGGATAAACTGTATGTTTCAAGGTAGCTGTCCCTATAGAAATATACAGTAAGATGTGGGGGGTGTTCGAAGGAATTACATGAAAACAGAGAAAACTGCCTTACGCTGAGTCAGACCATTGGTCCATTTGACTCAGTATTGTTGACTACACTCTGCAAGTTTTCACACAGAAGTCTTTAAAACCCGACCTGGAGGCACCTAGGAAAGATGGAATCTTAGACCTGCATTGCAAAGCATGTGTTCTGCCACTGAACTGAGGCCTCCAATGAGAGTTAAATCTACTTCTCTCCCATCTTGCTATGAACAGTACACATCCGGCTAGGTGGGTGGAGCTGTGAGGGCGCAATGAGATAGCGGAGTCAAGAGGACTTTGCATTTGTCAGCTGTGGGTGAGCATTGTTTCAATGTAAAGGTAAAGGTAAAGGAACCCCTGACTGTTAGGTCCAGTTGTGGATGACTCTGGGGTTGCGGCGCTCATCTCGCTTTACTGGCCGAGGGAGCCGGTGTACAGCTTCCGGGTCATGTGGCCAGCATGACAAAGCCGCGCACGGAAACGCCGTTTACCTTCCCACCAGTGCGATACCTATTTATCTACTTGCACTTTGATGTGCTTTCGAACTGTTAGGTTGGCAGGAGCAGGGACTGAGGCAACAGGAGCTCACCCTGTCTCGGGGATTCGAACCGCAGACCTTCTGATCAGCAAGCGCTAGGCTCAGTGGTTTAGACCACAGCACCACCGAAGTCAATGTACCTCAGAATTAAAACGTTGTATTTGTCATGGAATTCTACTCAATATTGATCCAGAGCAGATTCCAGCATATAGTTAGCAGAGTAAAAACTTAAACACGTTGCAGGATTCCCAAAAATAGACCAGAGGCAATTGTATTTCATCCAGCAGAGCTTTACTGCTACTGAAGGCAAATGAGCATAATGGTCACAAATCCAATACATTCAGGATTGGCACTGTCCATAAGAAATCCAGTTGCAGCAGACTTAACTTAAACTTACAATAACTTATAATAAGACTAAACCTTAACACTATATACAGAACACCACACCAGAAGGAGATGGAAAGAGAAAGTGTGTAACTCAAGCTCCTTCTGGCCTATTATTATAGTCAGAATGACCTCGACTGAAAGAGATAAGAGAACCAGTTTAAACCAGCTTCTCTGAAGGAATAACCCAAACATCATGAAGTTTCTTTCACACAGAGAAGCTTCCAGAACCCTCTTGAATTAAGTAGAATAGGAAAGATCTCTACACATCAGATCAATACTTTCTGCACTAAGAAATGCAAACTGACCATATTTTGTTAGTGGGTAGTGGACTCTGGTTTGCTGATTAGAAGGGTTGCTTTTTCGGCACCAAGGGTGAGCCTGGAAGCATAACAGATGCCGGGCAACTTAGAGAGACTTGGTTATAAGAGGCCCAGGATGCCATGTAAGCTTCCCTTGTGCCAAGTCCCAACAGGGCTTACAGGTGAAACTCGAAAAATTAGAATATCATGGAAAGGTTAATTTCTTTCAGTAATTCAACTTAAAAGGTGAAACTAATATATGAGATAGACTCATGACATGCAAAGCGAGATATGTCAAGCCTTTATTTGTTATAATTGTGATGATTATGGCGTACAGCTGATGAGAACCCCAAATTAACAATTTCAACTTTGGGGTTTTCATCAGCTGTACGCCATAATCATCACAATTATAACAAGCAAAGGCTTGACATATCTCGCTTTGCATGTCATGAGTCTATCTCATATATTAAACTCCAGTAGCTAATGAAAACAATTGCTTACATAAATGGACTTTTCCACGATACTCTAATTTTTCGAGTTTCACCTGTATAATACTCATAGCAGGGATTTCGTTAAGGTCATCCTCCATATTCTCTCTTGGGTGGTTTATTCCAGTTGACTGCATTATGCAGCTCCTCCCCCCCCCCGACAAGGATTATTCCACAAGGACGGTGGAATAATGGTAAGCAGTGTTTGCTATCACATCACATGCATTTGTGGGCGGGTTTTCGAATGAGAAATATGTTGGAGAGTTGGGCGTCGCTTCAACCACCACCATCAGAAAAGAGCCAGCAACTGTAGTTGGATTTTGAATTTTCTTTCTTCTTTTGAAACTTGCCTTTTTCAGGAGAGACAAGTCAGGCTGGGTCTAGTCTCATACTGGAGGATATTCTCCTCAAGGAAGGTGGCTTAGAGTTGCTTATTCGTAGGGTTACCAGACGTCCCCGGATTTGCAAATCTGTCCCCAGACAAATTCTGTCCCCGGAATGTCCCCCGATTTGCAAATCTGTCCCCGGGAAATGTGGCAGCGGCAGCCTCAGCAGCCCAGAGTCAGCCTGGTATCGCAGTTCGCTGCTTAGCTTATCTGCTAGATCTCTTTCCAGGAAAGGCTTATGTGCTTGGCACACAGACAATTGGCAAATAGCACCCCAGGAAATGACATTGTTGTGCTTGCTGTGAAATAAGAGAAAGGGCTTCATCCCTGCTCCATCACAACACAGTCTATGGTGCAACTACTCTTGAAATACTGCATTCTGCGCTTGCTCCATTTCATGAACAATATTGCAGAGCGAGAAAAGAAATGGCAAGCCAAATGATCAAGGGCTGGAGCTCTCCTCTCCTAGGAATGGCTATAACCATTGAGGGTTGTTTTTTTTTGTTTTGTTTAGCAAAACAGTGAATATGATTGATGAGTACAAAATCATGATGGGGTGGAGAAAGCTTAAATGACTCGGATGAAGGAATTGAGGGGATGCTCATCAAATTTGCAGGTGCCACCAAACTGGGAGGGGTGGCTAACGCCCCAGAAGACAAGAATCGGGATTCAAAATGGCCTCCACAGATTGGAGAACTGGACCCAAGCTAACAAAATGAATTTCAATAGGGACAAATGTTAAGTTTCTGCACTTAGGCAGGAAGAACTGGCTGCACAAATATAAGATGGGGGGCACTTGTAAAAAGGGATTGAAGATGTTTTAGTAGACCATAAGCTGAACGTGAGTTAACAATGCAGCCGCAGGGGAAAAAAAACCAAACTAATGTTATTCTAGACTACATAAAGTGTCCAGATTAGAGGAAGTAAAAGTACCACTCTATTCTGAGTGAGAACACACTTGGTGGTCTTGGTGAGACCACACTTGAAATACTGTGTCCAATTCTAGTGAATACCTTGGAAATAATAACTATGGGAAGGTAGCGGGATTCAAACTGAATATAAGTAAAACGAAACTTATGGCGAATATAATGGATTGGAAAAAAGAAGTTACAGGAATTATGTAGAAATGGTGCAATAGGCTAACAGCTTGAGAGGCAACACAAGGCAAGCATTCGCACAAAAATGGGGAAAATTTAAGAGATATTTACGAAATCACAATAATAATAATAATAATAATATTTATTATTTGACCCCGCCCATCTGGCTGGATTTCCCCAGCCACTCTGGGCGGCTTCCAACAGAAATAAAATACAAAAATATCAAACCTTAAAAACTTCCCTAAAAAGGAGGGAAGTACCACAACAGTGGTATAAAGTCTATGGCAGCATTTGATTGACCCTGGATTAATGAAATATAAATGAAATAAGTCCAAGGTTAAGAACTGTTCTAAGAATGTATTAGAAAGGAAACAAAGGATAAGCTAATAATGTTAGGTATATTCACCGCCAGAAGGAAAATACACATCGGGAAATGATAGGAAGTCCAATTATGCTTTGTGTTTTTGTTGTGGTTTTTTTTTAAAATCTAGGTTAACAAATAGAGAAGAAAACAAGAGATAATAGAAACATAAACTTAAGTTTATTGTTTGTTAACAAATGGAGTATTACTTGTATATGGTTGTTGTTTTGTCTATAAGATTTATACTCATGTCTAGTTAAAGATGTATATTTGTTATACATATGTGTGTGTGTGTGTGTGTATATACATATATATACATATATATATATATGTGTATATATATATATATATATATATGTGTGTGTGTGTGTGTGTGTGTGTATATATATATATATATATATACCGTATATACTCGAGTATAAGCCGACCCGAATATAAGCCGAGGCACCTAATTTCCCTACAAAAACCTGGGAAAGCTTATTGACTCGAGTATAAGCCGGTTCACCTTTGCCGCTGTGGAGGAGGAGGAGGAGGAACGAGCAGCCCGAAAGCAGCCCTTTGGGCTGCTCCTTCCTCTTCCTCCTTTGCCGCTGTGGAGCTCACCCCGTCGCGGGGATTCGAACCGCCATTCTTCTGATCGGCAAGCCCTAGGGCTCTGTGGTTTAACCCACAGCGCAATGTTCCCTTGTGTTATACAGAGAAGGCTGGGATCCTGTCCTGTTTAAGCAGGAGCCAGGGAAAGTGAGCACCTGTGGGGTTTTAATACTTCCTTAACTGATAGGCTTTCTGCCTTCTGGGGTCTAAAGTTTGCATTTATGTGAGCAGTTCAGGAATGGAACAAGCTGCCTGGGGAGAGTAAAGAACCGCCATTCTTGTACGCTTCTTAAGGAATGGTTGACTGGGGTGAGCGGGCGGCACGAGCGGAGAGAAAGGGCTTCTTTCTCGCCGCCCCCACCGCCCGCCTACTTGAGTATAAGCCGAGGGCAGCTTTTTCAACACAAAAAATGTACTGAAAAACTAGGCTTATACTCAAGTATATAAATATACAATATATAAATATACAATATATATACACACTGTGTCCAATTCTGGGCACCACAGTTTAAGAAGGATGTTGACAAGCTGGAATGTGTTTAGAGGAGGGTGACCAAGATGACCGAGGGTCTGATAACAAAGCTTTGTGAGGAACGGTTGAAGAAGCTGCGTATGTTTTGCCAGGAAAAGAGGAAACTTGGAGATATGGTAACCATCTTCAAATATCTCAGTGGCTGTCACATGGAAGAGGGAACACGCTTGTTTTCTCCTGCTCTGGAGCATAGGACTTGAAGCAATGGCTTCAAGTTACAAGAAAGGAGGTTCCGACTAAACACCAGGAAGAATTTTCTGACAGTAAGAGCTGTTCGACAGTGGAACGGTCTCCCTCAGGAGGTTGTGGACACTCCTTCCTTGGAGATTTTAAAGCAGATGGCTATCTGTCATGGATGCTTTAGCTGAGAACCCTGCATTGCAGGGGGTTGGACTGGATGACCCTTGGGGTCCCTTTACAATTCTATTGATTCTACGCAGGGGTGCCAACTTGTGTAAAATACTGGGGGAGGGCCAGGTAAGCCCTACCCCACACAATCGATCATATGACACAGTGCATATGTACCATTTGAATGGCAATGCCTATCAACTTGGGGGTGACGGCCCCTTCAAATATTTTATGGGGAAGACTACAAAGGGACCTTGGCCCCTGTGATGAGACATTTTCCTCCCCTTTTCATAATATTATAAGCAGGCAACTGGCATCAATTGAAGTAAAAAAGAAAGGAGGTACTTCATACAATACACGTATTTTGTCACAGCTGGATTTTGGCGATAAGCTATCTTGATCAGCAGGCTCTCCGTACATTCTTAATTCATTACCACAAGATGTAGCGACATTCAGTGACTCGGGCAGCTTTGAACGTGGATTACACAAATTCAAGAAGGGCAAGGCTATCAAGGCCTGAGTTACTTGCAAACCACATTATTCAAGGCATTCCATCATTAGCAATAGAACAATACAATTCTAAAACAATAAAATCCGATAAGAATTTATGCTTTTGAATTATGGTGCTGGAGGAGACTCTTGAGAGTCCCATGGACTGCAAGAAGATCAAACCTATCCATTCTGAAGGAAATCAGCCCTGAGTGCTCACTGGAAGGACAGATCCTGAAGCTGAGGCTCCAATACTTTGGCCACCTCATGAGAAGAGAAGACTCCCTGGAAAAGACCCTGATGTTGGGAAAGATGGAGGGCACAAGGAGAAGGGGATGACAGAGGATGGTTGGACAGTGTTCTTGAAGCGACTGGCATGAGTTTGACCAAACTGTGGGAGGCAGTGGAAGACAGGAATGCCTGGCGTGCTCTGGTCCATGGGGTCACGAAGAGTCGGACACGACTAAACAACATCCCATATTAAGACACAGAAAGGCAAATAACATCTTCATCCCTTATTATATGGGCTTGGCAACCCCCCCCCCCAAACACAAACAGTTCCACCATTCGAAGCCTCAATATTATGCTGCTTAAAAAATTATACCTGTTGACCTAAAAACTGGAAACTTGGCTTTCATGGTCTACAAATGTGTCCGTTTTCGGCCCAATCGAATAAAAATTGCCAAAGGTACAGCAGGTTAAAACGGATACTTACCCTTTTTATTTCAATTTTTAAACAGGTATTTCTTTCTGAGTTTGGTGAAAACTACCGTGAGGTACTTTCCTCATGCTTGTTAAGAAATGCATGTTTTCATTGGTTTAGACACGTTCTGAGCAGTGGTTCAAATGTCAAGGTTTTGCTGCCCCATTAATTGCCCAGGGGAGCAGCCATGTTTGCAGCAAAGGCCACCTAGTGGAAGCTGTAGGTACTGCCTATTCATTTAGCTTACCTTGTCATAGTATCATAGAATTGTAGGGTGCGAAGGGAGCTCAAGGATCACCTAGTCCAATCCTCTTCAACGTAGGTGAAAGGTAAAGGTAAAGGGACCCCTGACCATTAGGTCCAGTTGTGTCCGACTCTGGGGTTGTGCGCTCATCTTGCGTTACTGGCCGAGGGAGCCGGCGTACAGCTTCCGGGTCATGTGGCCAGCATGACTAAGCCGCTTCTGGCGAACCAGAGCAGCGCACGGAAACACCGTTTACCTTCCCACTGGAGCGGTACCTATTTATCTACTTGCACTTTGACGTGCTTTCGAACTGCTAGGTTGGCAGGAGCAGGGACCGAGCAACAGGAGCTCACCCCGTCGCGGGGATTCAAACCGCCGATCCTTCTGATCGGCAAGCCCTAGGCTCTGTGGTTTAAGCCACAGCGCCACCCACGTCCCTCTTCAATGTAAGAATCACAGCTAAATAATACCTGACAGATGGCCATCCTGTGTTTAAAAAACACCAGTAAAGGAGAATCCACTACCTTCTGTGGGAGTCCGTTCCACTGTTGAACCGCTCTGGTCACCAGAAAGTTCTAATGTTTAGCATGCCTGCTTTAAGGAGGCAGTAGTGAAACCAGTCCTTAAGAAACCCTCCCTGGACTCAGAAATCTAAGTAACTACCAGCCAGTTGTAAATCGCCCCTTCTTGGGCAAAGTTCTCGAGTCATGGATCAGATCCAGGCACTGGAGGAATCTGATTTTGTAGATCCACTTCAATCACGGTTTAGACCCCCGTTTTGGCACAGAAACTGCTCTGGTCGCTCTGTGTATTGGGAGAGAAGCAGGAGAGATGAGTCCTTGTCAATTTCCCACAACCTTTTTGCGACTTTCATGCCACTGACCATGGTTATCCTTCTGGAGCAGGTGTATGAGTTGCGGATGAGTGGCACCGCTTTACGGTGGTCCTGGTCCTACCTGGATGGTCACTTCCAGAGGGCGATGCATGGGGAGTGTTCTTTGGCCCCATGGAGCCTTCAATGTGGGATTCCTCAGGGCTCAATTTTATCTCCTACACTATTTAACATCTACATGAAACAGCTGAGCAAGGCTAGCCGGAGTTTTGGAGGATCTGGGGGTTTTAGTACACCACAAGCTTAACGTGAGCCAACAGTGTGATGCAGCAGCAAAAAAAACCAATGCTATCCTAGGCTGCAGCTTAGTAATCACAGCATCCTAAGTGCTCACGGACTGACCGTTTAATTATCTGCTCTAGTACCTTTCCTGGTATCGACGTCAAGCTGATTGGTTGGCAACTGCTGCATCCTGCAGTTTTTGCTGTGCTACCAGCACCGAAGTGACCTCCCCTGGGTGCAAGCCTGGGACCCCCGCACAACTCACTGATGTGGTCCAAAGTAAACCAGAGCAATACACTTGTCACCAGCTTGTACGTCTGCAGGAGTTGCCGGAAGGAGTACAAAGCACCGTCCAATTGTCTTAGGGATTCTACTCTGTCTTAGGGATTCCACTAACAGCACATAGAATCATGTAGAAACCACCTTGACCGTTGGATCCACTATTAGTCCCAGGTTCAAGATCCATCGGCTACCCTCACCTGGTTTAGCCAGCCAGCTGAAGCCGTTTTATTTCATTTCACTTTTAATCTGTATACCGTCTTTCTATATTACTGTACACAAGGCGGTTTACAAGCTGAAGAAACAACAAAGATCTCACACACCACACTATCGGATCCAGTGCAAAAATGCCATGATAAAAAGCATTGCTTTAAAACAAACAACTTATATCTAAAAATGTAATATTAAATAATCCAGATTATAATAGTACACAATAAAATTAAATATAAACAATAATTAAACAGAAATTCACTCTGAAGAATTACAATAAATAATTTCTGAACTAGAATCCATAAAAACAACAGCAAGTCAACAGTGCATAAAATAACACAATAAAATTGAGAAGCAAAGACACACAATTTACAAAATTATTTTTTTTAAAAAAAATACCCCATAACTCCTCTTCTCTCTTCCCAACTGCTTCTGCTGTTCCTAAAGTCATGGTGTGGGAAAGGCTCCTAGGGCTGGAGGGTGGGGCAAGGCAGGTGGGAAAAGCCATTGCCTGATGAACAGCACAAAGTCTCTCCCCCCTCACAGTGCTTCCTCTAGAAACAGCAGCTTCCTTATCAAGACTCCACAGGTTGCCATTTCTTCCAATTTAGTGGTAAACAGCACATTTTCCAGGGGGAACAAATCCATAAGGCAAATGCAAAACCGCTCATACCTGTGCCCAGAAAGTACGAGACAAGTGGAAAACCTCTTGGGTCCGTGCTTTCTAGGCATGTGAGCAAGCCCTATGTATAAGAAGAAGAGGAAGAAGGGTTTGGATTTGATATCCCGCTTTTCACTACCCGAAGGAGTCTCAAAGCGGCTAACATTCTCCTTTCCCTTCCTCCCCCACAACAAACACTCTGTGAGGTGAGTGGGGCTGAGAGACTTCAGAGAAGTGTGACTAGCCCAAGGTCACCCAGCAGCTGCATGTGGAGGAGCGGGGAAGCGAACCCGGTTCACCAGATTACGAGTTCACCGCTCTTAACCACTTCACCACACTGGCTCTCCAGTGTATAACACAGAGAAGTGTCCCAGAGATCATTGAATTCAGTGGGACTTGAGGTTGGCTCACCTGGCTACATCCTCCACACGATCGTGCATTAAATATGGGGCTGGTGCTGGGGTGGGAGAGCTGAAAATAATGTAACACTCAGGCCCAGAGGAGACAGCTTATCTAGAATTTTTTTCTTTAGTGACAGTGTGAATCATGAGACTCTATATACAGTGGGATGCTGTTAAATCCAGTAAGGGGCGGGGGGATGCAGGTTTTACGGCCATTATTTACAGGGGTGGACTAAATGACCCTTGGGGTCCCTTCCAACTCTTCAATTCTATGATATATTTTTTGGGGGCCGGGTTTAGTCCTGATGTATATTTTGCTTTAGGAGGCTTAGTTTGGTCAGAATTGAGTACAGACGGCCGGAGTTAATGCTAAATACATTGCTTCTGGTAAATGAGCCACCGTAGCTGCTCGAGGGTTGTGAACATTTGTGCCCTGGGCTTTTTAAACCATGTACTATCTGAAACCAAAGGGGTGCATGGGTTGCCAGGTGTGAATTTTTGTTCCAGCTCTTCCACCCCGCTATAGAGAAGTTCAGACACGGGGTAGAGGCCTCATCACATGACCCTTGGTTCATGTTGTAATGTACCCATTCTCATATTCCTGTGCGAATGTAGGTCTTTGGTTTTACTGAGACTGGAACAAGATGCTACCACAAATATTCGGTCTGACTATTAGCTCTACCCCATACTGCCTACCATCCCCTTGTACTTGTGCCCCAGTTCCACTTCAGTGGCTGTAAAAATAAAATAATAATTTTATTTAGTTAGTTATACCCCGCCCATCTGGCTGGGTTTCTCCAGCCGCTCTTGACAGCTTCCAAAAGAATATTAAAAACACAATAAAACATCAAATATTAAAAGCTTCGCTAAACAGGGCTGCCTTCAGATGTCTTCTAAAAGTTATATAGTTGTTTATTTCCTTGACATCTGATGGAAGGTTTTTCCACAGGGCGGGTGCCACTACCGAGAAGGCCCTCTGCCTGGTTCCCTGTAACCTCACTTTTCGCAGGGAGGGAACCGCCAGAAGGCCCTCAGAGCTGGACCTCAGTGTCCGGGCTGAACAATGGGAGTGGGAGATGCTCCTTCAAGTATACTGGGCCAAGACTGTTCAGGGCTTTAAAGGTCAGCACCAACACTTTGAACTGGTGGCTGTAGGAAAGCTGCAGGATTTATAACATGCAAAACCTAATTCCCATTTTTTTTAAAAAAACGTCCATTTGGATATGAGCAGTATATCTCACTTTTAGTCACAACGGCTGATCATCTTATCACAGGGATAAATTTAAGTTAGATGTTACAATCCTACTGAAGAACGACCCAGCTCTGCCGGTTACTTTAATTCTATGATACAGCCAATTTTGACAGGTGATGGATTGTGAAGTAAGCAAGCCAAACCAATTGTTGCCCTGATATTTCCAATTCCTGTTTGGCCCAAGTTCCAAGATTAATGGCCATGTGTAATGTCGCATGATCAATAACTGTGCTTATGAAGCGTTGTAGGATTTGAAATTTAAATGATCTGAAATTTGAAGTTAGTCAAGCTTCATACTTCCATTCTGCCAAACATTTATCCACAAAGTAAGTTTTATTTTCTTTAGCAAACAAATTAAATACCGCCACTCAGCTCAGTCAGCTGAACTCTATTAAATATTCTGGATAGATCTGGTTGGCATCAAAGATGACGAAAATCTTTGGGTTCCAGGTGCTGTCTACACAGCTGTCATATAAATTCACAAAGCTCCCATCTTTTGAAGGTGGTCTCACGTATTTGGAGTTCCCATTAACATAGTCCCCCGTCAAGACACGAGCAAGAAACATCACTTTATGCTTCCAAAACATCTGAAGTTGCATGTCAACTCCATGAATCTGTAATGTGCTGCCATGCTTCAAGCCATCTTTGCAGAAGCGGCTGGAATATACAGCATCCCTTGCAAAATACGTCCCTACAGAGAAAGAAAAGTGCTTGAGCATAGTCTAGAAAGACAATCACCCTACTTACCGAAGCCTGAGGTTGGAACCACACATGATCAAAGACATGGGATTGCTGCCAAAAATGGCAACCGTGTCAAATCCCCCCTTCTATCACCTAAAACAGGGGTCAGCAAACTTTTTCAGCAGGGGGCCGGTCCACTGTCCCTCAGACCTTGTGGGGGGCCGGACTATATTTTTTTTGGGGGGGGGAATGATGCAAGAGCAGCACGAGCCCTGGTGGCCACTTACCTGTGTCTTGCAAGCGGCAGGGGCTGGCAGTGGCGGCAGGACAATGAGCGGCAGGCGAAAGGGCTCCGGAGAGGGGCTGCTTAAAATGGCAGCCGCTTGAGCGCTGCTGCTGCTGGCACCAACAAAGCCCAGCCCCCTTCCTCCTCTAGGCAGGGCGGGGAGAAGCCAGGAGGGAGGGAGGGAGGGAGGAGGTGCCGCCGCCGTGTGAGGGAGAGGGAAAGAATGTGTGCGTTGGCGATCCACGTGGCGATTCCCGGACCATCCGCGGGTCGGATCCAGAAGGCAATTGGGCCTGATCCAGCCTGCGGGCCTTAGTTTGCCTACCCATGGCTAAAACATGTATCGGTAGAAACACATAAAATATAATGATGTCATGCACTTCCTGACCCACACCGTTGGATAGCAGCCGGAGGTGGAAGCAGTATATGCACCACCTGCACTGCGATTGGTTGCTGGGGCTATGTGGGAAGCTTCCAGAGAAATCCAGACCACGGAGCGCCAATTCCAGTCCTTGCTTACAGTACTTTTCCTTGGAACATCATTCACTCAAAGACTAGTGGGTGTGCTTGGGAACTTGTTGGTGATTTGCCTTGGATTTCTGGGATTAGCTCTAATTTATGGCTCTCAATTCTGACCCTTAGCAAGACTTTTTCAGATTAATTAAGGGATGCTCACAAGGGCAGCATGGACTACTTTGTAGTAAAACATTTAACTAGGATAAAGCTGCAAGAACATAATGTGTATGTAAACCCATAAAAGACAGCTCATGCAGCCCCTTGCCTTTTCCATATACTGCAGCATGCATGCCATTGATTCTCCAGTCAAAGTTATGAATGCAGATGGCTTCCACGAATTCACTGTTGGTGCCATGAAACAACATATGTTCATTAATGCAGGGGACACCTCTTTTCTTCTTTAGCTGAGCCTTTTTCCTGTCAAAAGGACAAAATAACAAACAATTTATAATGGAAATACAGTACTAGAATAAAAATGTGGGCAAAGCAAAAGTCAAGTTTGGAAAGCCATTGATGTAAAATCTTCCAGAGAGAGAGAGTTTCTGTACTGTAGTGCAAGCACTACAAACCTATTACATCTTCGGCTTTTGCCATTTCACAGTTGAGGTAGTATATTCCTTTAAAAAAAAATATAATACACTGTACCCCTTCAGACTGCAGGTAGGAGACTGCACTTGTGAATGCAGAGAGAGGCCTGGACTAGATCGCTGATAAACTAGTCTTCTACTTGCAGAAATGTTTTGTGGCTTTTTTAGTTGTACACAAGGTAACATTTCAAAAATAATATTCTCCATACCCAGCTGTATGAACTAAGACAGTCCTTTCTACCACACAAAGACACACATTAGAAATTTGATATTTTATAAATCAGAGCCCTAAATATTTTTTTTAAAAGAAAAAACAGCACTGGGATATCACTATAATTCATCTTGCAAAAACCCTAACGGATCTGCTACTAGCAAATATTGTTGGTGCTAACCTATAAAATAGTTTCAGCGCAACCACTGGAGACTGATGAATCCCCTGTTGTGGGGTTCTTGGCTGAGAAATCATTATGCAAAACTAATAGCTGATCTTTGCTTAATGTATTTATGTAAGTACCTGCATACAGCTAGGAAACTAATTATAAAAAGCTGATTAAAAAGGCCCCAAAACGACAATTTCTAAAACATTTTACAGGCATGTACCCGGGCTTGTAAGCAGACACTTGCCCACCTGCCTGTGCTAAGAAATGTTTCTAGATAACCAGGTATGGAGGCAGTTTTTTTTGTTTTCCTCTGGCAGGTAGGCTACTTAAGTTATGCAGGTCTAATTGAAAGGATGAGTAAATCATCAGACAAGGTTTCTGCTGCCAGAGCACTTTATGATTAGCACATTAATGACATGGATATATTTTGGCATGGAAATGCAAAACAGATCATGATAAGCCAATGTTACATAAAAAGACCACGCAAAGAACATTTCAAGTGGCATTTCTGTGATGAAGAAAATGTGCAGACTGGTCCAGTTTTTTTAAATACTGCCTTCAACTCCTGCAACCTTCAACACTAATATTTGGGGACTTTGAATTGAAATATGACATTTGAGCAGGCCAGTTCAAGTCAGTTAAACCTGAATAATTGAATTTGTTTGTTATTATGCTATGAATTTTTGCGTTTTTATACTGCAAACTGCTCTCTGATCCTCAGATGAAGAGCGGTAAAGAATTTTAAAACAACAACAACAACAACAACAACAACAATAAAATGACTTGTAGAGTCAACTGTCGGGACCACAATAACAATGCTGTCTTTTAATTAAAACATTACAAGGGTGAGCTAGTAGGAGATATGAGTTGACACTGGACATTTATGTAGTTTGGGGACTCAGTGCACAATGTATCAAAAGAGAAAAGAATGCAAGAGATACACTGCAAGGCAGATAAAGACAGGTCTGATTAAGAATGAACGAAAGGAAACATGAATTTTAAGCTTGAAATTAAATCAATGTAAATATTGAAATGATCTGCCTTTAAAAGAGATACTATTTAGCACAAAAACTACTTTAAAAATAGTCTCACCTGCAAAAGAATTCCCACAAGTCTAGATTCTGAATTCTCTGAATTCTTCTAATCCGATCACTATCCATTGTTTTCCCAAACTGACTAGCAACATCCTTATATTCATTTGTCAGCTTATGCAAAGTAATTAGCTGAAGGAGAGAGAAACACAGAACTTTACCCAGATGCACTAAGCCCTTTGCTTCTAAAGTTTTCAAACTATCGTACTAAGGTCTTACCTGGTATGGCTCTTCTGAATTTACATTCTCCCAGTGTGAAGGCATGGGGATAGACTGATTTTCACAGATAAAACTTGAAACACAAAAGGAGTAGTCAGTACACTGTCACATCCCCCACTCAAGAGAGAAATACTACGCAAAATGCAAAATGTACATTTACAAAAATGTAAAGGATTGGAAACAGTTTTATTTTCCCCTTTGGATTTTGTTTTTGAACATTAAGGGCAGAATAAAAAGAAAATAATCAGTCAATCAGGTGCTTTAAAGATTTGCTGAATTAGAAGCTTAGGTTTAAGGTTTTAGATGTGCCAATTTTCTCCAATTTCTAAGGTTTTAGATGTGCCAATTTTCTCCAATTTTCCTACAAGGGGCAGTGGTTACTTAACTTATTCCCACTTCTTTGTCCTAGGGAGAAGCCAGAACACTAAGAAAATGTAAGAGGTCACCTGAAGAGGAAATGATCTTAGATTATTTTTAAAAATCAGTTCTGGAAAGGTTAGGTAAAGGTAAAGGGACCCATGACCATTAGGTCCAGTCGTGTCCGACTCTGGGGTTGTGGCGCTCATCTTGTGTTACTGGCCGAGGGAGCCGGCGTACAGCTTCCGGGTCATGTGGCCAGCATGACAAAGCCACTTCTGGCGAACCAGAGCAGCGCATGGAAACGCCATTTACCTTCCCGCCGGAGCGGTACCTATTTATCTACTTGCACTTTGACGTGCTTTCGAACTGCTAGGTTGGCAGGAGCTGGGACCCGAGCAATGGGAGCTCACCCCGTCGTGGGAATTTGAACTGCCAACCTTCTGATCAGCAAGCCCTAGGCTCTGTGGTTTAACTCACAGTGTCGCCCGGGTCCCACCTGGGAAGGTTAGGAACACAGAAAACTGTCTTAAACCTATTGATACCACTGGCCCATCCAGTTCAGTGCTGTTGATGTTGACTGCCGGTAGTTATCCGGGATTTCAGACTGTGGTCTCTTGCCTGCAGACACCAGGCTTTGGTTGTGGCACCTTTTGCATGCAAAGCAGAGACCTATGGCCAGAAACCAGAGACCTGCAGCTCTTTCCCTTGAAGTAATTAAGTCTGATTCACCTACCTATTCCTTTTTCCTTATTGAATATCTTACTTGTTTAGATGATCAAGAAGTTAATCAAAGGAGGAAGAGAGAAGAAAACAAGGAAAGAAATAATGTGCTTTGCACAGCTTCTATTCAATGAGGCTTGAACAAAATAACTTTTGCTCAGAGGACTGCAAGAGACCTCATTCAAAACTGAATGTTTTCAGGGGTGCAAAGTTAAAAAAGAAAAAAGAGAGAGAGAAATGAAGTAAATTTTTTCTTCTCTTGTTAATAGCAAATATAGGGCTGGAGTATAAATTGCATCAGATGTTGCAAAATGGCTACGATAATTTGTTCCCACAATGTCTGAGGTGCACCAAGTGATGAAGTGTGAATATAGTTTCATCTACCTTTTGCATTTTAATATACTCAAGGTGGGGGGAAGACTATCAACATTAACCTAAAAGGACACTAAAACATTTAAAGAAAAAAATAACTATGTCACAAGGAAAATGTCAGTGACTGTTACCTGAAGGCACTGATAGAAAATGGAGCTCTTTTTATGGGACGTTCTTTTCCAGTTGTTTGGTTAGTTTGTTTCATCCCTGTGTAAAAAATTAGAGTTAGCCAAAATCTAAATCAGCCTACCACATGCTGATGCCCTCCAGATCAGGAGTAATGCGAGTCCAAATATTTGGAGAGCACCAGGTTGGGAAAAGCTGGTCTAGAAAATGGACGGACAGAATTTTGCCAAGCACTTTTTTCAGTGTTCTTTCATGGGAATTTTAGTTAACAGCACATAAAAGTGCACCGATGATCAGTTCACAAGCCAATCAAAATCTATTGTAGGTAAATTGATTTGTTCAAATCTGTTCAAATGTAGTACTTGCCCTTTCTTACAAGCTTTAAGGAAACGCACACTTGGGGGGGGAATTCCCGATTTTGTTAGTATCCTGCTCTCACTCCTGATTGCACTACATTTATACTGAGTTACTGCATTCTATCCTATCTTGTCTTCAAGACCTCTAGGCAGCACACATAGAGCAGCTCACAGAATAGGGACCCCTGACCATTAGGTCCAGTTGTGTCCGACTCTAGGGTTGTGGCGCTCATCTGCTTTACTGGCCAAGGGAGCCGGCGTACAGCTTCCGGGTCATGTGGCCAGCATGACAAAGCCGCTTCTGGCGAACCAGAGCAGCGCACGGAAACACTGTTTACCTTCCCGCTGGAGCGGTACCTATTTATCTACTTGCACTTTGACGTGCTTTCGAACTGCTAGGTGGGCAGGAGCTGGGACCGAGCAACGGGAGCTCACCCCATCGCGGGGATTCAAACTGCCGACCTTCTGATCAGCAAGCCCTAGGCTCTGTGGTTTAACCCACAGCACCACCCGCGTCCCACTAGCTCACAGAATAAGCCATGCCAAATGCTAAGGTACTGTGAACTTAATAAGGGTGTAAGAATAAGTTAAACTTGTGTTTTAAAATGTCGTAAACCACTGATAATGTTTTAAAAATCAATCAAGTAAGTCTCCCAGGCAGTAACCCATCCAAAAGTGCTTATCTTCAACATAGTCACTGCATCATATGCCTTACTACAAATAAAAGTTCTCTTTCAATTATTCACCCATGCAATCAGAAAACTTCCCAATTACAACACAGGGTATTTCTGCTGGCTTATAAACGTCTTACACCTTCTCAGTAAATAGATACACATACCTAAAAAGTCCAGCACGTAGTCGAATTTTGCAGTTGTAAAAGAAATGGAGCCTTGTGGATTAATTTTGAACATCCCTTCAATGTCTTCACTGCTAAGTGAACACTGGCTAGTAGAATCAGTCTTCAAAACAAATGGAAAGCACATTTTTAAAGGTTATAAACAAGTGACCCAATAATTATTAGCACATAAACAACATTTTAGAGTGAAGTTTAGAAGAATTTAGGAGAATAGATGCAGAGGTGCCTCAGTGGTTTTAATACTTTCAGCTACAAGATTTTGTAAATGTTGGAAGTACAGAAGAACTGCCAAAGTTCTCATTTAAATTTTAGAACATTCTTTGTTTGAGATTTTGCATTCGTAGCATCTTACACCTAATAAACCCAGCATACTTAATTCTGCAAAAGCTGTAGGCTGGGGTCTCCTTCAATCTTTATTATTAATTGGAACAATGTCCTTGTTTTGAACTGCAATACTACACACAACTGGATGTGAGTAAGCAACACTGAAGTCAAAGGAACTGATTTATCCACCATCACAAAATCAGTTATTGCAAATAACTGGCATTCTGCAACATTTCCAACAAAAGAATTGATAAAGAAAGCATGGCAATAAGCAAAGCTATCTAAATTAAGTGAAGACAAGAGTAGACAATATAATGTAAAAGGTTGCTAAGAACTAGCAGTCAGTTATCTGATTTTTGTAATATGGTATTGAAATTAACACCTAAAACTGTTTTCCAATTGTGCATATATTTCTATTTGTATAAAAGTTGATCCCTCTGATACTTCCAGCAGAGCACATTGTTGCTCATTCATGCATTTTAATATAAAATTTATAAAAGATATTGCAAGAGATTCTGAGCCTCATTTTTCCATCTGTGAAATGAAAACAACAACCTACTTTGCAGACTGCGAGGACAGGAAAACAGAATGTTGAATAGAGTGGGCTATCTACATAAATGACTACCTCAAACATATGCCATTTGCCACATTCAGCCAAGTAAAACCAACCCCACTGGGTATCCGAAGTGTCCATTTCTTCGAGGTGGTCTGCCATTCTATGTGGGAGGTCATCCGCTCCCCGAGACATATCTTGAAACGGTCCAGACATTTCCTGAAAGAGTCAGAGCGATCCCACGAGTGAAATTCTGGTCGCAAAGAGCTTTCGCTGGCTTGCAATTCTTGAGAGGGGGGTGGGAAACATTTACGAAGTTTAAAAGAGATGCAGAGTCCTTACAGATCCTCATACAGGACTCGAATCGCAGGGGAAAGCCCTTTAATGACACTCCCGGTGGTGTCTCCTACTCCAACATCTTGTTCTGCTACCTCTCCTGCAAACATCCACGGGGGCGGGTGGGGGGCGCATCCTTGGAGGAACAAGTTGTCCCCAAGTCAGCCGGATGCGCTCCGGCTGGAAGCATCGGACCCAGCTCCTAGGGGGCGTGGTCCCTTTGCTCCCCCCCCAAAAAAAAATATTTGAAGGGGGCCGGATTCCCTCCCCAAAGTTGAGGGGCACTGCCATTCAAAAGGCGTGCGTGTGCCACGTCTTGTGACCGATCTTGCTTACCTGCCCCCTCAACACTTCATATTCAAGTTGCCCCCCCTGCTCGGAAGCCTCTTCTCCGGCACTAAACACCGAGCCCCCCAGGGAGGGCTCCGCTGTGCGGAGGAGCCCAGCAGCGGAAGCGCAGCCAGCCTCCCGAGCGCTATCCAGGGGCGCCCCGCTGTTCTCGTCTTTTCAGCGCCGGCGCCGCAGAGCATGTGCAGAGCGCGGGTTTCTCCCTTGCCCGGGAAGACGGGCACTAGTGGGGGGGGCGGGCTCCCTCCAATTGAAAGCGGGGCCGGGGAGCCGCCCTGAGGAAAGAGGCCGCGGCGGGCGGGGAGAACGGGATTCCGACCGGCTTCTCCTCACGCCGAAGCGGCAGCACCGACTGCCGCGAGGGGAAACGGGGCCGTTTGTTTACATGTAACGAAGAAGAGCCACCTGGCGGCCGCTCCTCCTTTCGCCCCCTCAGGCGGAGCTTCCCTTCTTCAGGCAGAGGGCGGGGAGGGGGCGTGGCTTGCCCCGCCTAACGGTCGTCGAACACCCCGCCGCTTCCGCCCTCTCGTACCCGCCCCTTCCGCCGCCTCTCACCTGTCAGAGCCCACGAAGCCACGACACCGAGCAATAGCAGACTGGCTCGCCTGCGAGGAAATGCGAGCTCGCTTTCGCGCTTTTTCGGGCGCTCCGGAGCCGCCGCCCGTTGCTTTTCCTGCTGTGCCTTCGAAGGGCACCGCCGCCGGCGTGCTGCTGCTGCTACTGCCTAAGGTCCAGGCGGCAGCATAGCTGTCAACTTTTCCCTTTTCTTGCGAGGAATCCTATTCGGAATAAGGGAATTTCCCTTTAAAAAGGGGGGAAAGTTGACAGCTATGCAGGGCCGTTTCCCTCGCCAATCACGGTTGCGAAGCAGCGCGTAAAGATGCCGGGTTGTGCTTTCATGCGTTTTCTCTCTCCCTCCCCCCCCCCAAGCATCTGGTCAGTCGTTTGCCGTGCAAAGCGGCCCCTGCGGCGGCTGCCAGCCGAGGAGAAGGGCAGACCCGGTGCCGGGGTAGAGCGGGAAAGGCTGCGATCCCGAGAATGCTGCAGGAGCAGGGGAGCAGAAAGCAGCACTTTCTCGGGTCGCCACTCCGCCGCACTATGTTAAACCGGTCTGTGAATGATACAGGTTTTACGTATAAGCTAAACAAGCTATAGCTTAGGGCCCCCCCAAAAAATCCAAAGGGGAAAAAACCTGGATGTACATTTTCAAAATATAAAAAACAAATAAAATAAAACCTACATACAGCAACAGTGTTTTGTGTTGTGTAGGCTCCTATGATGTAAGTAATGGGCCCCGCCTGCTAGCCTGCTCCCTAAAATATCACTGGTTTGCTCATTTCTATATATAGGGTGCCTACATTCTGCATGGACTGGTTGCATGGCAACATGTGCAAATGGCTTTAGATACCTATTAGGTCCATAAATTACCATATAGCATATATTCAACACAAAAACAGCGACAATTTGTTGTTGACAAAGGACAGCTGGACATATAAAGGGCCCCATTACCTTCAGTAGCTTAGGGCCTCATCAAACCTAAATCCGGCCCTGACAAAGGGAACTCCCGCCTGCTTCTCTTTCACCCGGAGGGGGAGGACGAGGCACGTTGGAAACAAAAGCGGGGATTTTGTTCACCGGTTGAAGGATAGCCTTGAGGGAGCGCAAGACTTTATTCTGCAAAATCAGAACTTTTACTTTAGACTTTTACTTTACTGCGGCATTTTACCCTGCGCCCGCGCTCGGCTCAGGTCCGGAACCATTAACTCTTCCCCGCCCCTTGGCTGGAGCGGCTGGCGCGCCGCGTGACGTCGTCTCTGCGCGCGGCGGAGGAGAAAGCCGGCCGGCGGTTGGGTTGGGGGAAGGGAGCGTTCGGAGCGCGGCCGCTGGGCGGGCGAATGGCCAGGATGAGGCCGGCCGCTTTCGGTTTAACCGTCGTCCGGCAGTGAGTACGGCGCCCCTCACGCGGCCGCCTTTAGCCCTTGGCTCGGGAGGGAGGGACGGAGGGGGCCTCTCGGGAACCTAAGGGAGGACCGGCTTTGCGTATAAGCTAAACAAGCCATAACTTATGATTGGGGGCCCCCCAAAAAATGAAAGGGGAAAAAAACTGGATGTACATTTCCAAAATATAAGGTTAAAAAAACAAATAAAACAAAACCTACATACAGCAACAGTGTTGTGTAGGCTCCTATTTTGTTACGTGCAAATGGCTTTAGATACCGGTACCTATTAGTTCCATAAATGACTATATAGCATATATTAAACTCAAAAAAAACAGTGACAATTTGTCGTTGACAAAGGACAGCTGGACATATATAGGGCCCTATTACCTTCAGTAGCTTAGGGCCTCATGAAACCTAAATCCGGCCCTGATAACTACTAACGACATGAGATTCCAAATTTCCAAACCCAGTTAAAGAGAGGCAGAATAAATCTAAAAATAGCTTGCAGTATGTTCCTCAGCCGAGGAATGAGTCTGGCTTCCTCCCAGGTTCCCTGTTGAAATGTGCATGCAGCAAATTAAGTATTGACTTGGTTATCAGTCTTGCCCTTCTTCCCTTGCTTCAGGTGGGTTGTCTGCTATTATATGAATGTTCATGCATTTATAAATTCCTCTGTTTTTTTTAAGTGCGTTGGGGAGTGCATGCATGTCAGTGTGTTTGTGTGTTGACTGGTGTCTGGGGTTGGCAATAGATGGTATGCACAGTCCGCTTCTGCCACAATTTGCTGAACCATATTTTTTTCAATTTGACCAGGAAGGAAAATGGTGAGGCCACTTCCAGCATGGCTCTACCCCCTCCCTTTCTCTACCCTCCTTCTCTGTGTTATGTAAGTTGTCTCCATAAATAGTAATTCTTTTTTCTGTTTTGAAAATATTTTGTCTCTTTCAGTGGGGAAACAAGATACAACAAAGAGAAGATTCTGCAAGGTGTGTGTCTCTTCTCTTGCAGCAAGAGTAATAAGTGATGCTTTATAACAAGTCACAATTGCCTTTAGCTTCAGTTCTGCACTCTCATTAAATGCTAAAATATTTTGGCAAATATTTTTGGCTTTGTCTTGTAGTCAAATGATTATTTATGTTGAATGTATTGTTTTAAAATAATACCTCAGCCTCCGCCCAGCAGCTCCTTGGGCTGAAAAACTTATTAAAGAACTCAAGCAGCACGCAGTACCTTGTCAGGCTGCGTGGGTGACTGGATCCAGGTAATTCTGGCTCCCAAGCCTTTTCAGCTTGGAGAAACCCAGAGGCACCCGTTGGTACATACACTTTCTTAAACAGCTGATACATGCCCATAGACACTTGCTTTTGTGCACATAGAACCCTAATTAGATTGGGGATGGTTTTTTGAAAAAGCAGGGCAGAAACATTTTTCCGTTCAATATCCTGAGAACAGACTAAGTCCATCACCGAGTGGTCTCAGAGATCATTTCTCTGTGTGTCGCCCTGCATTTTTTCCAAACATCAGGTGAAGATTTGCAAGATGATTTGTAGTAAATGTTGGAGTTGCAACATTATTCTGTGTGCAGCTAAAGGGTTAGTTCTGTTAAAGTCAACTGAAGGGGCAGAAGTGTTGCTTAAAACCAGAGTGGCATGGTGTTTGCTGAGGTAGCAATGCTCTGATTGGCTGTGCAGTTCTGAGGGAGTTTTCTTTTGTATGTTTGGTTGAATGTCTCCCTGCTATGCAAGAAGGATAAAAACTTTTCTGTTCCTTCTCAAATTATACACTGTTTCTGTTTAGTATCCTCAGTAAATTGTTATCAGGATTTTTCTTCTCTCTAGACTTTGTTCACTTTAAGTGCCTTTGCTAGCAGGGCTCAGTAGTACCTTGAAATCTGGTCATCTTTCTGTGTGACAACTTCTTTATCAGTCAAGGCTTCATAGGAACAAATTTAATACCTGTTGGATTTCTCCAGCAGTGTAACTGCTGTGTGTCAGTGGTTAGAGCACAAGAAAGGCTAGATTGGGGTGACCCAATTTCAAGTTTTCAAAATCAGAAATTAATAACTTGCCTTCCTGGGAGACTTGCAGTTCTAGCTGGGCAAGCAGACAGATGTGTTCATTCTGTGCAGAGCTATTTTTAAGCAATTGAACCCTTTCAAATGAGCAGAGTAGGCAAAAATGAATAAGAAATTTTTCCTCTGTGGAATTCAGAAAGGTGGCAGGCAGGGGAGGGGGAAGAAGCAGACTTCTATGGAATTTTCAGAAGCATACATGAATTCTACCATGCCATTCATGTATATGGTACTTTTGAGAGGAATGTAACAAAAGCAGAAGCTCTCTGCTCTGACAAGGTTGCATCTGAGTTTGGAACATGTGAAAGATGAGAGAAAAGGGGATGGGGAAAAGGCAAGGGCTATGGAATGAATCTAGTACAGTTTTGATTTCTCTCTCTCCACAAACTGAGGGGTCAAGCCAAAGATTTCATGGGTGGGTTTTTTTGCACATTAAAGGATTCCTAGTAATTTCAGTGGAGGGATCTGATACATGCACAAATTGACAGTACTGTATATAAGTTGATGATTGGTAAAACAGGCTTTCCTTAATAATTTGGCCTATTTTTATTTTGACTCCTATAGGCCAAGGTATAGATGAGCCCCTCTCAGAGACTGGCTTCAGACAAGCCAATGCAGCTGGCCTGTATCTCAGTAATGTAAAATTTACTCATGTCTTCACAAGTGATCTGCTTCGGGCAAAGCAGGTAAGCTTGTATAGGATACAATTGGGATTATGCAAGATCAGACGTTCTGTAATTTCAGTTTAATTTATTTCTGTGAGGCATCTAATTGTGAATATGAGAGAGTTTATCGTCCAAGTGCCTCTCAAATTTATCACAGCAGGCATCCAAGTACCCTTATCTTCTCCTTCAGTCAAGATGCTGCTACTCACTGACTTGCCACTCAAAAAAGATGCAGTGGTGATGGTAGGCACAATATTGTGTTCTCACCTGTGTCTGATCAGATTCACAGTGATCCCAGTGGTCAGTCCCATTGATTTTCCATGGTCTCCACAACATTGATGAGGGCACATGTGAGCAGTTTTATAGTTGGCTCTGCAAAGCAAGACAAAAGTATCTACAGGAGTGTTGGTGCATAAGCATCTACTCTTCGGTTTTCATTTCTTTCTACAGCAGAGTTCCTTTTACAGAAAAGCTTTCCTGCATCTTTTACTTCTTTATAGCATCAGCAGCATTCCAGTTATCTCTTAGTGAAGTTCCCATTACAGGAATATATACCATTTGGTTCTGTTTCTCAGTCTTTATTATTTACAAAACTTTACACAGGCCATTAAGAAAGAAAACAAATAAAGCAACATAATCTTTTTCTCTTTCTAGCCATCCAGCCAGAGACCTAATGCTGACTCGTTCACATACTCATTTACACTGACTCAGACTTAGTTAATTGCATGCCCTGATAAGGACACCTGTTGCTGGGGAAGTTTCCCATTGCCTAATAACTTGTTCAAGACCATTTACAAGTTTCTTCTAGAATATTCCAACAAGGAGCCCCAGGCATGCCACATGTTTCCAAGCAGTCTAAGGGGGCGCTGCCTCTGACAGTCTCAGTCTCCCTAGAGAATTACCAGTCCATGACAATGGGCTTGCCACCAACCTCCCTAATCACATATTGATTCCCACTAGCCCACTCCATAGCAAAAAAACAGGTTCAATCATATGTGCTGTGCCTCTGATGTATTGAGACATCTCCTGGTTCTCATGGAGGGAGGGCACTGAAGTCCCATGTTGGCACACTAGAGGATGAATGTTGGCATGAATGTTGAATTTCCCCAGCACCACAGAAGAGGGATCCTCTAACACCATATCAGAAACAGTCTTCACTAGCTTGGTCAGCCTGGCTGTTGGGTTGCATCATGGGCAGTACGCCAGCAGCAGCCCTGTTCTCAAGTAATGAATGATTCATGTCTTATTCTAGATGAGCCTGCCATTCCATAACCACTGCCACCTGATCAGTAAGGGGAGGTTGGCGTACATCCCCAAATTCTGCCACAGCTAGTTTCAGGTGCCTATGAACCCAGTCTCCCTACTCCCCCACCCCCACCCATCAACATGTTTATGCAGAAACTTCTGCTGCAGCTTACTTCAGTGTTCAGGGCTATATGGGAACTCTGAAGATTTTTGCCTGCTTGTTACTTGCAATTTCTACAGTGCCACCACCACTGCTTTTAAGTATCTGGTTGTGATGCTTCAACTGCTTGTGCAGTCCATCCAAGATCTGCTGAAAGCATTGCAGCCACTAGTGGCAAACAGAAGGGACCATATCTCTCAGTTGGGCATCGGAGCTAATCAAAGCAATGGTTGGTATTGAGACTCTTAATCTCAAGTTCAGTCCCACATTTGGCAAAAGATTCCTGCATTTCAGCAGGTTGGACTAGATGACCCTTGTGGTCCCTTCCAACTCTTGTGATTCTGTGATATCTGTCTTGCCTGGATTGAACTTCAAGTTTTTAGCCCTTTATCTTTCATAGTGTTTGCGTGTTTTTTAAGCATGACATGCCTGCTTAATGTTTCAGACAACAGCCGCAATTCTAAAGAAGAGTAAGTTCTGCAAAGAGGTTGCTGTAAAATATGATGCAAGACTCAGAGAGCGGGTAAGAACAGAAAATATTATTTCTACGTTTCCATCAGCATTTGTGATTCTGTAACGTATGTCATATTTAGCATCTGAGTCAGAGTCTTGATGCCTTAAGGTTCAAGTGCAGTGGGCTCCCAATTCATGCATAGAACGTCTTGGTCTCTGTCCTTGTCAGAATTCATGTGTGCAAAGTGGCTTTAGATAGGATGAGAATATGTATGGCAGTGTACCAAAGCTTGGGCGAAGATAATTTGGAGGTAGTTTTAATAGCCTTTGAATTGTTTTCTGCAACTAAAAAAACTATGATAAAACTGAAAAAATATGCCATGAAATGTATTTTATTTCTATTTATTATTTGTATTACTTGTATTTGCCCGCAAGGCCCACCCAAAAAAACAACCTAAGGCAGGACCTCCCCCCTCCCCACAATTAGGCAATCCACATCCACCAAATTTATCTCAATTAAGTGCCAGAAGTAACCCCCAATAATGTCAAAATGAAGGAACCCGTATGCAATCAGTAGTTAGCTAGCCTGCCAACGCTCCACAGCACGGAGACCACTAAAATCAAACTAAGGACCTTCATGCCCTGGGAAAAACAAAGGAAGGGTGGAAAGAACAAGAAGCATTCAAGAGTAAAAGCCCCCTTGAAAGCAGAAGAGGAGGAAGCTGAGTCGCCAAGGGATATGAATTAAGTCTGCTTTTGTCTTCTCTGTTATGCAACAAAGGCCTGATTCATATTTCCCCTGTTGGGCGGCTCTGTTGGCAGTTCCTACATTGCTTACTGCTTCTCTGTTTTTAAGGGGAGTTAGCGGGGCATGCAGAAGATGACAGCAGGGGATAGAACTGTTTTCTCAGCATGCGCCTTTGTGCAGTGATTCCCTAAGTGCTGGTCTCTGCAGGGCAGAACCTGGTGTGTGTTTTTTTAATGAAGCCTAGTATATCTTTATGGGCATGGGAAGAACCTGGTAGAAACTGGGACTTACTGGATTTTCAGGCCCACTATATTGGATGCTTGGCAGAAGAGTTTTACTAGCCAGAAGGCTTTTATTGTAAATCACCTTGGCAGGGCTCTGCTCTCTCCCCATGGGATGCCTTCTAGCATCCTCAACACTTGATTTGCATCACCATCACCTAATACAGCCCTATTATTATTTTTTACAGAAATATGGAGTGGCAGAAGGGAGGCCTCTGAGTGATCTCAGGACAATGGCAAAAGCTGCAGGGGAGCAGTGTCCGTCTTTTACACCTTCTGGAGGAGAAACACTTGAAGAAGTAAGCAGTACTTTTCGTAGTGATTTGTTGTCCAGAATCGGTTTTGGAAATCTGTTTGACTTCCAAAACGTTCGGAAACCAAAACACGGCTTCTGATTGGCTGCAGGAAGTAACCATAGAGCAATACAACATGTGCCACAACTAGAAAGCAAATTAAGATTGCATTTGGCTGGCACTGTGTGTTGCAGTGCAACCAGCCACCCTGAAAGAAAAGTTTGTTTGTTTTTTAAGTTAACTTTTAAAAAGATGGAAGGAAGGACAGGTGGGACAGGGCCTGGCACAAAAGAAGCAAACAATGTCCCTTAATAGGGTAAAGCGTTTTTGAAATAATTTGGAATCACTTTACTCTGTCCTTCCCTCTTGCTTTAGGTAAAAGCACGTGGCAAGGATTTTTTTGAACACCTTTGCTGTCTTGTTGCCCAAGAAGCATGTCCAGAAAATAAAGCTGAGACAGAAGGAAGTAGCACAGACATGGCAGGCGGAAGTTCTACCAGCTCATTGACCAACCACCATAGCAGACTGGAATTTAATTCCGACAGAGGTGCTGAAATACTGGATGCCAACATACTGGTTGTGAGTCATGGGGCATTTATGAGAAGCTGGGTGGGCTATTTCATTTCAGACCTGGCATGCACTTTACCACCCACTTTGTCAAAGACTGAGCTGTCTTCTGTGAGTCCCAATACTGGAATTAGTCGGTTCAATATAAAACTAGAGATGAGCGAGGACAGTAAACCTAAAATCCACTGCGTCTTTCTTAATAGAGATGATCATTTAGGTGAGAAGGTGATGGCTGGAAACATGGAGCTCTGAAACATTAAAATCACAAAGTTTATGTATGCAGACTGTACAAGCATATTTTCTTTTAAAGTATTTTAGTGGACTAGCCTGTTGGAAGGCAAAGCCTTCTTGCTCAGGAGGGGGGAAAATGGAGTTGATTCAGTTTGGAAAGTTTGTAGCAACTGCTTATTGGTAGCATGCCATACAGCCCAGTATTGCATAAATGGAAAGCAGCACTTGTTTACTCATATACACGGCTGAAATTACCTTAACTTTTTAGCAAGTGCTGTAGTATTAACTGAAAAAGTTCTATTTGTGCACAGAGAACTCTGTACGGTTACCCCATGTATTTACCGGAGGATTATTTGTCAGTGGTGACTCTTCTGCAAAGTAAGATTTCACCCTCTGGAGCCATTTTGACCCCATTCTAAACCTGGCTGTTGTTTCATTATGCATGAAGGAGCATGAGCAAACATGGAGCTGTGGCCACGTATTTCCTCCCACCACTCTGCCCTTATTTCTGCTGCATGAAGACTTCAAATGGCTAAACCTGGATACGTGTGGTTCACAGCAACTTGTTCACTGTAGCACTCAGGTGCGTAGCCCAGTTCTACAGAGAGCCTTGCCATTCTGACGCCCTTGAGCATGCATTTTCCCCTCTGTTGTGTGAACCTTTAATTTGTATAAATTAATAAGTAAATGATTGGATTTCATTTTATTTTGTACTAACTCACTTTAAGACATTCACACCCTGGTCTTTTGTCAAAAAGGCTCTCAGAATGGCAAAAAGTCAGTATTGAGTCAGTCCCTGTCTTCAGGCTCAGAATCTAAAAAGACATGATACATGAGGAAAATGTAAGGGGAGGGAAGAGGGAAAGGAAAACTCCAGCACAAGTTCCTCTTGTCTGGAAGAACAGCAACTCCTGCCCAGTGTCGGAGACGTTCTGGTTGCCTTGCCTTTGATAAAGAGCAGGCCCCCCCCCCGCCCCAAATTGCTTCCTTCGAAGATCAGATCCAGGAGCAGAGTGGGACTATCAAAGCATAGTGTCCTCATGTGTTTTTTTGGAATCTGATGGTTATGTAGTGTGATCTTGACATGTTGCCAACCCAAGAGCAAAAGAGCATTAGTGCACTTTTTGAAACCAGACCAGTGCCACACCCAATCCACTGCAAGCCCCCAAATTTAGTGTCCCAGAAGGACCAGTCATAGTTCATTCTGGGTGCTTCCTGCCAGTCACTGCTGCCTCCGAAGTTCTGTTCTGAGACAGAGAAGCTGGGAGAAGTTTAGGCAGTGCTAACTCGGATCCAAGGTGGTAAACAGTAGAAGGAGTAGGTGAGCAGAAAGCAGGTTTGTTTGTTGCTTGCTTTGGTTTAAAACAGGGGCAGGGAGCCACGAGAAGACCTTTTTGGTGGCTGGGCTGGGCGAAAAGGACTTTGCTTCTTGCAGCACAGCACGGAGAAGCTCATGTGCCCTATGCCATCTCCTGTCCACCCCACCAGCCCCAATTGACACCAGCCACCTGGGCCTACACACAGTGAAGAGCACACAACCTCTTTCCTCTCCAAACAGTTGTCTGGATAGTTCACAATACGATACGATGATCTTTATTGTCATTGTCCCATACAGAACAACAAAATTGAAAAATCTACACCAGACATGCAAAAACCGACAGGCCTACTATCCTAAAAAAGCCTATCGACTCATTCCTCATCCCATCTATGCATAATTAACTTCCTAAACTTTAATACCCTACCTGGTTAGCCCCCTAAAAACTCCGATGCCCCACAACTAAATACAGATGCCTTACACTGCGTTTAAAACCAAAATCGCTTTTGGATAGAAACTGTTTCTCAGGCAGCTAGTCCTGGTCTTTATAACCCTGTACCTTCTTCCAGAAGGCAGAAGCTGAAAGAGATCATTTCCGGGGTGCGCACTATCCTGCACTATCTCTGCAGCTTTCTTATGGCACCTGGAGGCATAGATTTGATCCAAGGTGGGAAGAGTGCACCCAATTATTCTCTCCGCAGTCTTTACAACCCTGGACAGCATTGTTCTTTCCCTGACCGTGCAACTCCCAAACCACACACACAGACTGGGTTCACACCAGTGGACCCAGCAAATTTCCCCCAATGTTGCATCTTAGTGTAGAGCACCCGACACATAATGTTATATCCTTTAGGCCCCTTTTCTCTGTTTCAGCTTTCTCAGGTGATAGTAAAGGTATTTACATGACTACCTCCTATCAGTGAGGGTGGGTGGGGCGGGAGAAGTTTAGTGAAGCACTTCATTGCTCTTCCAGTGGCCCAGACACAAACAGCTAATTTATTAAGCGAAATAAGGTTTGAAATAAGAGTTGCCACCTCCTTTCCCTAAGCAGGTTTCTCCATCCTTTATGGGTTTGCCAACTTCTGCTGGCTACCACTGCTTTTCTAGCTGTAGCAACGAATGCATTTTTGAAAAAAAGATGGAAGAAGTTGGGAATTAGGGTTGCAACTAACTACAGCACATTGTACGATACCAAAACATATCAGTGTTGTCTAAATGATGCACCTGTTAAGCGCTCAGTTGACATGGAACGCATTTAACACAACATGTTAAACCCAAAGATTTTTGTTACCGGTAATTAAATCAAAATAGTGCTGTCCCATTGATTGACAGCAGTCAGTAATGCCTCATTGAGAGGGCATCATTCCAACTGCATGGCATGCCCCCACCTCAAAGAGCAAATGAAAATCTGAATTAGATTTATCTGATTTAAAATTGGCATGTCTCAGATATCCCCTTCCCAGTAAAGGAGCATGCATGTTGCCCTATACTGGGAGATAAAAGCCATGCTTCTCATTTTAAGGGAGATGTAGAAATGTTCTCTTTCAGTCTTTTTTGGTCTAATCAGTGTGTTTCAGGAGATGTGTGTATTAAATTTCAGCTTGCCGTGTGGGCTGCCCATTCTGGTGTACACAGCAGGTCCCCTTCTAGGGAGAGGTCCGAAAAGTGTTCTGCTTTTGGACTACATGTGTACCAAATTTCAGTCCTCCCGCTCATGTGGAAACACCATAATTCCAATATCTCCATTTGCATGGATGAGACCCACAGAAATAGTAATCAAGTCTAAGGAATTTTACATGCACATGCGCACGCACACACACACACACACTGCTTGTCAACCCCCTGCCATCCCCCCCCCGATATCAACTCCCTAGAGTTTACCCTTCCCACCCCATGCAACTAAGCAGCTCATTATTCACCCAACCATTCACCTTCTGAAGCCAGTTCTTCTTTCTACAGTCCTGCTTTGCACCTTCCCTGCTCCTTTTGTGCAGCCCCCCCCCGCGCACAAACAATGCCCACTCATTGCAACTAAGCGCCTTTTTCACCTTTCACCCAAATACGAAGGCTTCACCCCTTCCTATTCTTCAGACCCCTTCATGTCTCTGCTTTCATCTTCAGCCCTACTTCCTCCTTTTTTGTAACTCCCTTTTCACTGCCTTTCTCCTTCCTCTTGCATGTCTCAGCTCCCTTACACACATCCACTCTGCTAGTGTGCAGTCCCCTTTTCACACACCATTGTCACCTTCACTCCCTTTCCCCTCCCTCCTCCTTGCTCTCCCTTGCACACAGACCACCTCCAGTTCTATGCCGCCTCCACTCCTCTATTCTGCAGTCCCCTTGGCACATGCACTCCAAGCTGATGTATGTTACGGTATCTTTTAAGTTGAATAGACTCTTAAGGCTGTAAGCTCAGAGAATGTTAAGTTCAACTGATGAATATTGTACATGTATGGATGTTTGCTTGTTAATAAAGTATCTGTTCTACATTGAATCTGGAACTTCCTGTTGTAGATGACACACGGTACCAAGAGTGAAATGCATGATTTTGCGACGGTATTATGGAATATTTGAGGGCTCTGCATCCTTTATGCAGCTGAGGCATGGAGGAGGGAGAAGTTTAAAACAGCTTCCCCCCTTTCAGCGTTTCTCCTTTTTCACAGTTCACCCAATAGCAGACGTTTGAGTAGAAGTGGAGTAGAGATCAACCAGTTTTAACAAGGAGAAATAGCAGAGATGGGTACAACACAGAAAATTAATACAACAAAACCCAGCTCCCTTCTCAGGGTCCTCAAACCTTGCTTTAAACTGCCATCACCCCTTGCTCACTCTACTCAGACCTCTCCCACTGTTTAAGATTGTCACTTTTCCCCTCCCAGTTTTCTCGGTTCCTGCTTATTCAAACCTGCTGTTATTTAAAACCGCTATTCCGCCCCCCACCAATGTCTCTCCCTTCTCATTCCCATGCCATGCCCACTGTTGTGCAGGTTGCATTCTCTTTTGTTCCCTTATGTGACCCTGACTTCATGCAAATCCGGGATTGTGATGCAGAGCCACAAATCCTCCAATGGGGGCTGCCTGATGACAGCATTACATTTTTATGTATATAGGCTGCCGTTGTAGGATCAGTACTAACTAGAGATGGGAAGGCCTGGGAAAAAATGAGGGGGAAGCCAGTCGTTGCCCCCTCCCCCGTTTTCCCCAAAGCCATTTCCCCCCAGGAAAATTGGGGGAAAAAGTGTGTAGAATATTCAAACTATCTCAAACCTGTCCATCCCTGCTATGCTTTGTTTCCCCACCTCTACTTTATAAAGGTTAGGAAGGACTCAGGCTGGATCGGTGCTGTAACATGCAGGTACATCTGTTGTACTGGGTTGGCTCCTGACTAGAGGGAGTCAAACCCAGATCGTAGAAATTTAGCTTCTTCAGGAGTGATGCATTGCTCCGGTGACTCCAAGCATAGAAAGAAGAGAATTGCCCGTCGCCAGTAACAGCTGGTTGGAAGGTATCAAGGCCAGTGTGGTACATGCTGTAAAGGGCAGCTTCCATTGTTGCTAGGCTTACAAGGCCATGTTCATATGATGTATTTCACCACTTTACGCACCCATGATGTAGTTTCAATGCTTTAAATGCATGGTGTGACCGTGACCCCAGGACCTTTCAGTTACTTAATTCTCGTGGTACAGTTGGATGCCCTGGCTCACAGTTTGAGAATCATTACCAGTATCTTGGATAGGCTTGGAAAGGGGCATTTTTAAACTACAGGAGGAAAAACAAAACAAGGCATGATTTCTTTCTGAGAAGGTTTATTTGTATTTTCATTACAAATTGGAAATGGTGGGTGTACATAATCTTTATAAATATTCATAAATACTCTTAAATGTGGTAAAGAATTCAAATAAATAAATAAATAAATAGAACAACATAAAATGCATTAACCACATTTCCCCCTTTAGCTGGGAAACATCCAGGGGCTCTTTTTTTCAACAATTCCCTTGTTCCAGTTACAGGTAGGTAGCCGTGTTGGTCTGCCATAGTCAAAACAAAATAAAAAATAAAATAAAAATTCCTTCCAGTAGCACCTTAGAGACCAACTAAGTTTGTTCTTGGTATGAGCTTTCGTGTGCATGCACACTTCTTCAGATACATGCACACGAAAGCTCATACCAAGAACAAACTTAGTTGGTCTGTAAGGTGCTACTCAAAGGAATTCCCTTGTTGTTTGAGATTAGGAATATCCAACTATGGAGAAAGCCATTCTACATTTTCCAGTGATATAAGAGTCCTGTAGTTTTAATAGTGTGGGAAGTCATCATTCATAACAGGGAAAGCATACATTGAAACCTCTTCTTTATACAATCTAATAGTGCTAGGCAGGGAGCCAGTCCTGCAACTTGGTTAATTGACAGTATAATATCAGTGTTTCCTTAGAACTGAGCATCGTGGCCATAATTGCACATACTTCTATGGGAGTAAATTCCCTAGACTACGGTGGTACCTACTTCTGAGTAAATATGACCATGATTGTCTGGCACTCTTATCCTAAGAACAGGTCAGTAAAATTGTCTCATTATTAATAAGGTTTAGTATCTTGAAGAGTTCAGAGTTCAGTGCAAACGAAAAGCCATTCTGAAAAGCCCTATAGGTTATTACAGTGTGCTAAGGGAAAGTGTGAAATCTCTCCAGCGTCTTGTAGGTTTATTTTCCTACTTGCACTTTCAGGAGATTTGAAGAAAGTAAGGGAATCAGCTTGAAGTGTTGAAGCACCCCATGGGAGCCCCTGGGGCAGCTTTTGCAGAAATGAACAAAATGTGTCCATCAAATGCGTAGGATCTGGGTTTGTTTCACTTATATATAGGGTGGCAATCAATTAAGTCATACTCAAGAATCTGCCCACAAAAATCTAAAGTCTACAGATTTCAGTGTTTCTACTTTGAGTATGACAGTTGGCTATAACTCAAAACAGCAAGGGATATGTTAACAGATTTTAAAAGGTGGATGAGCATTCAAACATGTAATTTTTAACTTGCCGTTTGAAGTGATACTGTCTCCACTAAGAGCTCTGTCATATAATTCTGCTGATCATGTAGCTTGGCTTGTTTCTTAGAACTCAGCAGGATTACATAAGTTGAAGGAAAGATGTTCCATTGTGGTAGTATTAATAACTTGCTATCTCTTCACCCTACACCAAAGATTCAGAGCTTGAAAGGCTACAAAAACATTCGGGCTGAAACAAATGAATTTGCTTTGTATCTCTCTTCCCCCCCACCCCCATACACACACTAAGTGTTATTAAAACCCCAGACAGATGTTTCTATTTTCTTCGTCATGGCATCCATGGCTTATATGGCTTATATATTCACCCACAGCTTCAGTCAATAAAAATTTGGTCCTTGCAGACAGAACCAGGCAGTCAGTTTGCTATGTTTCCCGGTTCCGATTCAGCTGTAGCTGAAGATGTTCAAGTTTTGCTCTGTTTCAGACTATAATGGTTTAGTAGCCAATCTGGCACGCTTACACTGCTTCATTTCATGTGGGAATATTCAAATAATACCCTTACATTATGGCAATGGTTTGCACAGGAGAGAGGTATATTCATATTTGTTATAGTGTATTCTGCTCTTAATAAGCGATGGTTAAACATAGTGGACAATTGGTAGTAAAAGTTGCAGCATAGTCGAGAAGGAGAGAAGTAAGGTAGGAAAACTGATGTATTTTATACAGGATCAGACCATTGGTCCATCTCACCCTGTGCTATATCTGCCTGTTAGGCAATAACTCTTGGGGATACTGGACATTACAGAATTGTTCCTTCTAAATGCTAGGCATGTTTTTTGAGTTACGGGTCCTTCCAAGACAAATTATCAACATATGAAGCTGCCTTATATTGTCAGACTATGGGTTATTCTGATTCAGTACTGTTTAGCCTAGGGTTGCCATATTTCAAAAAGTAAAAACCAGGGCACCCCAAAAGTTGCCGAGCTTTTTCTTTTCTTTTTTAGACAAAAACGCCTAAACGTTCCAGAATTTAAAAAAATATATATAAATCATTTCTTAAACCCTTATTCTAAACTGATACTGTGAACTGTATCAGAGTCCTAAAGCATTTTTTCAAATACTTTAAAATAATTGTTCAGATTATGTCCTCTTCGGGACAGAAAACAGGTTACTGTTACAAATTGGGTTCAGGTTTTGATATCCGTCCTAGGGCTTGAAAACCATCTGCTGAATGTTGCACCGTTGGGGTCTCCATTTTCGGCATTGGAATCGGCATTGGAATGATATGTGGATGATTGTGCCTTTGGGTTGTCAGAGATGTTTCCGGCTGATAGGATACTGCCACAGGGATCGGCACTCGCATTTCTCGTATGTCTGCTAGGTTTTGGTGTGTTGAATTGGACTAAAGGAATTTCGTTCCTTCTGGCCAAGAATTGGGAGTACGGTGGTGGATTCATACTGGGGAATAGAGGTTGCTTAGCTTTTCCTAGGCTGACAAGATAATTGTACTTGGGAGACTGGTAGACATCATAGCCATTTTCCAGGGTCCAATGTCTGAAAGTGCAGTCATCATAATTGAAGAAGTGCTGAAGGAAGAAACAAGAACCACAATCAGAACAGTATTATAATTCTAGTTGAAAATGCTCATCAAAATTCTCTGCTACAGATGTTGAATGGTGTCCGGGTTTTTACCACATACTGTATTTGGTACGTCTAATTGTCTTTACGATATTTGATTCCAACATTTTATATTTTAGTATTTTTAATGCATATGCAATGGAATTAGCATTGGCAGTATTTTATAGATAACGGTGTTACTGTTTGACAGATAACTTGGGAGATGTTTGATACCTTCCAAAACATTCACGTCTGAAACATTTGAACTCTGAGTTATTAGTCTTTCCTATTGCATAGTCAATGGTTTTTACTGATTTTTTTTTCGCCAAGTGATAACCCTTCTACCTCAACCTTTTACCAAAAATAACACAAAATTAAAAAATAAATTCAGATTCTGCACAGAAAAATGCCACATTCAAAACAATGCGGGGGGAGGGGGAATCAGAAATCTAAGGAAGCAGGAAAGTGATGAAAACTTTTTTAAAAAGTCTTATAACTAAGCTTTATCAAATGGTTATATGTCCCGTGATAAGCTACAATTTAATAAATGGACACCTGCACTTCTTTGCAGTGAATAAAGATATAAAGCATGGGTGGGGAACTTCCATCTCATGAGCCAATTGTGGCTTGGCAGGGGTACCAGTTTGGCCCATAGAACTATTCCTTGCAAAGAGTGCCCAGATGCCCTGGCATCATCTTGCTGGTCCAGTGGGAGTGGGCCTTGTTCCAGGAGCACAGAGTGGTTTGCATTTAAACCACTGCTAAAATGGAAAGGGAAAGCTTTTTAGCAGCAGTTTCAATAAAACATCGACCGGTGGACTGGACCACCCACTTGACAATTATCCGATGTCATTATGTCATAAGGTGATGGACAGATGGGTTGTCTTACTCAGTTCCTAAAGTTGGCTTGCAGGGGAGGAGACAAACATGCACCCCCTCTTTCCTGCCCCAAAGCTTCTCCACCCCTGATATAAAGCAGCATACTTTGATCTGAAATACTTGTTGAAGAACATGCAGATTGGCAGTTGTTTGAGTGATTGCCAAGATGTGTGCGTATTTGTGGGTGGAAGGAGATTTCCCATCTTCCAGGTTTGGCCACCTGTATTCTTATGGTTAACAGCCTCACCCAGGGTTTCACAATATGAAACCGAAGAGGGCAAATTGTGCGGCCCTCTGTGTTGTCTGTAGCACAGGTGTGGCGTGCCGGTGGTGTTGTGCAGGCAAAAAGAAATGTGGGGCATCCTTCATAAATCATTGTGTCTCGTAAGAACTGCAGGGGGCCTGAAGGAAAACGATATCCCAGGCATACGCGAAAGGGTGAAGGACAATGGTTTCCTTAGAAGTGCAGCAGAACTGGCTGATTGCATCTCCAAGTTATAGAATCACACAAAAATTCATATGAGAACTCACCGATCCAAAGATATCACCATTAATATCCATACAGAGGAAGCGCCCAGTTTTTACACCATTTATCACCACATAGCCTGCACCTTCAGATTTGATCATCAGGGCACCTGAAATTTAATTGGTTAAACATTAAGAGATAATTTAATGCCGTAAACCAGAGATGACCACCTGGTGGCCATAGGCAAGATCCAGTCCCAAAGTATTAAGAGTTAATCTGGCTAACCCTTCTATTTTGTAGTTGAGGTATGGCAAAAAAGCTTGCCCACAATTTTAATCAGAACAGGAAAGTTCTAAGAAAAGATAGTGTATTCTGTTCTGCTATCACTTCATTTCGAATTTGGTTTACAATGTGTATGCTAATATTTATATGTAATGCTATGCCTCTGTACGTGCTGAAACGTTCTGTATGAGGAGCAGGCCAATTGGCAGACCAACTCTGTGTTAACGTGAAATGAAGGCTGGCAGCATCAACCCTGCCATATGGGAAACTCTTGCAGATGACCACAGTGCCTGGAGACATCCACAGCAGTGACCAGAGGAGAAATGACCACTGGGAAGAGCACAGAGAGAATAAGCGCCATGGTGCATCTGCAGCAGCACAGCCAGGCACCTTCCTCTGCCCCGGCTGCAACAAAACATGTCTCTCCTACATCCGATCTCTACAGCCACAGCAGGCACTGTAACCCGCCAACAGTTTGACCTCACTCCCAAAGGCACACTCCTCCATTGTCTCCTGAGACAGACGGATGCCAACCAGTCAACTTGGTTATGGAGTCGGAGCACTCAGTATGTACCCCCTAATCAGCATCCAGCTCTAGACCATCTGAAGAACAGAACAGCCCCCAAGGCTATAGGACAGGACAGCAGTGGGGAGCTTCTGCACCTCCACCCTAATTTGTCCTGGCAGACCTCCAAAATTTGGCCCATAAGGACATTTTGAGCAAACCAAACCAATTGTCAGTCTAGATCTCTTACGTGCTAAGATTGGAGATGAAGGTCTCACCTACCTGTCCAAAAAAACCCTAGTAATTCACACCAATGACATCTCAACAAAACATTCCCCATAACAGGGTCTATGATATATGTTGTGAACTGCCCTGTGATCTTCAGATGAAAGGCAGTATACAAATTAAATGAATGAATGAATGGAAAAAATTGCCCACAAAGGGCAGCCTCTCCCACCTGAAAAGAAATAAATAAAACACCCAGCCTGCTTTTAAGGGTCTTTTAGTTGCTTTTAGTACAGTGGTACCTTGGTTGTCAAACTTAATCTGTTCTGGGAGTCAGTCTTACTCCCAGAACTGTTTGAAAGCCAAGGCGCGGCTTCCGATTGACTGCAGGAGTTTCCTGCACTCAAGCAGAAGCCGCGTTGGACGTTCAGCTTTCAAAAAACATTTGAAAACCGGAACACTTCCGAGTTTGTGACGTTCGGGAGCCGTACATATTGCATTCTTGGGTTGTGTATCTTCTTGCAAAATTTATAAGTGTGTTCTAGAAATATTTTGACAAAGTAAATAAATAAGGAAGGACATGGAAGGTTCAGATCAGATAGCTGATCGCCATACTCAGGTTGAACACCCGCTCATTTCATGCAGGTCCCCTGCAGTATGAGAAATGCCCCAGCAGGCCCCCCCTCCAGTCACAGATCTCTGTTGCCTTGTCTTGTTATGCCCTTAAATACTCTTCTATTGGAATACCTGTAAACAGGCAGTGTTGTCTGAATTAGCTACATGTTTTAACAAGCTTTTTTCTTTTATAAGCCTCCCATATAATTATTATTTTTTTTTAAATGGGTATGATCCAGCCAACCTCCTTTGATGCCATTCCCTTCAGGGAGCAATGAGGGCCCTGGCGCCACTTCCTGCTCTTCTGGAGACAATGGGTCTCCCCTGACGACAAAGTCTAAGGAAGTGTGTTAGCTGCCTGGGGAGAGGGGAGTGCTGAGGAGAGCAGCTACTTTTGTGGGAGCTTAGATGAGCTCAGGGCCATCTTAAGCATATCTGGCGCCGTGGTGCAAAGCTCCCTCCGGCACCTCTCCGCAGACCTTTTTTTAGGGAGCACGGCGCTGCCGGCGGGGCTGGAGGAGGCAGGCAGCGGCTGGAAGGCAGCTCCTCCGGCGGGGAAGAGGCGGAGGCTGGACGCGGTGCCTCCCAGCTCAGCTGGACCCTTTGTGCAGTGGTGGCCATGGCAGACATGACGGGCGAAGGCGGCAAGCTGATGCCAGGAGGCGCCGCGTCTAGCCTCTGCCTCTTCCCCGGCGCCCTCCAGAACTTGGCACCCTGGCCTCTATGGGTAAGACGCCCCTGGATGAGCTGTTGCTGGTTTACACACTTGGATAGCTTGAATAAATTGGATGGATAGATTCGTGTTGCCACTGGTGGACCAGCTTGGTTGTAACTATTGTATTTTGATGACTGGCAAGCTATTTGTGTTGCAAGTGCAGGACAAGCATTGTAATGTCTGGTCCTGACTGATGCTCTGGAGATAGCTCAGTCCGTAGAGCAGGAGACTCTTAATCTCAGGGTCGTGGGTTTGAGCCCCACGTTGGGCAAGAAGATTCCTGCATTGCAAGGGGTTGACCTAGTTGACCCTCGTGGTCCCTCCCAACTCTACAATTCTATGATTCCAAGCCTCCCATATAGCATACAAGTGCATTCTCTTATCCAAAGATAAGCATGAACGTACATATCGAGCGAAGGAAATGCTAAGGCAAAAACTGATTGGCTGGTTGATTAAAAACTTTTCACCTGCTCCGGCAAGCAGTTCATTGATCTTAAAGAGGCATCACGCCACATCTCCCTTTTTGCTAGACCCCCGTGGAAAAGCAAAGAATCAATCATTTATTTGTATACTGCCTTTCCGAAGTTCAAACCACGCTCAAGACGGCTTACAACACACACAAAATTACGTAACTATAATTCCCGCCCTCCCTTCCCAGGTGGGCGGTGTTTGCGGCACCGGGCAGGATCACCTGGGCAGGTTCCACTCCCCTTGGGTCAGGTCAGGCCTTGACCTGCCTCCGGCCAGGAGGGGACAATGGACAGGGGCCGGGGGCGGGGTCAAGGGCCAGGTAAAAGCGGCAGAGCCGCCAGATTTCCCCCCTTTTCGTTTCTCTCCCGCAGGTTCAGGAACGTCCAGGATCCAGGAGCTCCACATTTCAGGTATGTAGTCCTGGATCGGGCCTGGATGGCACAGGGAGAGCCTCAGGATCAGGCCGCTTGGCGGCCGATGCGTTGCTGGCGGCACGGGAGGGCACAGGGCACTGCTCCCCTCCCCCGCCGCTTGCCTTTACTTTCGTTGAGGGACTCCCACTGAGCCTGGCGGGCTGTGGGAGCTCCCGGGGATCGGGCCGCATGGCGGCCGAAGGGATGGCGGCGGGCGCGATGCGCTGCCGCCGCTGCTGCTGCTGGGGGGCTTCCCGCTGGCCCTGGCTGGCGGCGGGAGCCCCCGGGGATCGGGCCGCACTGGCGGCCGAAGGGATGGCGGCGGGCGCGATGCGCTGCCGCCGCTGCTGCTGCTGGGGGGCTTCCCGCTGGCCTGGCAGGCTGCGGGAGCCCCCGGGGATCGGGCCGCACTGGTGGCCGAAGGGATGGCGGCGGGCGCGATGCGCTGCCGCCGCTGCTGCTGCTGGGGGGCTTCCCGCTGGCCTGGCGGGCTGGCGGGAGCTCCCGGGGATCGGGCCGCATGGCGGCCGAAGGGATGGCGGCGGGCGCGATGCGCTGCCGCCGCTGCTGCTGCTGGGGGCTTCCCGCTGGCTGGCCTGGCTGGCTGCGGGAGCCCCCGGGGATCGGGCCGCATGGCGGCCGAAGGGATGGCGGCGGGCGCGATGCGCTGCCGCCGCTGCTGCTGCTGGGGGGCTTCCCGCTGAGCCTGGCTGGCTGCGGGAGCCCCCGGGGATCGGGCCGCACTGCGGCCGAAGGGATGGCGGCGGGCGCGATGCGCTGCCGCCGCTGCTGCTGCTGGGGGGCTTCCCGCTGGCCTGGCTGGCTGTGGGAGCCCCCGGGGATCGGGCCGCATGGCGGCCGAAGGGATGGCGGCGGGCGCGATGCGCTGCCGCCGCTGCTGCTGGGGGGCTTCCCGCTGAGCCTGGCTGGCTGGCGGGAGCCCCCGGGGATCGGGCCGCATGGCGGCCGAAGGGATGGCGGCGGGCGCGATGCGCTGCCGCCGCTGCTGCTGCTGGGGGGCTTCCCGCTGGCCCTGGCTGGCGGCGGGAGCCCCCGGGGATCGGGCCGCATGGCGGCCGAAGGGATGGCGGCGGGCGCGATGCGCTGCCGCCGCTGCTGCTGCTGGGGGGCTTCCCGCTGGGCCTGGCAGGCTGCGGGAGCCCCGGGGATCGGGCCGCATGGCGGCCGAAGGGATGGCGGCGGGCGCGATGCGCTGCCGCCGCTGCTGCTGCTGGGGGGCTTCCCGCTGAGCCTGGCTGGCGGCGGGAGCCCCCGGGGATCGGGCCGCATGGCGGCCGAAGGGATGGCGGCGGGCGCGATGCGCTGCCGCCGCTGCTGCTGCTGGGGGGCTTCCCGCTGGCCTGGCTGGCGGGGAGCCCCCGGGGATCGGGCCGCGTGGCGGCCGAAAGGGATGGCGGCGGGTGCGATGCGCTGCCGCCGCTGCTGCTGCTGGGGGGCTTCCCGCTGGGCCTGGCAGGCTGCGGGAGCCCCCGGGGATCGGGCCGCATGGGGGCCGAAAGTATGGCAGCGGGTCCCGTTGCGCGGGGCCCTGCCGCCCCGCTGCTGCTGTGGGGGCTTCCCGCTGGGCCAGGGGCGCAGCGAGAGCCCCCCCCCGGGATCGGCCGCGGAGGCAATTTGATTGTGGGCGCGGTAGGACGCTGGTGCCCTGCTGCCGGGTGCTTCAGGATTGGGCCAATTTGGTGGCCAATATGGCTGCTGACGGTGCGGGTAGCCTTGGGGCCCTGCCACCGCCCACCAGCCGGCTGGCCCCGGGAGCCACGGGCGGACGGTATTACTGGGCTTTGAACCCGGAAAATGACTCATTTTCTTCCCTTCTTGATGGTGCTTTGCGTATTGTGGTATTGGCGTATTATGAGTGTTTGGGCTAATTTGTTATTTTCTTCTCTCCCAGTCAGTGTGTATGCGCAGATAGGTTGTGTGGTTCTGTCAGTTAACCCACCCCTCTCCAAAAAAAAAAAAAAAAAAGGAGTAGCAATTAGGTGCAAAGTCGATTAATAGAAATAATATTGACGCCAAATCAGTTAAATAAATAAATAAAGCGAAGTAATTCTAGCATTCCCATTGCCTTAAGTGCATCATGTCTCAGGCTGAGGTCGTGAAGGGCACCCTCAAGGCGAAGGGCACCCCGAGTAATACCATGAAAGCGGCAATCAGGATTAAGAAAAGGGCCTTGTCTTCTGGTAGGAAGGTCCCCCCCATGAAGCTAGTATTAAAAAAGACGAAAGCAAAAGGCGACCCATCTGATGGCCCTTCTACCTCTGGTGCCAAGCCTCGCAAGGCCCGCCCTACGCAGGATATGGTTACGGAGAGCAGCGACTCCTTGTCCACTGACGTTGAGTCACCGGATTGGGAGCGTCAGTGCGGCATCTTGCAGCGCCGCCTGGCCCGCGCTAAGCGGCGCTTAGATAAGTCTAGGTCCCCTCGCCGCCGCTCCAGGGAGGGCAGGCGCAGGCATAGGTCCCCCGTGTCTAGTTCATCTGACAGCTCCTCCAGCCCGGATTCGCGCAGAACACATCGCCGGAAGAAGAGATCACGCAAATCAAGGAGGCATGGGCGTAAGCGCCAGAGGGACACATCGGACACTTCAGATTCTTCAGGTCTTTCAGGTACGTCTGATTCCTCCAGCAGTGAGTCAGAGGAGCGTTGTAAAGGGTACTGGGTCACTACACGCAAGGCTCCGGGCCTCCCCAGTTGGATTTGGGAACGTCGCACCCGGCGTCATCGACGTGCCTTTGGTGCCAGCGAGCCATGGGGAGAGGACGGGCAGGATGAAAAAGGTAGGGTCCGTGCTTCTAATTTTAAGCGTACGGATCAGCCACCTGGCATTAAGTTTAAAAAGAACATACGCAACCGCATCCTAAATGGGGAGTTTGTGGATATATTTGCTTTGCTTTCCCCAGCTGTCAATCGCAGCGCGAAGTTTAAGCCAGAATCGCGCCGTAAAAAAGAGAAAGCTGTGGAGATTGACAGGACTTTTGATAATTGGCTCATTGCATACACAGCCTACATGGGGTTGGTTTCAGCCGCATACCCGGACAGGGCTTGGCATCTGATCAACTACCAAGCCATCATTCTAAAAGCCAGGAAAATGGCGGGCGATGAGGCAGCGTTAGCTTATGACGAAGAGTTTCGTGAGAGGGCAGCCGCGGACCCTAAGGCACGCTGGGATATCAAAGATAGTGATATCTGGTCGGAAACTGTGGCTCCTCACTTTGAGAAGAAGGCCTCTGGAGCCAGGTCAGGTAAACAACCATCCAAAGTCCGACGGGTGACCAACACAACTTGCTGGGAGTTTAATAATGGGTCGTGTAACAGGGACAGGTGCCGCTTTGACCATGTATGCGAACGCTGTGGCGGTTCGCACTCTCGCACCAGGTGTTATAAGGTGAAGCCGCCTTTTCGTGGCTTTCGGAAGTCGGGTACAGGGAACGGATCCAGCGACAACAAGGGCGGTGCGAGAGAATCAGGCTCCAAGCAGGACAAGGCCACTGCCAAGAAATGAGGTTTTTTCCTCCCTTGCTCCAACCCCGGTCTGCCTTTCAGCAATGTTACCCCTTTTACGAGCTTACCCCAACAGGGCCGCTGCCGACTTCTTGGAAGCCGGGTTCCGCGACGGTTTCCGCATCCCCGTCTCCAATTCGCCTGTCTCCAGAACTCCTCCCAATCAAAAGTCGGTAAGGGAAATGCCCCTCATAGCGGCAAACAAAATTGAGAAAGAGCGCCGCTTGGGCAGGGTGGCCGGGCCGTTCCCCGCCCCCCCTTTCGATAAGTTTATTGTTTCCCCACTTGGCATCGTGCCCAAGAAAATTCCTGGTGAATATCGCATGATACACAACCTGTCATATCCTAGGGGTGGGTCGGTAAATGAGGCCATACCACGAGAGCATTGCTCAGTAAAATATGCTTCTATAGACGTGGCCATAAGAATCATCAGGGACTTAGGCCCCGGGGCTATGCTAGCAAAATGTGACATTGAGTCAGCCTTCCGGCTGCTCCCGGTCCATCCAGAGGACTTCTGGCTCTTGGGTTTTAAATTCAGGGACGGTTGGTATTTCGACAAAGCCATGCCGATGGGTTGTTCGGTGGCCTGCGCAGCCTTCGAAACCTTTAGTACCTTCATCGAATGGGCCATGAAAACAGTAGCTGGCTCCCCTTACGTGACCCATTACTTGGATGACTTTTTGTTTATGGGGCCCCCAGATTCTCCCTATTGCGCGCAATCTCTAGCTACATTCATGCGTCTGGCTTCAGACTTTGGTATTCCTTTGGCTGCCGACAAGACTGAGGGCCCCTCCACTGTCCTTTGCTACCTGGGTATTGAGCTGGATACACGTCAGCAAACATCGCGCCTCCCGCAGTCCAAACTTGATTCCTTAATAGCGTTGCTGGAGACAATGTTGAAGGTTGAAAAGGCCACCCTTCGCCAGATCCAATCCCTCATGGGGCACCTCAACTTCGCATGTAGGGTAGTCGCGCCCGGGCGGGCCTTCTGTGCACGCCTGGCACGACTGACAGCTGGGGGGATAGCCCCGCACCATCACATCAGGGTGACAAGGCAAATTAAGGATGACGTGAAGACGTGGCTGGCATTCTTGCAAGATTATAATGGGGTTTCATTCTGGCAAAAGACCCTTACCCCTGGTGTAGAATTACAGGTTCATTCTGATGCCTCCGGTCGTTTTGGTTTTGGCGTGTTTTTCAAGGGCCATTGGTGTGCCCAACCATGGCCTTCTGCGTGGCATGCAGCTGGTATCACTCGTGATCTAACCTTCCTTGAGTTCTTCCCTATCCTAGTGGCCATTCACCTTTGGGGAACCCACCTTGAAAACTCCAGGGTCTGCTTCTGGTCGGACAATCAAGCGGTGGTAAGAGTTATAGCCAGGCAATTTTCGAAGTCCGACAGGGTAATAAGAGTGCTGCGCCTGTTCGTGCTGGAGTGCCTCCGGTATAATATATCTTTCACAGCCCGTTTCATACCTGGTCTTGATAACAACATCGCTGATGCCTTATCTCGTTTCCAGATGGAGCGTTTTCGAGAGCTAGCGCCAGAGGCTGCCCAAAACCCAGACCCCTTCCCGGACAATCTGTGGGAAATTGGAAACGTGAAGTGAATCAGGGAGTATTATCAGCTCTAGCCCCCTCCACCAGGCGTTCCTATTCTCGTGCTTGGCAGGCTTTCGGGCTTTTTCGCGGCTCTTCAACACGGCGCGCGTCAGAGGAAGAGGTCCTTCAATTCTTAGTCTGCCAAAAGCGCAAGGGCCTCGCCATTAAAACCCTGTTGCTCTACAGGGCAGCGATTTCCTTTTTCTGTAAATTCCTTCATTGGCCGGACCCTTGCGACACCTTCCACGTCAAGAAGCTGCTGGCGGGTTGGCGGCGCATTATTCCGCCACGCCAGGATGGCAGGAAGCCCATTACTTTCAACATCCTTCAAGTAATGTGGGAAAAATTGCCAGAAGTATGCTGGTCAAATTTTGAAGCACGTTTATTCCGGGCCGCCTTTTCCCTCGCCTTTTTTGGCGCCCTGCGTATCGGGGAATGCTTGGGCCTGCAAGCGGGATTGGCAATATCGGACATCAAGTTTGAAGGGCCTATGGTAAAGATTAAAATCCGGGCGTCCAAAACAGACCAGTTACGTAAAGGGGTCACGCTGTCACTTCCACAGGCTGAGCATGGGGGGCCCTGCCCTTACCGTGACACACGCCGCTTCTTCAGGGTCCGGCCCCAGTGCAGCGGCCCGTTTCTTGTACATGCCAATCTACGCCCTCTTTCGCGATTTCAGTTCACAGCAGTCCTGCGCAAAGTCTTAGCGGCCTGTGGAGCTGACCCCCAAGGATACTCCGGCCACTCCTTCCGTATTGGAGCCGCCACTTCCGCAGCAGCCCAGGGTTGGGACCCAGCGCACATTAAGGCGCTAGGGCGTTGGCGTTCATCAGCGTACAAAAACTACATCCGTCCTAGCTCCTCCACCCTAACCCTTGCACTCTAATGTTCTTTATTGCAGGTTTGCCCACCACGAAGATCTGGGTGGTAGGACACAGTATCGTGCACTGGGCAGCTAAGCAGGCCTGGCTACACGATGGGGGTCGCAACCTTAACATCCACCCCAAGGTACGCGTTTACTGGATGGGCCACCGGGGCATGCGTTGGCGGGGCTTGATGCCCCTGATTAGCAGGACTGCTGCAAAGTATGGCCCCCCGGAAGTCTTAATCTTACATTTGGGGGAAAATGACCTGGTGGAACAAAAAGGGATTGAGTTGGTCCTGGCAGCCAAGGCAGATATTGCGCAACTACATGCCTTGTACCCAGCGATGACAATCGGCTGGTCGTACTTACTCCCCCGCCTGCGATGGAGGGGGGTTCCTAACCCCTCTCGCATTAATCATGCGGTCGAAAAGATCAACAGAGCCATGCGAAATTTCATGCGACTAGTTGGGGGCTTCACCATTCCACACCCCACCATTCGGACAGATGCACCAGGCATTTTCAGGGATGATGGAGTACATTTGACATCATTTGGCAATGAGATATGGCTGTGCAACTTGCGTCAGGGACTCCTGAATAGGAATGACACCGGGGCTTAATAGCAGCGTGGGAGTATGGGTTCTCGGTCGTGGGATTGCTTGGCGGCGAGGCCCCTGCGGGGCCTCGGGTGGCGGAGTTAGGCCTTGGCAAGGCTGCCTTTAGTCTATCATCTGGGAGAAGGGAGCGGCCATGCTCCTCTTCCCAAGCGGCGGCGCGTGCGGGGCCCGTTAGAGGGCAAAATTCGGGAGTCCCTGACCTCTTGGAGGCGGCGAACAGGTCAAACTCCCGAACCGAGGCCAGTGGGTGGGCATGCTGTGTAAGTGTGTGCTTTACAGTCTCCGCCCGCTGTGCCTCTACATCCTGCATATCCTCAGCCCTCGGGCTGAGAGGGTGGCCTGCCAAGGCCTATGCCAAGTTCTCCCACTTCTGAAATTAATAAAGTTGTGGCCAATTTGAACCCATACCTTGGTCTCGTCTCATGTTTTTGGTGGAAGGGATGGGCACCGTGGACAGGGATTTGCACGTGTGACCGCAATTCCCGCCCTCCCTTCCCAGGTGGGCGGTGTTTGCGGCACCGGGCAGGATCACCTGGGCAGGTTCCACTCCCCTTGGGTCAGGTCAGGCCTTGACCTGCCTCCGGCCAGGAGGGGACAATGGACAGGGGCCGGGGGCGGGGTCAAGGGCCAGGTAAAAGCGGCAGAGCCGCCAGATTTCCCCCCTTTTCGTTTCTCTCCCGCAGGTTCACCCACCCCCCCTCCCTCTAATTAACTCAATTTTCTCTTTATAGTTGCAGCGGTAGGTTGCGGTCATCAAGTCAATAATTATTTTGTTGCAGGTTAATTTCTTGCGTTACAGGTCAGCGGGCACTGCTGTGGTCGTAGATGGTTGCCGTATTCGGGACCGGGAAGGAATTTTCCTGCATTGGCAGGTTTTGCCTCCCCCGCAGCATTTCGTCACAACTTTGGCGGAGTTAGGCCTTGGCAAGGCTGCCTTTAGTCTATCATCTGGGAGAAGGGAGCGGCCATGCTCCTCTTCCCAAGCGGCGGCGCGTGCGGGGCCCGTTAGAGGGCAAAATTCGGGAGTCCCTGACCTCTTGGAGGCGGCGAACAGGTCAAACTCCCGAACCGAGGCCAGTGGGTGGGCATGCTGTGTAAGTGTGTGCTTTACAGTCTCCGCCCGCTGTGCCTCTACATCCTGCATATCCTCAGCCCTCGGGCTGAGAGGGTGGCCTGCCAAGGCCTATGCCAAGTTCTCCCACTTCTGAAATTAATAAAGTTGTGGCCAATTTGAACCCATACCTTGGTCTCGTCTCATGTTTTTGGTGGAAGGGATGGGCACCGTGGACAGGGATTTGCACGTGTGACCGCAAATGTAACAAGATGTAGTCATAAACAAAACATCGAGTACACAACCAAATTGATTTTTTTCCCACATAAATCATAAGATCCGGAATAAAGATATAAAAAATTAACATCAACAGCTCACACCCCCAACAAAAACCCCTAAACAATACCTCAGCCCCAATCTGTGTGTGCGCGTATGCATGCTTCCTTGCAAGAGTTGGTGGCCCCTGACTGCTTGAAGTGGTGAAACCATTCTTCAGGAAGCCCTCCCTAGATTTGGAAAATCTAAGTAACTACTGGCCAGTTGCCAATATCCCCTTCTTGGGCAAGGTTTCTGAGCGGGTGGTTGTGGACCCGATCCAGATGTCTTGCAGGAAACTGGTCTTCTAGATCCATTTCACTTGGGGTTTAGGTCTGGCTTTGGCACAGAAATTGCTTTGGTCACCCTGTATGAGGACCTCTGTCTGGAGAAAGACGGGAAATGTGTCTTTGTTAATTCTCCTCAACCTCTCAGCGGCTTTTGATACCATCGACCATGGTATCTTTCTGGACCGATTGTTTAAGCTTATTACACCAATCCTGGCCCGACTGCACTGGCTACCAATTAGTTTCTGGTTCCAATTCAAAGTACTGGTTTTGTGCTATAAAGCCATAAATAGCTCAGGACCGCAATACCCGAACCTTTCGCGATATGAACCAGCCCAGACCCTTTCTTTGTGTGCCTCCTGCCAAAAACAGGCCTAAACCCTGATTTAAATGGATCTAGAAAACCAATTTCCTCCAAGGCACCTGGTCTGGAGACAACACGGGAGCAGCCCTTTTCTGTAGTGGGTCCCCGCTTGTGGAATGAATATTTCCACTTACAAAATATAGGTTCTTATTTCCCCTAAAATTTGGAAAATGTAGACATGTCCAGGAAACCCTCCCTGTCCTCTATGCAAAGCTGTGCTTCAATTTCTCTGCAGTGAAAGGAATGAATAAATCTGATTCTGTATATACAGGTGAAACTCAAAAAATTAGAATATCGTGGAAAGGTTCAATTTCTTTCAGTAATTCAACTTAAAAGGTGAAACTAATATATGAGATAGACTCATGACATGCAAAGCGAGATATGTCAAGCCTTTATTTGTTATAATTGTGATGATTATGGCGTACAGCTGATGAGAACCCCAAATTAACAATTTCAACTTTGGGGTTTTCATCAGCTGCACGCCATAATCATCACAATTATAACAAGCAAAGGCTTGACATATCTCGCTTTGCATGTCATGAGTCTATCTCATATATTAAACTCCAGTAGCTAATGAAAACAATTGCTTACATACGGTAAATGGACTTTTCCACAATATTCTAATTTTTCGAGTTTCACCTGTATTTGACATTCAAGGCACGATGCAGTTGATGTTTATTTTTTGACTGAATCGTGCTTTTAATTAGAGCTCAGTTTCTGGTTTTTCTTAATGGAAACAAACCATGGGCACGTTCTCTTTCTAATAAGTTTGCCACTTTTATAGACAGACAGGCCTTTTGAAATATTAAAGCTCCATATTAAACATTAGGACTAGAGAGCAGCCCTGGGCTTCATTCATGTTTCTCCACCTAAAATGGGATTAATAGTGGACTGGATAATGCAGCTGTTACAATAATACTTATAGGAAGCCACTAACAGCAAATGAAGGCAGCCCATTTCCCCTGTTTATTCCCAGCATTCTTCCTCTGGTGGGGCAGGATGGAGGAGGAGGTCACATTTATATTGCAAACCTCCATAATTCGCACTTTTACCAAACTATATGCAAACTCTAAAGAAATCTGCCCTTCACAATCCACCCTTCTCCAAACTTTGCAACACAGTTCTCCAAGCAAATAATATGCACGGAAATGCTTATGTTGTCATTTATTTATTTTGTAAACTTTATACAGGTGAAACTCGAAAAATTAGAATATCGTGGAAAAGTCCATTTATGTAAGCAATTGTTTTCATTAGCTACTGGAGTTTAATATATGAGATAGACTCATGACATGCAAAGCGAGATATGTCAAGCCTTTGCTTGTTATAATTGTGATGATTATGGCATACAGCTGATGAAAACCCCAAAGTTGAAATTGTTAATTTGGGGTTCTCATCAGCTGTACGCCATAATCATCACAATTATAACAAATAAAGGCTTGACATATCTCGCTTTGCATGTCATGAGTCTATCTCAGTGTTTTTCAACCTTTTTTGGGCAAAGGCACACTTGTTTCATGAAAAAAATCACGAGGCACACCACCATTAGAAAATGTTAAAAAAATTAACTCTGTGCCTATATTGACTATATATAAAGTAATTCTCTTGAATTTTTCAATTTTTCCCACGGCACACCAGGCAACATCTCGCGGCACACTAGTGTGCCGCGATATCTCGAACAGTGGGAAATTGAAAAACACTGGTCTGTAGCAATACATATATCTCGCGGCACACTAGTGTGCCGCGGAACAGTGGTTGAAAAACACTGGTCTATCTCATATATTAGTTTCACCTTTTAAGTTGAGTTACTGAAAGAAATTAACCTTTCCACGATATTCTAATTTTTCAAGTTTCACCTGTATGCCTTTCAATTGTAAAAGAAACAAACAAAACCTCAAAGCAGTTCACAAAACGTTAGGGGTTAGTTTCCGTAAGAATGCATAGATTAACGAAAACAACATACAAAAATGAATCGTGTTAGGCATAATTGCTTGGGGAAATGTGTGGATGGGGAGCAATGCGGATTGAAACGCTGAGAAAATTTCACCAGGACTTTTTTTTTTTTTAAGGCAGTAATGCGGTGAACTGAATTTACTATTGGTGAAATGAGAAACAGAGAGAAACAGCTCCCCCCTCCCCTCAACCTTTCAGTGGTACTTACTGTAAATGGTTTGGTGTGGAGTTCCATCCACATGGCCATTGGAGTTGATTTGCAGGTGGAAGCTGTTTCTTGCTGTGGACGTGTACAGGTGCAGGAGTCGGTCCATGTTCCCCCAGTTCTGGTTGAGTAGTGGCGAGGCGTTGGGAAAAGCAGTAGCTGCCTTCCAGCCACACGCGGCCAGAAGGATGAACCTCAGGAAGCTGCAGCGAGTGACCTGGCACATGGCTCTTCTTTCTTAGTGGCTGCAGCAGGACCTGAAACTCGATCCGTTAATCTGTTCCTCCCTTCGCCTGTGTCTCCCTCTCCTTTGGAGTGAATCCTCAGATAGGCTCCCTACAGTTTTTGCAGCAGCTTTATAAAGGGCAGCTGAGTGGCATGGGATCCCTTTTGTTTTGTAATAGCAATATTTTGGGAGTGTCCTGAGACCTCAACAAATCCAGGCGGGGGCAAAAAAGAAAAAGGAGGGGGGGGAGGAACGCCTGTAGGTTTCTTAGAGGAGGTTACGCCGCTTCCAAAGTAAGCTTTTGGGCACTAATGACATGTTCAAATGATATCTGAAAAAAGCCTCTGACATCACAATGCTTCCCACTGATGGGATCAACCCATTCCTTTGTAATGGAAGGGTATTTTCATTTCCCCCCACCTTTCCGTGCAGCTGATTCTGTAAATATGTGGTGTCAGACACAAAATCTGAATGACTTGTTAGACCCTTTTTGACTCCCCGCTATGGCCCAAGGCACTTTCAGAGACAAATCATTTGAACCAGTTACAGGTAGGTAGCCGTGTTGGTCTGCCATAGTCAAAACAAAATGAAAAATATATTTAAAAAATCCTTCCAGTAGCACCTTAGAGACCAACTAAGTTTGTTCTTGGTATGAGCTTTCGTGTGCATGCACACTTCTTCAGATACACTGAAACAGAAGTCACCAGACCCTTATATATAGTGAGAGAGTGGGGAGGGGTATTACTCAGAAGGGTGGTGGGAATGGGTGATTGGCTGATAGGTGTGGAAAACCTGTTGACGACTGTTAACGACTGCAATTGGTCTTACAGGAAAACCCTTCTGAGTAATACCCCTCCCCACTCACTATATATAAGGGTCTGGTGACTTCTGGTTCAGTGTATCTGAAGAAGTGTGCATGCACACGAAAGCCCATACCAAGAACAAACTTAGTTGATCTCTAAGGTGCTACTGGAAGGAATCATTTGAACCGTTTATGAGCTAGGAAGCTGATGTCCTCAAAGGGGCTGGAAGTATGGGCATTGGCCTCTCCTCCCTATATCCTCTAAATCAGAGGTGAGTGGACTACCCAGCCCACCTCCCCACTGCTGGTGGATTCGCTGTGGTACCCTCAGTCTCCCCTGCTTCTCCCCCTGGCTCTGGAGCAGAAGCAGGCACCAGATCATCATGCTTTTGAGCAATTCCCAGTTGGGCAGCTGAGAAGGGGGTATTACACAGTGTAATTGTGAGATCCTACTGCATCCCTCCTCACTGATTTCCTGCCTACATAGGTGTGAGGGGTGTGTGTATCCAAGCATGTGCAACTTCTCACTCACCATCCACCACCAAGTAGGGCCCTTGGTGCCCGCAAGATTTCCCACTCCTGCCGTGTGGGTGTCTAGACTCTGATGAGATGGAAATGAGGCGAAGAATCCAGATGAGCAATTGAAACGTCTGTATTGGAGTTTTCAACACCCTAAGACCTTGCTTCGTCTACAACTTGTCCTCTTCAGCTACACAGACGGACAAAAGTGTGGCAAGATGCCCTCTTCAGCCCTGCCTGAAATGTCCCCGTGTGCGCTAGGCCTGCCATCCTACCTCTGACCGTCTGTTTGCCCTCACCTGAAGAGGACTTTAGATGGATTAAGAGAAAATCCTCTTGCCCATTCTTTGGTCCTCTATTGCAGGGATAAGGAATCTTCTATCCACCTGAGGACTGCATCCCTGCACAGGCAAACCTCTGGGAACTGCCTGCAGGTGACCAAGGCTAGAGGCAAAAGCAGGCAGGGCAAGAAGCAAAAAGGGAGTGTGGCAAAAGATGCCATTTTTACCTTGGTACACTTGGCAGCTTTCCACTCACACACATCTCCATTCTCCTTCAAGGCAAGAAAGAGGCAGTATCACAGTTGAAGGATGCGTTCTAGCCAGCCCAAAGCACTCAAGGAGGCCATTAAAAAAACTAAATGTCAATAGTGAGCCGGAACAACAATAGTGAAGGTGTGGAAAGTTAAAGGTGTACAGAGACTCTGCTGCCTGGTATGCTACTGCACACATCAAAACTATACTCCTTGAAAAGACACAAGAACGGTTCCAATTAGATCCAAACTTGTGGAGATTGCACTTCTGTTCCATTCAGGTTTGCTTTTTTATTTTTTAATAATAGCACAAGGGAAAATAGGGGTGCAATTTGATGACATAAGCTGAGTGCTGCCCAGTTGGCACCTGTAACCTTGAAATGATAGCTTTCTCCGTGTGTGGCTGTTTTAAAAAGTTCTTAGACCCCCTGAATTGTTTTTAAATGTGTTTTGGTTTGATTTTTAATTGTATTGTTTTATTACTGTGTTGCTTTCTGCCGTGGTCTCCATTGGGAGGAAAGGGCAGGATGGGAATTTAAACAAATAAAAGCACTTTTAGATGTTTTGGGGTTGAGGCGGCTGGGAACATTCCCTCAGACTCCTATTTGTTTGCTGAATTTTGTAACTGTAATAACTAGATAAGTTTCAGTTGTATGGGCTCTAGCAAAGCTGCAGTAAGCTGCCTATCACATGTCACTATTACTAAACATTTACACCTGGATGTTTGGAAAGCCAAGGAGCCTCAGGTAAGCAAACATGGATGGCAGCAGTGCTCAGTTTGGCACATGAGAAACACATAAGTTTAGAGAAAGTAGCAGGCTCTGGAAATCTTCAGCAGCAGAGAAGGTAAGAAATCATGCCTTATGGTCCTCTCATTTTCTCTCGTTTTCTGGCATTTTTCACTTCAAAAGTGTTACTTTCTCCCATCTAGTTCCTTCTACATTTTTTTTCAGTGATATAGATTTTCTTTGGTTAATGATTGTTTGAAGAACTGTTGCACCTTTTATTTCCATATTATAGGAAATTTCTTTACACGATGTTGTAACTAGAAATCTTACTTTCCTCTTTTCTGGAATGGGATGGAGTGGGATTTATTTACTGTACTTTCTGAGATGTCATCTTCTTATTTCTGGCCATGTCTGTATATGCCTAAATTTTTAGATGATGAACATGACCAGTTTCAATTTACCGGTTTGATGAAATTTAATATCATTATTAACCGAAAAGGAAAAGAAGAGAGCTCACAATCCCTTCCCCCACAAAACCTCTCCTTGTCCTCTCTGCCTTGCTTTCTTTCATTTCAGCAACCTAATTCAGATTTTCAGCAGGGGCTTTCTCATGTTGTTTTTGCTAAACCATTGTGAATCAGAAACTCTTACTGATGTACTGCAAATTATATGAGTTCTGCCAATGATTCCCACAATGCATTCTGCCCACCCATGGAATAGAAAAATGGAATGTTGTAAATTGTTAATATTGTAACAGAAAACATGGCAGACCGTGGGAGAAGGGTCATTCCCCCCCCCCAAACATGCTTTTCCACGCAGAATTGGCGTGTTAGACATAAAGTTATGATACAGTCCCTGGGTATCTGATGGCTGAAGAGTTTTGCACTGCAAACCAATGAAGTTTAACACACCAAACACATACCTGTGATAGATCCTGATTCTACAGGGCTGCAGAACACCAGTAAAGGTAAAACGGTAAAGGACCTCTGGGCAGTTAAATCCAGTCAAAGGCGACTATGGGGTTGCGGCACTCATCTTGCTTTCAGGCCAAGGGAGCTGGCGTTTGTCCATAGACAGCTTTCTGGGTCATGTGGCCAGCATGACTAGACTGCTTCTGGTGCAATGGAACACCGTGACGAAAACCAGAGCCCATGGAAACGCCATGTACCTTCCCGCCGCAGTGGTACCTATTTATCTACTTGCACTGGTGTGCTTTCAAACTGCTTGGTTGGCAGGAGCTGGGACAGAGCAACCGGAGCTCACCCTGTCAAGGGGATTTGAACCGCCGACCTTCTGATCGGCAAGCCCAAGATGCTCAGTGGTTTAGACCACAGCGCCACCCGTACCAGTAATTAAGGTTGTAGCAGGAGCTAAAGGGGTGAAGATATTGCATTCTCCAAATGAGCCACATGCTCCCTCACTAAAAAGAAAAAATTAAAAGCAGAAATTGGATCCAGAAAGAGCCCTACCATGTAGCTTGCCTCTGGAAAGGCAGGGAGTGTACACCAGAATTCCTGGTATTATTGGCAGAAAGAATGCTCAGTTTAGGGTTACCTGGCCACAAGCTGATGATGCCAGGAGTTGAACCAGGTCTGATTCCAACCTGGGGACGGATGAGTCCACCTTAATGGAGAAAGCTTGTTTTAGTCTGTAAAGCTAAGCATGTAGCAAAGTTTTCAAATCACTAAAGCAAGAAATCACTTTCTCGCAGAATTGGTGGGAAAGTGTTAACGATCCCAGACAACACACAATCTAATTTTAAAAGGGGGAAAGTTTGAAAGCAAGTAAGACCTTCAAAATCACCATATGGCAGCGGAGTCTTTAAACAAATTTACTTTAGCCTTGTAACTTAAGCAAACACAGCTCAGCAAAGTTAGGACAGGCAACACTGACCCTAGGAACATTTCCCAAAATGCTTGCCGTGAAAGATCCCTGTTTGGATGGGGGAGAGAATACTTTGCTTCTGTGCCAGGAGGGATCTTGGGGGACTGGTTAGGGGTTGTACGGAGAAACGCTGGACTTGCAGACAAATTTCAGTTCTTTATGAATCAGAACTTTGCTCCTTACACTGATATACAGAAGCATTTAAGATTTTGCCTGTTATTTAGTTGTAACAACATGCAGTAGGGGGTGACCCTCACCTACTGTCCTGAAATCTCATTAATCTTATCTAAAGTCTGTAAGCTTGATCTTCATTACATGGAGAAGTTAGACTCAGCCATCAATCTCTCTGATTTTTGTGTTGAGAGCTAGTGTGGTGTAGTGGTTAAGAGTGGTAGGCTTGTAATCTGGTGAACCGGGTTCGTGTCTCCACTCCTCCACATGCAGCTGCTGGGTGACCTTGGGCTAGTCACACTTCTCTGAAGTCTCTCAGCCCCACTCACCTCACAGAGTGTTTGTTGTGGGGGAGGAAGGGAAAGGAGAATGTTAGCCGCTTTGAGACTCCTTCAGGTAGTGAAAAGCGGGATATCAAATCCAAACTCTTCTTCTCTTCTTATCCTCTGGCTATCTTTTTTTTCCCTTGCTGTAATTCAGTGCTTTTAAAGCTGGGCAGAAATCCAGTTGTTACATTGATTCTCCGTGCCATAGCGAAGGCTAGACCCATGAAATTTCTGCCTCTGTTTAAGAACTGCTCCCTGAAGGGGAAAAGTTGGAAAGCCTTCCCAGTAGGCTTGTGTAAGAATTCAGCCTGGGTTTGTACCCCACGTTCTCACCTTTAAGGGCAAAGGGAGGTGCTGTCATTTACACAGGTGTCCTGTTGGAGCTGAACCACGGGTGTTGGGACTCAGCAGACTTGTACACAGGTGTATGTGCTTATCTGGGAGCATAACCTGGCACAGCGGGGCGGATGTCAACAATTGGTACGACGCAAAACATCCATACAAATTTGGATTTATTTACACTGGCATAAAAACACAAGAACTCCCTTGACTCGAGTACATTCCTTCTCAGGCCTTTATTTCCGAGGGCTCGCTGGGTTCAACGGGGGGTCTGTCACAAAAGCACAAATTGCATATAAAAAATAATAATAATCCAGGATGAAGCAGAATATATTGCCCTCTCACAATGGATTTTTTCCACAACCCACACAGGAGAATCCTGTCTCCATATATAATCTCTAAAAGAATAAAGTGATTAACAGTACAATCCTATACATGTTTTCTCAACAGTGAAACCCAGTGGTGCTTACAAACCATGTAAGGGGCAGTATCACAGCCTAAATTACGTGTTGGGAATCAAATAATATTTATTAGTATTTGAATTCGTGTCAAAAGAAGAAACAAGTTATTCCTTTTTATGTAAAATACATGGGTGAGACGGGACGCGGGTGGCGCTGTGGGTTAAACCAAAGAGCCTAGGGCTTGCTGATCAGAAGGTTGGCGGTTCGAATCCCCACAACGGAGTGAGCTCCCATTGTTCGGTCCAGTTGTGCTAACCAAGGAACGGGACATGGGTGGCGCTGTGGGTTAAACCACAGAGCCTTGGGCTTGCTGATCAGAAGGTCAGCGGTTCGAATCCCTGCATGGGGTGAGCTCCCATTGCTCGGTCCCAGCTCCTGCCCACCTAGCAGTTCGAAAGCACGTCAAAGTGCAAGTAGATAAATAGGTACCGCTCCGGCGGGAAGGTAAACAGCGTTTCCGTGCGCTGCTCTGGTTCACCAGAAGCGGCTTAGTCATGCTGGCCACATGACCTGGAAGCTGTACGCCGGCTCCCTCGGCCAGTAAGCAAGATGAGCGCCACAACCCCAGAGTAGGACACGACTGGACCTAACAGTCAGGGGTCCCTTTACCTTTACCTTTACATGGGTGAGACGGGAAAAGCAACACATCTGATGTGCTAGCAAGTATCAACGCTGCCCTAGGGGTGTTTCCTTGACAACCACGTAGCCATGAACACGGTCTTAGCAGTGAGTCCATAAGTGACTGTGGAGGCCAATTCTGGATCCACACGTCCTTTCACAGTGGGGACATAGGTTTCCGGGCAGGAGTTGATCATCGTGAGGGTTTGCCAAAGAAGATGATGATGAACTGCTATTGTCCATAGTAATGCATAAACTCCTATCTACTGTCTTCAGTCACCAATGCAGTAACAACTAATTGGACAACAGTTAGAGAAAAATTGGACAACAGTTAGAGTAAAAGCAAACTTTTTCAGCAAGGGGCCGGTCCACTGTCCCTCAGACCTTGTAGGGGGCCGGACTATATTTTGGAAAAAAATAAAAATGAATGAATTCCTATGCCCCACAAATAACCCAGAGATGCATTTTAAATAAAAGCACACATTCTACTCATGTAAAAACACCAGGCAGGCCCCACAAATAACCCAGAGATGCATTTTAAATAAAAGCACACATTCTACTCATGTAAAAGCTGATTCCCGGGCCGTCCGTGCGCCGGATTTAGAAGGCGATTGGGCCACATTTGGCCCCCGGGCCTTAGTTTGGGGACGCCTGAGTTAGAGTCTCATCTGTCAGGAATACTGTTCTTTAAAATGGGGAGGAATTGATGAAGAATCTTCTAAGAATAAGCAGGACAGTTTTATACACGGGATGGCTGCATTAGGACGATCAAATCCTGGCTTAATAAGCCAAGATACGCATGAGGTTTGTGCACCAACCCACAGCCACTGTGGCTCTCACATCATATCTCATTTCCTTCCTTCCTTCTGCAAGGAAACAAACCAGGAAGCCCCAGTTAACCATAGCTTCCTGTTCCTTTCAAACCAGTTAACAGCATTCCAAGGCCAGGATTCAAAAGCCAACTTTAAATGATCCCTTCATATTTCCGCTCCTTTGGAAGCCATTAACCATAGTTTTCTGGTTTGGACATAATGGGCTTCCTTGTTTGTTTCTCTGCTCATATAGGGAAGAACAAAGCAACTTCATGAAAGCACACATAGCTTGTGCACATCCTGGCTTATTAACAAAGCTAATAAATTGGTTTATATAATTTCTAAGATGAATAAATGTCTCTGGGTGCTCATTTTTTTATTTTATTTTTTGAAGGGTGAGCATTTTTAATAGAAAACAAAAGTCATCACTGTTCCTTTTTAGCATCATTATAATCACGGGATCTAGGAAGTACATGAGTGTGTGAGTGGAAATACGAAGGTGGGCTGTTTATTCTATAGCAGTTATATTCCAGGAATAATTACAGACCAAGGCAACAACATGTACTGTGGATTACGCGTGCATTTCTCACCACAAATCTTAGCCCAAATGTTGTTAAATCGCACATCCTGCAGTGGCTGTATTTGGGACTGCCTGTCTTTGTCATGCAACCCACACACAGAAAACATCCTGGTTCAGCTTAACTACATGAAAGAAATCAAGTCAACACAATCCACTGAGGCTTAAATCCACAATATATGCAATGCCAAATGCATAATCTGTGGTCTTTTTGCATGTTTTCCTCCATCTGTGGAACTGTTACTTTAGAAACATTCCTGGAATGCTATTTGCGGCTTTGGAAAATAGTAAGAGAGGATACTCTAGTAAGACAGAAAGTCCAACATATCGTTGGGGAAGACTGCTTAGCTGAATTGTGTGTGTGTGTGACACAACACAATGCATTGTGTGGTTTACATTATCAATTGTTAATGCAGAAGTTTCCGTAAGACCAATTGCAGTCGTTAACAGTCGCCAACAGGTTTTCCACACCCATCAGCCAATCCCCCATTCCCACCACCCTTCTGAGTAATACCCCTCCCCACTCTCTCACTATATATAAGGGTCTGGTGACTTCTGTTTCAGTGTATCTGAAGAAGTGTGCATGCACACGAAAGCTCATACCAAGAACAAACTTAGTTGGTCTCTAAGGTGCTACTGGAAGGAATTTTTTTATTTTGTTTTGACTATGGCAGACCAACACGGCTACCTATCTGTAACTGGTTCAAATGATTTTTCGCTGAAAGTGCCTTGGGCCAAGGGGCCCTTTACCTTTACCTAACCAAGGAATGATCATGCAGAATAAAGAATCAAAAGGGAATACTCTCAGGGTGTTGATCTGCTCCATCCTGCCATGAACCACAGAACCATGATGCCTTCCTAGGGTGGCGCTGTGGTCTAAACCACAGAGCCTAGGGCTTGCCGGTCGGAAGGTTGGCGGTTCAAATCCCTGCGATAGGGTGAGCTCCCGTTGCTCGGTCCCTGCTCCTGTCCACCTAGCAGTTTGAAAGCACATCAAGTGCAAGTAGATAAATAGGTACCACTCCGGCGGGAAGGTAAATGGTGTTTTCATGCACTGCTCTAGTTCGCCAGAAGCGGCTTAGTCATGCTGGCTGCATGACCCAGAAGCTGTCTGCGGACAAATGCCAGCTCCCTTGGCCTATAGAGCAAGATGAACGCCGCAACCTCAGAGTGACTGGACCTAATGTTCAGAGGTACCTTTACCTTACTGGCAATACAGTTTCCCCAAACCAAAAAAATGACCACCAGTGTGGTAATAAAGTCAACACAGACATTTGTCTTACTCAATACAGCACCTCTGCAGTAAGGAAGAAACAAACTTAATAGGAAGCTGGACTCTGAATGCTACGAGAAACATAAAATGTAGTTTATTTAATGACACATTAAAATGACACTTGTGCACAGCACATACATATGAGAAATATAAGCATATACTTGACAGACGTGTGGTTGAACATAAATGTTTGTTTCCTACAAATCTACAGTTTCCATTGTTAAGTTCATATTGAACCAGCATATGAGGTATATTTGGCTGTTCCGCTTTATTCTGTAGCAATCAAAACTCATCTGGGGCACTGTATCCAGTTCTGAGCACCACATTTTAAGAAGGTGAGATTGGAATGGGATCGGAGAAGGCAAACAAAGATGGTCAGTGGTGTGGAAAACAAGTCCTGTGAAGAAAGATGGAAGGAGCTCGGGAGGCCTGGAGAAGAGAAGGCTGAGGAGGACCGTTGCATAGGCCAAAGGCAGGACTGTGCTGAGTTGGCTTAAGTTAGAGGATAGTTTTGGTTGAGCCTTAGAGGAAACTTCTTAACAGAGCCAAAAGAAGAACCATTTCTTGCTCCCTAGAAGTCTTCAAGACAGCCATCTGTTGGAGATGCTCCAGCTCTGGATTTCCATCACTAAGCCTACAGCACCCTCTCAATGATTTTATGAAGAGTATATTTAAATCCTAGATTTATTATTTTGTGTGTTCACACTGAAGGATATTATCCCATTTGACCCTTATGTGATGCACAATACGCTGGTTTTAACATTTCAAACGAGAAGTGCGAGACGACACTTTATTTCTCAATCTTGGCCTTCTAATTACCTTTTGCCTTCTCAAAAATGTCTGAATTTCTTCTACATTCACCGGAAACAATAAGTTTACCAACTGACTATGCAATAAATGCAAGATAGATCCAAGCCTCTCAAGTCTGCCTCACTGAGAAGGACATAGATGGTGAGAGATATAGGATCTTCCAGTGCTCAAGAGGTTAGGCCAAAAAGCTTCACACTCAGAGACATTTGAGGTAAGCGTAGAACAATTCAGAAATCCTAGTTACCGGTAAATATCCGATGCAGAAGCAACTACCTACAGAGCACCCTTTGTTCGTATAATGCTTGTTCGTATAATGATAATGTGGGTTGATTTACACATCTAAGCAAATCTAGGGGACAAAATTTCAGATGGTGTTAATTGTGGATCTGCATGATAAAACTGGGTGTATTTACAATTTTGTCATCAGCTTCCTTTCCAAGCTACCGGGTACATGATTAGTATTCAGAGACCCAAAAGCAGTAAGAGCTGCTGTTCCCTGCAGGACACACATTAGTTAAAATGGTATGGCAGGACACACATTAATTAAAATGGTATGTGTGCTCCATGCAACAATTCTTCCACCATATCACCTTGAAGTCTCAGAAAGTATTTTCCTGGTCACAGCTTGATAATTCAAGTCACTTTATCCCAGTGTAGACAGCTTTACAGGGATAGGAGGTTAAAGCAAGGGTGTCCAAACTTTTTTCAAAGAGGGCCAGATTTGATGAAGTGAACATGCGTGTTGACCTTTTTTTGGGGCTTGAGCTTCTTTTTGGATTCCCCCCCCCAAAAGTTGTTGAGCTTTTTTAAAGGCTATTTTGAAATAAACTGTCACAGGGGCCGGATTAACCCAACCAGCGGGCTGGATTAGGCCCCCGAGCCAGACTTTGGACATGCCTGGGTTGAAATAAATACAGTCACACCTTGGAAGTCGAACAGAATCCATTCTGGAAGTTCAACTTCCAAAACGTTCAAAAACCAAAGCGTGGCTTCTGAAGCTCCTGCAGCCTATCGGAAGCCATGGAAGTCCTGTCGGACGTTCGGCTTCCAAAAATAGTTCGCAAACCGGAACAGTCACTTCTGGGTTTGCGATGTTCTGTAGCCAAAACTTTCAAGAACTAAGCTGTTCAAAAACCAAGATACGACTGTAAATGTCTGAATTCCTTTCAGGATATACAAATGCAACAAAGGTTTAAAAAATAAATCTATGTATACTTGAAGGCAACATATACAAGCATAGTAGCCTGTAAGTATGTAACCTGAAGCATATGTAAGTGTATGTTACATACGCTTCAGGTTACAGACTCCGCTAACCCAGAAATAATGCTTCAGGTTAAGAACTTTGCTTCAGGATAAGAACAGAAATTGTGCTCTGGCGGCGCAGCGGCAGCGGGAGGTCCCATTAGCTAAAGTGGTGCTTCAGGTTAAGAACAGTTTCAGGTTAAGAACGGACCTCCGGAATGAATTAAGTACTTAACCAGAGGTAAAGGTAAAGGTAAAGGGACCCCTGACCATTAGGTCCAGTCGTGTCCGACTCTGGGGTTGCGGCGCTCATCTCGCTCTATAGGCCAAGGGAGCCGGCGTTTGTCCGCAGACAGCTTCCGGGTCATGTGGCCAGCATGACAAAGCCGCTTCTGGTGAACCAGAGCAGCGCACGGAAACGCCGTTTACCTTCCCGCTGGAGTGGTACCTATTTATCTACTTGCACTTTGACGTGCTTTCGAACTGCTAGGTGGGCAGGAGCTGGGACCGAAAACGGGAGCTCACCCCGTCGCAGGGATTTGAACCGCCGACCTTCTGATCGGCAAGCCCTAGGCTCTGTGGTTTAACCCACAGCGCCACCTGGGTCCCTTAACCAGAGTGAGACAGCACTAATCCATCCTATGCTGCTTCCATGTAGCTCAGGTCGCCTCTTGTATGTGTGATTCATAGAGCTAAGCATTCACCTTGCTCACTTTGCTGGATGTGAAATCTATGGTGAGACTGCAAAAAAGTGTAGGTGTTCTGGCTTAAGATATTTGGGATAATTGGGTAAGTAACTAAGCAAGTGATTATCCCAGAACTGATATTGGCACTCCTTTCCATTTTCTGAGCAGGGCTGGCGAATCCCAGATGTTACAACCCCCCTGTGGCAAAACTGTTTGTGTCAGCGCCATAAATGGGGGAATAACTGGATACCTTTCACCTGAAATACTGGTATAATGGGCTATGGCAATTGGCAAAAGAATGCAGGAAAACTTCCCAGTAGTGGTGGGGTACCAACTCTGTCAACTCAATGGTGATCTGGCACCCCTTTCTCTGCTTTGTTGATGAAGGGGGATTTTGACAGCTTCCTTCTCATTTTGATATTTCTTGGTAGTCTGTAACTTCTGGTGTTTCTATAGTGAGTTTTATCATTTTCTCTTTCTGAATTGTATAGAGTGACTCTCTGGTTGTCTCTTCCTCCTTTTGGTTTTTAAAAATGACAATAAAAGCAATTTAAAAAGAAAAGACTAGTTTTGCTCTTGGTTGCAGATGAGACAGAACAAACCTCTCCCTTGGACATATGATTCAGTCCCTCGTGTTCTGATAACAGATTATAGCTTCGCATTCCGTATACCTGAGAGTAAGACCCCTTGAATTCAGTAGGACTTACTTCCGAGTGGACATGGTTAGGATTGGACTGTAAATGATGTTTCAAATTGAGGAAGGCCCCCCCCTCTACTCAGGTATCTCAAGGCTTCTGGTCATAGATATTTATAGTGTCTATTGACTTAGGGTATCTTAAAATACTTTTTAAAAGGATGTGGCATGCCTGGCATTCTGGAGAAAGGTTATATAAACAGATGAGTAAAGTTGAGTAGCCTCTACAAGTCTTCAAAGTAAAACGTATTTCACCCAATGACTTAAAATAAGATGACTGCGTCTGGGATTTTTAACAAGCTACATAATGCCCCAGAATCTTCTGCAACATGCACTGATTCCTCAGCAGCAAATGCAATGGCTAATAATGTATGCTCACAAAGTAGAAAGTCTGAAAAACAATTGTCTGTGTATATTAGTTTTATATATGTGATCAATTGTATGCTGCAGGCTAATATTCTGATGCTTAAAGGAATTAACAGTGCAAGTGGCACGATGTATCATTTATCTGCTTCTGTCAGTATGTGTTCCAACAAATATCCAAAAGTTGGCAAATTTTGTCAATAATGTGTCTCAGCACGGTATCACAGCACAAACAATGTTCTAGCAGTGCAATCATATGTATATCTCCTTAGAAATAAGCTGCACTGACTTCCCTGGGACCAGGGGCGTAGCAAGGGGGGGCATAGGGGGCGGACCGCCCAATGTTCCATAATGGAGGGGGTGACAAATTATCAAGGAACAATTACTGCCCTACTAGGGCGGTTCATAAAAAACTTTTTTTTAAAAAAAATGCCTGCTCCAAAGGTCTTATCTTACTATACTAGGGATTATATAGCTATATATGAAATTTCATGCATATCGGTTAATATCTTGACCCTCCTCCACCAAAATAGCTGTTTACTTGGCTGTTTTCCTATGTCGTGAAGGCTGAAATTTCAGTTCAGTGGAGCACTTACTGTTCCCAACCCTAACCCTGTGGAAAGCCATCTAATTAGACTTTAATTTGATTTTGAGATGTTTTTAGGAGGTAATTTAATTATTGTTTGATTTTATACCAATGTTATGTATCTGATGTTAGCCACCCTGAGCCCGACTTCGGCCGGGGAGGGCGGGATATAAATAAAAGTTTTTTTATTATTATTACTTGTTATTATTCCTTTGTAAGAAAATATGAAATAACGTAAAACCATTTTTGCAGGGGGGGGGAATCAATGGGGGGGTGTGTGACAAGAAATTTTCCGCACCGGGTACCACCTGACCTTCCTACGCCTCTGCGTGGGGCTTACTTACTGGTAAGCATGTATGACGGCCTTATTTTGGTGAATGCATAACTAGAGTATGTCAGCCTGCCTCCCAAAAATTGTCCCCCGGACCAAGGATTAGATCTGGGGGAGCCAGGGGGCACCTGTGGGTGCATTGCTGCCCTTGAGGACTTCATCTGGTGCCTGTCAAGCCTCTGAGAGTCCCCATTCCCCGCTCAACATCCCCTTTGTTAAGAAGTGATGAGGGTAGCTTACCACCACTAGGACTTGAGAAGGAGGAGGCTGGAAGAGTTAGGTTCTTCCCTGCTTTGTGTTTCAGCTCCGTGGGCTGGATTCAACTAAGCAGGTGGGAGCCAGCGCCCCACAAGTCCAAACAGGATCACCCTCTTCCTCCCTTGCACCCCCCCATCTGGCTCTAGGGGTCTAGAGAACCCCCAGAACAACAGATGGACGGAGGAGAGGGGAGACTGTTCCGACGAGCAAGTGGAAATGCTTGTGCTGAAGGCGTCCCCAGCAGAGTTCTTTTAAGGACTCCGATTGGGACCACAAAAGCTGGATTTAACCTGGAGTGACCAAGAGGGAAGCGAGGACTAGGAGGGATCATGGGAGACTGGGTCAGGGGGAAGAAGTGGGCTGTGTCAAGAGTCAGGAGGAAAAGGGGGCATTGTATTTCTGCATGTGCACTCATGCACACATATCCGATCTCGTAGAATAAATCCTCTTGATACCGCTCAATATTTTTACATGTTCACCCAACATCAAATCACATCTCTCCTCTGTCTCCATGGACAGATTGTAAAAACAAACAAAACAAAACCGGACAGTTCCAATGTTTTTTGGCACTGCCATGGTGCAAAAGCATAGATCCAAGGCACAGAGCCAAATGGATCCACATTACAAGCGATTCCTGAAATCCACCATTAAGCCATAGGACAGGGCGTGTCCAACTCAGTTATTACAGGGAACTGGCTCCCACAATAAAATATTTGAGCACAAAGCTGATGGGCGTTTCCATTCAAATGGTGTGTGTGCATTGCGTCATGTGGTCGATTGTGCAGGGTGGGGCTTACCTGGGCCCCCCACAATATTTCATTCAAGTTGGCAGCCCTGCAGAAAACTGTAAGTTTTTAATGTTATGTTTATAGAATCCTAAAACTATAGAGTTGGAGGGGACCCCAATTGTCATCCAGTCTGCAATCCTGCCTACAGCCATCCCTGGGGGCTCGAACCACCAACCTTATGGTTAACAGCCAGGCACACCCACCTATTTCACCACAGAAGGGCCATTATGGTAGACCCACACTGGGATTTCAGAATGCTTACGCTAAGCACAGATTAAAAACTTGACACTGGAAACAGTGAGTGCAAAGGAAACTGAGTGCGAACACAGCCTTGACATACATACAATAGATGGACACGGCAAGGGGAATTTTACAAGGAAGAACACCAGCCTGCATGCAGCTGAACTCTATAATAAACAGGGCTGCCATACGTCCGGGATTTCAAAGGCGGAATTGACGTCTGGGGGGGTGGGATTTCTGAAAGGTGGTGCTTTGCCCTGGATCTTAGGCAAGTCAAGATCTTGTCTGAAAAAAAGCTCAACAGCATTTGGGTTTTCCTAAAATAAGCTCAACAACTTTCGGGGTGTCCTGGTTTTTTACTTTTTGAAATATGGCAACCCTAACAATAAACCAGTTCTTCTGCAAAGTTCAGCCTAAATCAAGTTCTTATTTCTAAGAGTCCCGGGTCTCTGAACACCACATTGATCCTCACCACTGCCATGTGTGAACTTCCTGTGCCCTACAGCACACTCAGCAAACATAGCAAGTCTACCCTTTAAGAATTCCCTCATAAAGGTCCAATCACTGGCAGGGGAAGGCTCCACGCTACCCGGGGCGTTGTGACGTCACATTGTGACGTCACGGCGGAGTGCGCCTGCGCGAAATGTCACGCAGGCGCACTCCACCGGCGGGCCGCCGCCACTTCCGCAGCCCCCTTTTAAGCCGCAGAGTGAAAAGGCGGCTCGTGGGGCTGCTGCTCCCGGGGCGACGGAGCGAGCGGCGGCACGTGAGGGTGACAAGCGGCGGCCCCTTCCACCACTCCCCACACACCACCAGTCACCCCGGGAGCAGAAGCGCTGCACGGACGAGGTGCTCGCTCGACCATGCGCTGCTGCTCCTGGGGTGACGGAGGGAGTGGCGGTGCGTGGGAGTGACGGGAGGGACCGTCGGTTGTCACCCCCCCTCCCCTGTTACCTGGGGCGTACCGCCCCTACTGCCCGCCCCCCCCAGCGACGCCCCTGGGTCCAATAAACTCCAGGGTTCCTGATAACACAATTTGGAAACCTAATATAATGAGCTTGATCTATGAGAAGATTGTATGCAAAGGATTGAAGTGGGAAGTAACTGAAAAACGATGCATCACACTATTAAAAATCTCGGATATGTTTGTTTTCTGTTGAAGTCACACTGAAAGAGCAGTAATTGTGGCAAGTATCCAAACTCAGCTAGACCCCATTTCTGCAGCTACACCACTGATTTGCTTTTTTTTTTTTTTTTTTGCTTCGTGTAAATGCAAAAAAAATCAAAAAAATAACCATTGACAAAATTAGACAAAGTAGTAACTTTTTGATAAAAAAAATCCAATCTCGAGAGGAGTTGTTTTGAAATCGGTGTAGAAAAATTAGTGTAATGGATCCTGTACAAATGATTTCACCTATATATGCATATATATATATATATAGTAACAAATGAGTGAATATATATTCTTTACCTGGGAGATGATTCTCATGTGCAAATTGAAATAGGGCAGTTTAAATGCATTTTACTCTTGTCTTCATAATCTGGGCAAAAAGTGTGTGACAGTCTGAACAAGAGAGACTCTGCTTCCTCTTTTCGCTCTCCCGTGTTTGCTGAGTGCTATGTAAAAGCTTTTGTACACGGCTGATTCATAGGCATTGTAGTTGTTGGGAAGGAGAGTTTCTTTGAATTTACATTCATCTTGAAAAGTTGCCTGAATAGAGAGAAGAAAGAAACGCAGTGTGATTACAACATCTGCTCACATTCATCATTGCGTGTTGCCTGTGCTGTTCCCTTCATTTTTGGAATAATAATAATAATAAATATTAATAATAATTTATTGTTTATACCCCGCCCACCTGGCTGGGTTTCCCCAGCCACTCTGGGCGGCTTCCAACAGAATGTTAAAATACAATAATCAAGCACCTTTAATCTGTATTGCTTCATATTGTTTCAAGGTGTATACATTAAATACAGGTAGATAGATAGATGAATCGATGGGAATGTTTACATCAATTAAATAAATGGGTGTGTGTGTGGGAGAGAAAGGTAAACAGCCAGTTCCTGTGGTCCATGCCTTTATTGCTACTCTCCTGAAAATACTCCTTACAAACAGAGAAGGTAGAAATAGCAAAAATGACATTCTGGCGCCCAGAACTGGACACAGGAGTCCAGGTGTGTTCTTTCCAAGGCAGAATAGAATGGTACTATTACTTCCCTTGATTTTAACGCTGTACTTCTGTTGATGCAGAAGTATAGCATTTGCTTTTTTTTTATTGGTGTGTCACACTGTTGACTCATGTTAAGCTTATGGTCTGCTACAGGGGGCGGCAACCTCCGGCCATGGGCCAGATGCGGCCCACGGAGGCCGTTTAACCAGCCCACAAGCCGCCCGCTCACCGAGCCAACCGCTCGGCAAGTCCCCCCGCACGCTGCCCTAAACCAGCGCAGCGCAGCGAGCGCAGCACAGCAAAGAGCGTTGGGTAAGTGGTATTGGTGGCTGCTGTTCGAGAAACAGCTCACACATGAAGCTCTGATTCGTCAGTTGTACAGTAAAAGCCATCAACGGAGATACAAGGATGGGAAAACTGCCTACAAGGCAACATGAGAATCAGTTCTAAAGCAGGCATAGGCAAACTCCGGTCCTCCAGATGTTTTGAGACTACAATTCCCATCATCCCTGACCACTGGTCCTGTTAGCTAAGGATGATGGGAGTTGTAGTTCCAAAACATCTGGAGGGCCTGAGTTTGCCTATGCCTGTCCTAAAGTTACACAGACTATATCTTGCACAATAAATACGGTTAATTTGGACCAACTAATCTCATACATTTCGGAGTGCCAATGAATGCAGATCTTGACAGGAACTGATACTTTTTCAAAGGTGAAAATATTCAAGGCTTCTCAGTAAAACGCATAGCAACGCATTAGCATTTCCTTGACTGAAAACCAGATTGTAAGAATACTCACCGTGCCATATAATCTCCCTTTGCTGTTCATTGCAATGAAGAGTGCACTTTTGACACCAAACAGACTAACCACACCTCTCTCTACTGTTGATATTTCCAAGAGACCTAAAGAAGCAGACAGATGCAATGGAGATTGAATACCGCTTTTTTATAGCTGCTGAAGGAACGTTATTAAATATAGAAACCCCTATTTTTAAAAAGTTATACAAAATTTAATAGAAAACAATAACTTTTGTGCAACAGATTTTTCATCTTAAGAAACCAAATTTTAAAAATCAGAAATAGGCTGGTACACAAATGAATGCATTTTAGTCGATATGCCTATTATAAGTGAATAATCAGTTAGATGAGGAATGAAATCATTTGTGTCTGCAATCCTCTGCACACTTACCTGAGAAAGCAAGTCCTACTGAAAGCAATGGAGCTTCTTTCTGAGTAGACATATATAGGATTGCACTGTGAATTTAGAACCCGACAGATAAGCACCTTTATTTCTCATTGATTTCAAGGGGTAGGCTTAAGCTTAATTCTTAATCAAAGGAACACACATATGTTTAAGTGTGGCTGGACTGTGCACTAAATCACCATCCTATTTTAATTCTAGGGCAATTCCACTTAGAAGAGACCCCAAAACAACACACTGAAGACTGAGCATGAATAGTGCTAGCACAAGGGTCAGCAACGTTTTTCAGCCGTGGGCCAGTCCACCATCCCTCAGACCTTGTGGGGGGCCGGACTATATTTTGGAAAATGAACGAATTCCTATGCCCCACAAATAACCCAGAGATGCATTTTAAATAAAAGCACACATTCTACTCATGTAAAAACACGCTGATTCCCGGACCGTCCGTGGGCCGGATTGAGAAGGCGATTGGGCTGCATCTGGCCCCCGGGCCTTAGGTTGCCTACTCCTGTAGCTAACAGAATGCTAACCGCCTCCTATTCATGCATTGCAGGGGGTGGGCTAAATGACCCTTGGGGTCCCTTCCAACTCTACAATTCTACGATTATTGGGAGAGGAGGCTGAAAATTTGGGAAGAGAGGGAATGGAACAGAATGGCTGGAAAGGAAAGGAGAGAAGAAGAAGAAGAAGAAGAAGAAGAAGAAGAAGAAGAAGAAGAAGAAGAAGAGAGGAGGGGAGAGAGAGAGAGAGAGAGAGAGAGAGAGAGAGAGAGAGAGAGAGAGAGTAATCTCATTAGAAGGAGAGGGAGGGAGGGAGGGAGGGAGAGAGTTTGTGTGCAATCTAATTGTCCAGCTAGGTAATTTCCTGGTTCTCACTGAGAAACTATTCTTAAACATTCCCAGGGATGGAAGTGAGAGTTGCCCATAGAAATCAATGGAGTAATTCAATAACTGAAGCTGGGCACCAGTGTAACCCCCTCCCCCAAAAAATCCCAGCCCAGTTGGTGTGTGATATCCTGTTTTGCTTGTTTGCAGACTATTTTCTGTCCATAACTAGACACTGTTTCCTCCTTTGTGTATTGCCTTTTCAGCAACATTTTAAAAAATGTCCGCGTGTACATAAACGTACAAGTTCTTTAGGTTTCTGCCCCTTCTTCCGGGTCTCTAGATGTAAAACCTCTCCGATGTGTGTGCATCGTATCTCTAGTACACAAGGGCGCACAGGCATCCAGACCGCTAGCACACTGGTTTTCCTTCCATTCCCTCACCCAAGCCATCTGTCCAGACAGTAAATGCTGCTCAGTGTGTTTGAGTGGCAGATTTCCTGCTACTGCAATCAGATCCATTGTGAGATAAAAGTTTTTTTTTGTTTTTGTTTTTTACATTCTTAATTCGTTAAAAGAAAGAAGGAAATGACTGTTCTCAATCTAGTAGCACATCTGATACAGGAAATATTGTCCCAGAAAATACACATACTGTATCAAGCAGGAGCAACGAAATGGAAGGCTTACGTAGTGATTTCTTGGTGTGATCATAGGTGCTTTAATGCACAAATATCCCTCTCTTTATCTGTGGCGATGCTGTCATAATATAGTTGCTGGTTCAGAGCCAGCAAGCCCCACCTTCTCTGCATGTTTAGCAAGCTCAGAACTTGCAGCAATGCATTTAAAAAACAACAACCATAAATATAATTCCCACTCAGCTCCTCGAATTCCAACCCATTTACAGTGATCCCTCTGAACTGTGATCTCCACAATGTAGATAAAAAAATATATGAATGATTAAGTTATTTTCTATAAATTGCAACCAATTGTTGGCATTATTTTTCAAAGCAGTCTTTTAATTTTCGGGGTTAAAATCAACAACCTATATTATCGCCACGAAAGCAGTCTTTTCAGATTTCTCAGTATTCTCAACTTTTCTCAAACATCATGTTACATACAGGGCTGCAAGTTCATCTACCTGCAAAAAAGGGAAGGCACGGGGGAAGCGGGAAGAGCATATTAAAAACATAGGGAGAGAGAAAGATCCCAACCTCTTTGCTTTTTCAAGGCTGTAAAGTCAAACCAACTAAAAATAAGTTGGTATCTAATTTTGTACAAGTATTCTGGACATGTTTCAGCCTGGAGGTTTTGGGTGCTGATTGATCCTGAAACATTTAAAAAGGCCACAGAAGTACTTAAGTACTAATAATAATAATAATAAGCAGTAGCTTTCAGGTTCTAGGTAGGGTGTTAGAAATCAAGTAAAAATGTGATATCAATTCCACCATTTCGCATTGTGATGCAGTTTGCAACTCACTGTATTGGTTTTCAGCATGAATACCACTTATCTGTCCATCTGGAAATATCTGGAGATGAAACCCAATGCCCACGTTGCAGTAAAGCCTCCGCTGCCTCTTGATTCCTAGCAAATAGTCAGTCTCCCAGTTGACTTCAGATTTCTCCCCTGACATTCCAGCAAGGGACCTGGATAAGATAGACTCCCATCCTCTGTCCAACAGGGTGCCATTTGTTCTGACGACAACTGGGTATGAAAAGATAATCTCAGCCAGAAAGCCCAGGAGAACAAAGGCAGGGAACGTCAAGTGAATGCTGGCTTCGTAGGACATAGTGATGAGAAGCCTTTGTGCAATAGCCATCCGTTCACCTCCTGGGCACGTGGTCAGAATTAATGGCCCTAAAAATACCACCCTTCTTGTTTTTCTCCCTTCTGCATGGTGGCAGTGGCTTATTTTTGGAAAGCAGAGGAAGATTTTGGACATGAAATTAAAGCCCAAGAGCAGTTGGGTCAGGGAGAGAACGAGAAGCCTGTTGGGGACCATGTTTTGAATGCTTCCTGCTCTCCAGTCGGCAGCGTTCTATATTTGATTGATCTATCGTCATGTTAAAAGGGAGTCCTCCACCCTGCAGTATCCATCAGGCATCAATGTTCTGCCTAAAGGTTAAAACCGTGTAACCCTTAATCCCAGCGGAAGCTCCTCTGTTGAGCAAAGTGGGGTTTAGCCCTCCAAAGATTCTAGTCCCCCAAAACCTCTGCTGTCTCTCTCCTGCCACTCAGGCGTTATTAATGGATTTCCCGGACTGAGAGGCTTCCTCAATATTTCTGCCCATCATCTCTGCTTAAGGTAAAGGTAAAGGGACCTCTGACCATTAGGTCCAGTTGTGTCCGACTCTGGGGTTGTGGCGCTCATCTTGCTTTACTGGCCGAGGGAGCCGGCATACAGCTTCCAGGTCATGTGGCCAGCATGACAAAGCCGCTTCTGGCGAACCAGAGCAGCGCACGGAAACGCCGTTTACCTTCCCGCCAGAGCGGTACCTATTTATCTACTTGCACTTTGACGTGCTTTCGAACTGCTAGGTGGGCAGGAGCTGGGACTGAGCAACGGGAGCTCACCCCGTTGCGGGGATTCGAACCGCCAACCTTCTGATCAGCAAGCCCTAGGCTCTGTGGTTTAACCCACAGCGCCAACCGCGTCCCATCTTCTCTGCTTAGCTAATCAAAATCATCAACCTTGAGGCATAGGGTGACAGTGGCTCACCCAAGGCTGCCCAGGGAGTTTCACAGATGGGCGTTCCTGCTGAGGTTTAGGCTTTCAGCACCTTTTCCCATCTGTAGAGTCAGAAGAGCTATTAGGATGACAATAACTGGAAACTCCAATGGGTTTCCAGACAGCACTGGGGAATTTCCCGACTGATATGACTGATGGTCCTGTCAAAGCCCTGACCAGCCTCTGGAACATCCGAATGGCTCGAGTTGTTGACACCATTGCCCCTGAGTGCCTTCTCCCACTTTGTGGAGCCCCCTTGGCTCCCTGGTATAATCCAGAGTTTATGGCAAGGAAACAATCTGGGAGACGGCTCAAACATGAGTGGAGAAAACTCCAGCCGAATGCAATTGAACACTGCCGAGGGCTTCACTAGTGGCAGTGAGGACGGTAAAGAAAGCATACTTTGCATCCTCAATATCCCATCCGGCAGAGCTTTTAAGGGAGTGAGGGGCCTCTTACAATCTGGCCGAGGTGGCAGGACTGACGGTAGCTTGCGGTTTCGTTTGCAAAGCATTTTGAGGATAGAATCACTTGCATTACCAGGACTGGACTCCATTGTTACAGCAGGTGAGTCTCGAGAGGCAACATGAGAAGGGGCCTTTTCGGTGGTGGCTCCCTGTTAGTGGAATGCTCTCCCCAGGAGGCTCACTTTAAGCCTTTGTTACATATCTTTCGGCGCCAGGCAAAAACATTATTATTATTTATTGAATTTGTATACCACCTTTCATCAGAAGATCTCAGGGTGGCTCATAGCATAAAAATACAAGATAAAACACAAAACATTCCTCTTCTCCCATGTTTTGACAAATCTGTGGCTTTTTAATTAGCATTTTTCATAATCTTTTGGTAAATTGCTTGTCTAGCATAACGAGACCCCCATGCTGCATCTGAAAATCACTGTTCCTAAGCCGATTTCTCAACAGAACAGGCTAGATTTCAAGATGGCATCCAAGATGGTTTGAACCAATGTTTCTGTTTCTATGGCAATATAGGAACTTGAGAGTAGCAACTCAGCGACTGAATTGGGGGTTTCAGAAGCCTATAAAAACAACAATATGCATAACAAATGTGTCCCACAATATTCATTCATTTAATCAATTTTGAAGCCCCCATATAATATCACTAAACCATATGAGTGCTTTGAGGTTGTCTTGCCCTATAAAATATTTGAATTACATATTACATTTGGAAACAGAACAATGTTTTGAATTATTCTTTGTCACTTATAAATTAAACATTATGTTGGCTGAAAGCAAGGGGATTATTTCTATCTTCTGTCAAATTGAGTCCCAATGTTTTTTGTCTGGTTTGCATGACTTATGGGCTAATATGAGATATATCAGATTGAAATGCAATGCAATGAATATAGGGCTGCCATATGTCCAGAATTTTTCCAGACATACCCAAGATTCGGCCATATGGCAACCCATATCGGAAGTGCCGTTTTTGGCAAAAAAAAATTGGGGGGGAGCTCAATTTCTGGGGAGAAACCTCAAAAAAGAAGAAGAAGAAAGGATCAACAACTTTGCCTTAAAAAGCTTTCTGAAATAGGACAACCCTAACTTATGAAGATGTTTAATATGCCACAAAAGCTTTTCAGAAAGGACTAATCAATGCACATGAGGACAGAACAATTAAAGGGAATAATCCACATTTACACAGGTATCACCAAAGAAGCATTTCTGCATGGTAACTACTTTCCTGAGCAGCTGGTTTTGCAACCTCACACCATTACATCAAGACAAGCCTGAGGAAAGGATGAAATATTATAAGGATGGGGGAGTGAGAACTTTTTTCCGGTACAGCTCATGGGATTAGATAACTGCACCCTGCCATATAGCAGTCTTGATACGATGCAAGAAGGTGTCAACTTGGTTGCGGAAGGCAGGGGTTCTGATTTCTTCCCAAATATCGAGTGCCTGGCTGTCTGTTGTTCTGATACTCCGCTCCAGCTCAAAAGAATCTGCAGTCAGTTCCTTGCTAGTTATGTGGAACACAAATTTTAACAGTTCCAAAGATACAGGATGCAAGTAAGTATTCCAGGTCACTCGATACTGTTCTGTATCAGTTTGTCTTTTGATCACGTTACTATCTGCATTGTGTTAACTTTGTATGATCTTGGCCCAGTATGGTGATTTGTGAAAAGGTTATTTTTTCAGTTTTCAAAGAGTAAAGCTGGGAGCTGGAGGATAGGCATAAATCTCTGCTGAGAGGGATTGAGTTTCAGTTAGCGAGGAGGAAGACTTAAGGCTGAGTGTTAGTCATTGTAGTGTAAATGGATTCTGAGCAAGTAGCTTAGTGGATACTAGAAATTGTTTTGACTGTTCTTGTTTTGACCAAACAAAAAAATTCCTTCCAGTAGCACCTTAGAGACCAACTAAGTTTGTTCTTGGTATGAGCTTTCGTGTGCATGCACACTTCTTCAGATACACTGAAACAGAAGTCACCAGACCCTTATATATAGTGAGAGGGTGGGGAGGGGTATTACTCAGAAGGGTGGTGGGAATGGGTGATTGGCTGATAGGTGTGGAAAACCTGTTGACGACTGTTAACGACTGCAATTGGTCTTACAGGAAAAAGCAAGGGGTGAGATGGCTGTCATGTATAATGAGATAAGAATCCAATGTCTTTGTTCAGACCAGGTCTCTCCATGGTTTTAAGTTTGGTAATGAGTTGCAATTCAGCAACTTCTCTTTCCAGTCTATTTCTGAAATTCCTTTGTAATAAGACAGCTACTTTGAGATCTTGTATAGAATGTCCTGGGAGACTGAAGTGTTCTCCTACTGGTTTCTCTGTCTTGTGATTCCTGATATCAGATTTATGTCCATTTATCCTTTGGCGTAGGGTTTGGCCTGTTTGTCCAATATAGAGAGCTGAAGGGCACTGTTGGCATTTGATGGCATACACAATGTTAGAAGATGAGCAATTAAATAGTCCTGAGATGGTATGTTTGATGTTGTTGGGGCCAGTAATGGTGTTGTCCGGGTGTATGTGGCAGCAAAGTTGGCATCTGGGAACAAACTTAGTTGGTCTCTAAGGTGCTACTGGAAGGAATTTTATTTTTTATTTTGTTTTGACTATGGCAGACCAACACGGCTACCTACCTGTAACTTGTTTTGACTGCCACCCCACCACCATCCCTCCTGGGGAGATGGACACCCATTTCTGAGGTCTCCATCCGCCAATCAAACTCCATCCGCCAACCAAATCCTCCAAAGACAGCCCCTCACAGCTGATCCAGATATCCATACAGAGTATTTGCCTTACTTTATGTGCTTTTTTGGTTGACGGCAGCCATTTTCATGCAGAAATCATGGAGAGAGATCAAACAAATCCAAGAGCAGGAGAGAGGGATGATTTTATTTTTTAAATTGGTATAAAACCTACCAACCGGCTTGCTTGGTAGGCAAACAAGCGAACTGATGCAGAGCTCACCTTCATGTTTGATTATTGCAAAGTGCTCCATCATCAAACAGGATTCTGGCTGCAAAGTATGAGGACTGGATGGAACACGTACTTCCTATTTTACGTTGCTCTAGTGCTGTGTAGTGGCGCCGTGGGTTAAACCACAGAGCCTAGGGCTTGCTGATCAGAAGGTTGGCGGTTCGAATCCCCCTGACAGGGGAGAGCTCCCGTTGCTCGGTCCCTGCTCCTGCCCACCTAGCAGTTTGAAAGCACGTCAAAGTGCAAGTAGATAAATAGGTACCACTCTGGCGGGAAGGTAAACGGCGTTTCCATGCGCTGCTCTGGTTTGCCAGAAGCGGCTTTGTCATGCTGGCCACATGACCCAGAAGCTGTACACCGGCTCCCTCAGCCAGTAAAGCAAGATGAGCACCGCAACCCCAGAGTTGGACACGACAGGACCTAATGGTTAGGGGTCCCTTGGGGTCCCTTCCAACTCTACAATTCTGGGCAGAAATATTGAGGAAGCCTCTCAGTCCGGGAAATGCATTAATAACGCCTGAGTGGCAGGAGAGAGACTGCAGAGGTTTGGGGGGACTAGAATCTTTGGAGGGTCCCTTTACCTTTACCTTTAGCCATCAACCCACTTGGTGCACAGAAGTGGTGCACTAAGGAAAGAAATGTCTCTGTGCCCATCAACACACCTGTTAACTGTGCACTGTGCAATTCTAGAGTCTGCCTTTTCATGTGCTTCCTGAAGTTGCATAACATCAGTAGTCTAATTGGCACCATGTTCCTTTCACCTTAGAATCCTTCAGCATCAACAACATTGAGGGTCTCATATATAAACTGAGAAACAAAGCAAGCAAGGACTTATTCTCAGGCATACAGGGAAGCTTTTCCATTTATTTGTCAGGAAGGACAGTCTGCATACAACAGTGTGGAGGTGTGCCTGGGTTTCTAGCAAATAAGAGCCTCAACTGATTTTCATCAGTATCTGCCCCCCCGCCAAGCTCACTTGAACATTGATCCATAGAATCATAGAGTTGGAAGAGACCACAAGGGCCATCCAGTCCAACCCCCTGCCAAGCAGGAAACGATTGTGAGAGCCAGTGTGGTGTAGTGGTTAAGAGCGGTAGACTCATAATCTGGTGAACTGGGTTCGCGTCTCCGCTCCTCCACATGCAGCTGCTGGGTGACCTTGGGCTAGTCACACTTCTCTGAAGTCTCTCAGCCCCACTCACCTCACAGAGTGTTTGTTGTGGGGGAGGAAGGGAAAGGAGAATGTTAGCCGCTTTGAGACTCCTTTGGGTAGTGATAAAGCAGGATATCAAATCCAAACTCTTCATCCTGTGTTTTTCAGTTGACCAAATACATCAGCGGGCTCCCCAAATGTGTTAATTTTGGGTAAGCTGCAACAAGTTATCACCATTGCTTGCAAACGTGAGGAGTCCGTATCATGTTCCACCTTAACAATTAACATTACTGCCAGCAGGTGTAGTGGTGATCACTGTCTTATTGTCTACTAGTGAAATAAGCTTCTTGCATTCATCTCTGTCTCAGTATGGATCGCAAGTGAGATGTGGCTCCCAGACTTGTGAGCCGTTATCTATAGAGTGTCCTTATCAGCTTGGAATTACTTTCTTCACTGTCTTTGATAGCTGCACAAGTCTCTGTGGGTTAAAGCTATATCCTATTAAAGTTTATGCGGTATGCAAACCATTGTGCAAGGTGCACTAATGGAAGCAGCAGCTGGACATTACGCCAAGTACATGTGCTGGAAATCCTTTTACACTGAGCACAGGCAAATTTGGCATTGAAATAAGGAGATCCCTTGGAAATCCTTCTTGTCTTCCTCAGCAGCTGCCTCAGATTGACACACCTAGAATTCCCTATGAAGTAGATCCAATTGAGCATATGGAATCCAGTGTTTCTCCCAACCCTTGCTATTATTCCTTCCTGTTTGGATTGTTTTTTTTTTCTTAAGCTCCTACACAGCCAAGGAGGCAGTGAGAGATTTCACTTTCTTGGGTTCCATGATCACTGCAGATGGTGACAGCAGTCACGAAATTAGAAGACGCCTGCTTCTTGGGAGAAAAGCAATGACAAACCTAGACAGCATCTTAAAAAGCAGAAGACATCACCTTGCCGACAAAGGTCCGTATAGTTAAAGCTATGGTTTTCCCAGTAGTAATGTATGGAAGTGAGAGCTGGACCATAAAGAAGGCTGATCGCCGAAGAATTGATGCTTTTGAATTATGGTGCTGGAGGAGACTCTTGAGAGTCCCATGGACTGCAAGATCAAACCTATCCATTCTCAAGGAAATCAGCCCTGAGTGCTCACTAGAAGGACAGATCCTGAAGTTGAGGCTCCAGTACTTTGGCCACCTCATGAGAAGAGAAGACTCCCTGGAAAAGACCCTGATGTTGGGAAAGATGGAGGGCACAAGGAGAAGGGGACGACAGAGGATGAGATGGTTGGACAGTGTTCTCGAAGCTACTAACATGAGTTTGGCCAAACTGCGGGAGGCAGTGAAGGATAGGCGTGCCTGGCGTGCTCTGGTCCATGGGGTCACGAAGAGTCGGACACGACTGAACAACTGAACAACAACAACACAGCCAAAGAAATGGGAATAATTTGTTAAAAGCTAGTACGCCCGAGTTGAGAAATCAGATTTGAATTAGTCTAGAAAAGCGCTGCAAAGAAAAAATGGGCTTCCTGATGTCATCGTGATGTCAGGAGATTAACAGATGGGGAGCGCCCACCTGCCAAATTGGCTACCAAGGGTGGGGGGCTTCAGGATCTGGTGTGCCTGCTTGGAAAGGTTTCCGACCCCTGCCAAAGAGCGACGGCATCTGTTTGTGACAGCTCTTAACATATGCAAGATCAAGATCAGATTTCGAAAGTATTTTGAAATAATAGTACTGACAGTGGTTAAATATAAAATGTAAGTAACTTGTTCTATTAAAAAGACCGTCTTATTTTTATCAACTGATGTTACAAAAGTATGTCCTCTAGCTGGCAAAAGCCTTTGTAGCTGTAGAGACTTCCAACTTGTGCCATATAAAAAAAGTCTAATTATAAACAAACAGATCATTATCTTAAGCAGTAACAGCTAAGTGTTTCAACAGATTAGATTTGTAGCTGCTCAACCGTCCATCTTTTAGGTATCTATTCATAAAAATGAATGGTACAATTGTGCACAAACGACCAGCCTAGGGCTCAATAGGGCCCTTTACTTCCATCCCTGTGGACCCTGTGGCTGAAAGATTGTGGGCCGGGGTCATTGCAAGGAAATGATCCCTAAAATGGACTTATATATGGAGCAATGAATGGAGAGACTACAGACCATGTGACTAAATGGAGGAGGAGAGGCAGGAAGGCTACGCAAAATTATATTCCAACCTCTTTCCTTTCACTCACCTGGGTGGGACAGCGCCTACCCCTAAAAAACAAAACAAATGGAAGCTAGAGAACTCGTGAACAAAAATATGTACTGAGTTTTAGAACCATAGTTGATTATTATTATAAGTTATTTAATCCTTTACAGCTGAAATCCTGCACTCAAATACCCAGGAAAAAGTTGCATTAAACTCAGTGCGACTTATTTCTGTGTATACCATGTATGCTATTGCGCTGTTAATTTGATTTTAAATGATTCAATCTGGGAGAAAAGCAGAATAAAATTTTAAATAGATAAATGTGATGTGGCACAAATGGAGTTTCTGCATTCACAATGTGAAATATGCTGTCACAGATGATCGCTTGACAAAATAGCCCCAAGGGGAACAGTATGGAAACAATGTGAATATGCTTGTAACAAGTGCAGGAAATTGCCAAAAATGGGAGGAGCTTTTTTGACACATGAAAATGATCTGAAAATGAGATAATTTTGGCTCAACCCTCCTTTTTAAAGGAACTGAACATTCCTCATATTTAGAAGTCAACGAATTCCATAAATTATTCAATATTCCAGAGTTGTTAAGCTTGATCTTGGCTTGATGATCCCGCGAGGCCCTTGCAAATAGGATGCAAACCTTGGGCTAAAGATAAATGAGATCCATTCATAGCCACCGTTCTAATGATGATATGTAGCTATTCAAAGCATCTCCTGTGCAGAATGCCTATTTGACGTGAGATTAGAGAATAGCTTCTGCCTGATTCACACTAGACGGAAGGCATGGAGCGAGGTCAAGGCAAGCATGCAAGGGTACGCTGAAAATTCCTCTGAAACAGACAAGCAGCAGCCATGTGTTCACAGCTGGAATGTGCATGGAACTTACTTCTGCAGCGTCTCTATACTGACCTTTAGCTTGACTCACAGCAGCTGTAAAATGGTTGCCCAGAAACGAAACTGACATCCCCAGTTGCAACCCTCAGCTGTTTTCCTTCAGCCCATCCTTTCCCCTTACATAGCGATGAAAAGAATCCAGATTGTAAAACAATTACAGAATAATAATTGTGGAACTCAGGTCATTCCAATTAAGTTGACTTGCAGCAGGTTCACGAGGCAAAAACAATGGCCTTTCAGTCCATTATGACGGCATTCACTGCCCACTGTCCACTAGCTTAAAGGACCCCTGACCATTAGGTCCAGTCGTGTCCGACTCTGGGGTTGCGGCGCTCATCTCGCGTTACTGGCCGAGGGAGCCGACGTACAGCTTCTGGGTCATGTGGTGAACCAGAGCAGCGCACGGAAATGCCATTTACCTTCCCGCCGGAGCAGTACCTATTTATCTACTTGCACTTTGACGTGCTTTCAAACTGCTAGCTGGGCAGGAGCAGGGACTGAGCAACGGGAGCTCACCCCGTCACAGGGATTTGAACTGCCTACCTTCTGATCGGCAAGCCCTAGGTTCTGTGGTTTAACCCACAGCGCCACCCATGTCCTGTCCACTAGCTTAGGTGGCTTAAAAAAAAAGAGGGCTAATCTGTCTATGAAGACATTGGTCACTATTGCTAAAACCCTATGTTTATAGAGGCAGAATCTATTTGAATGGATGGTGTATTGCAATGACAGAGGAAAGCCAAATATGAGCAATTATGTATCTGGGCTCTCCTATTTCCTTGCTGCTGCAATCCCTTTCACACACCCCCAACAAAAAATGCTGCTATCGGGTATGAGAAGGGGTGATGCAGTCTGCAAGGAACAGGGATGATTAGGAAAAAATGGGCAATGCTTAAGCAATTAATACAAGGTCAGCTGGAGATCCAGGCTGGACTACTGAACTAAATGGACACAGCAAATACGATGATTTTGTATTGGGGAACTATCTCAGAATCCTTCCCTATCGTCCCTTTCTAATGGGAAACATGGTTCTTGTCCTTCCTTGTCTGCTGACCCCGTATTATTTCTTTAAAAAACAGAGGCAGAATTACTGTTTTAGAAAAGAGTATCTAAAGTGTGCATGCACACGAAAGCTTATACCCAGAACTTAGTTGGTCTCTAAGGTGCTGCTGGACAATTTTTAAATTTTCTTTTAGAAAAGTGTGCTTATTCATGTCAAAGGAGCAGTTCGTGAACATAACCCGTATTACTCTATAAGCATCAGGTTCATATACCCTTTTAATTTTGCTTCCCTTTCTCCTCTCCAGGGTCTCCAAACTCCCGATCCAACTTGCTTGGAATTTTTGCTCCTTACCTTGAGAAGGCAGGACCTCCTTTGGGTTAAACAAAGGATTGTTACTTAAATAGGTTACATTTTAAATTGTGGGGAGGCCTAACCTTTATGACATAATTCACCTAAAAATGCATGGGTGGGCCTGTGCCTATTGGTTTGGAAGCAAAACAATGCCACTCACCCGACAAATCTGGGACGTAGAATTTCAGTGCCATGTGAGTGAGATGAGTAAGTACCCAGCAATCAAAGACAATGGGAGAGGTTTTACCCCAGCAATATAGCTGTCAAAATTACAAATATCTACAGACGGTCGTTCACCCTTGCTAGATTAAACGTGCTGCCATCTGCCTTATTGCAGGGCAGATATGTGGGTAAACCGTAAGCGGAGGGAGTCTGCCCCTGCGGCCTGATAGAGCTGGAAACTGTCTCTGATGTCTTGCTACGATATCATTTTTATGAGGATATTCGTTCGGTCTTTATCACCCGTTATACAGAAAATTCCAAGTTGGTCTGAACCTCAATGCTTAAAATCCCTGATAGAAGATAAGGAGTGGCCAAATTTTGCGCGGCTGCCATAAAACTCAGGGAACAAGCTCAGATGCAAACTCTAGATAATAGTTTAGAGACTAAGACCTAAACCATATTTCTAATGGCTGTCATATTTGTATTGTTTATTGATATATTCGATTGTTAATTCAAACTTAATTCTATTGTGTTTTAGGTTTGCTTAGTACGGCATGTGAAGCTGGTCTGGGACCATAATAAATTTAATTTAATTTAATTTCAAGCCACGCAAAAATAAAGTTGCTAGATTCTGCACACTGATCCATTCATTTGACAAGGAAAAGGTGGTGTTTGTCCCACAGCATGTGCTATTGATGCTTGGCATGGTTTATTTGAGGTATGCTCTTCCGAGTGTTTGAGGTTATTTAGTATTATAGGTTAAGATGAAAGAAAAGACAGCTTTATCACCCACAGCAGTTCTGTGCACAGGCTCTCAAGAGGAATGGAGTGGTGGGAGAGCAGAGGAACAGATATGTCATATCTTATCCCAACACCAAAACACTGCACCTCAGAAAGGAAAATTCCATTCTGTAAATGGGTGACAATTACACAAGAACGATCAGTAAAAGTATGAAACAATGTGACCTAGGCTTCAGAACTGTACCACACCGCACAAATCTTGTGGCACGAATCTAGGATAGTGAGAAATGTTCATTACTTTTCATTTGCTAACTGCAAGGAAGGTGATTCTCTCATTTTGTTTAAATATATCATACTACTAAAGGGCTTACGTATCATATTTCATGCTTTACTACGTATTACGGAACAAGTATAATAATGCAGGAATAGAAAAGTATCTCGCTCCATTACGCCAGCACTCCACTTGGAAGGAAGTTGCAATGGACTCGCCAAACTTGCTTCTTAATAAGGCCAGATGCTACAATATACACATGGCTGCAAATGAAAACAGCAGTGTTATGTTGCTGCTGCTGTGAGTGTCTGGGAAGACCGCTCCCTCCTCCGGCCAACTCCATCGGGCCTAGGAGGCGGGCCTACACTCACCAACACAGCTTAAGAGGCGCCGAGAAGGGCAGCCTCGGCTCTTGCTCTGTAAATTACTATTGTTTGTATAATGTATTTTACATTGTAATGTAGCCAAAGCAAATTCCGAGTATATTGAAAAATGTACTTGGCCAATAAATTATTATTCTATTCTATTCTATTCTATTCTATTCTATTCTATTCTATGTCTAATTCCCTCCCCCTTGGTAACCCATATTCTGGCTTCCTAAAACTGTGCATTTCCCTGGCTCCTAGCGGCCAATGATGGGGAATGTGAGCAAGTCAAATGCACAAAGCCAATGGTATCTGGCCACAGGTAAGTTATAGGAAACATTTTTGGGGGGGGGGGGAATGACAACAACAATGCTAAAGACCACTGTTCCCATCAGCAGCCACCAGCCTACATAAGCTCATGACTGCAACCTGTGCGCTGAAGCAAGTTGTAGCCATTTTTGCAGACATAGTAAATGCAAAGCATGTCAAATGTCAACAATGTAAATGAGATCAACTTTACACTCCATACAAAATATCAACACATTTGTCAAGACATCCATTTTTTTAAATAAAAAAAGTATTTATCTCTTTGACAATATTTATGTACAGGAAAATATCAATTAGGCTTCTGAGCCTCTGCCTTTTCTACCACACTCCCTACTGCCACTCTCTCCCCAGTGTTTCTGAAGCTTGGAGGACCCAAAACAACCCATAATATGGTGAGAGGGCATGCAGACAAAAGTGAGGGGCGGGAAATCAACAAACCAACCCACTCCACCCCCTCGTGCAAGCTTTAAAGTATGCCTGGAATCCCAGCTTTTTCGAAGAACTTGCACCATAATCACATTCAGGTGGTTATCATTAAGGAGGAGATGCTTAATGGATTAAAATGGATCCAGTGTTGTCTTCCTGTATTTCCTTTTCAGAGTATCTGGAGGCACTCAGTGTTTGGATGTCAGAGTGAGCGTAGATGAGACACGGAAAATCTGTGGCAACATATTACTCAGCTGATAAAACATTTCTTCAGAAATACTCTGTAATAAAAAGGAAGAGAGCCAAACAGTAAATATGTTTCTTGTTCTCTCTAGCTCAAACGCAAATTAAGCCTCTGAGCTTTCCTTGCAACTTTTAAATTTTTAAATTTTTAATTTACATCCAGCTCTTCCTCCTGAAGGAGCTTCATAAGGGCACTCTACACATCAAGCGGGAGAGGGGATTTCCAGCTATTCAGATTCATCCCAGCAATAATTAAACATGCCTCTCATTTCACAAAATAAACTCTGTTAATTTTATACAAACAGCTGTTTTACAAAATGTGTGAATCTAAGCAAATATTTGCAAAGTTCTGCTTATCAGCTACAAATAGCCACAAATAGACACTTAATTATATTTTTATCCCACCCTCCCTCCAAGCAGCTCAGGGCAACATATACGATGACCACCCCCATTTTATCCATACAATGAACCTGTGAGTTGGGATATAAACTAGGGAGTTCCAAAGCTGAACTGAGATTCGAATCCAGGACAGGCATTCCATCTGATAAACCACATTGCTATTATTATTTTTTAAAAAACACTAACAAAACCATGGGATTAGGAGGTGCCTTTTGGCATAAAGTTGATAGTCACAAGATTTAATTTTTTAAAAAAATAACACCACCACTCAGGGCAATCTATGAACCATTTCTGTTCTAGAACCTATCAAAATTTCTGTTCTAGAACATAACAAAATTTAAAGTGTGTGTGTGTCTTAACTAACTTACCTGCGGTACCAGGAATTGAACCGTCCGAGAAATCCCTCCATCCCATGAAGCCATTTCCATCATGAATCCTGGAAGGAATTCAAAAACACAGTGACCCTGTAAGTTGTTGTATATAATAGAACCTGGCTTCTGTGATTAAGCTACCTGACTGAGCAAAGCCAGTTAGGAGCTCCCAGTTTTCTACAACAGCTTCACATCACAACATGAAAGGAACTGGCTTGAGTCAGGCGTACAAGCTTTTGCCCAAGTTCCACCTAAAGGAGTGCAGACTTTCAGTGCAATTCAATGCGGAATAGAACGGGAAAGGAACATCCTTGGAAGAGGAATTCTTATCTCCCCACATGGTCTTACCTAATGTACTATTATTAAATCATGCAGAACAGTTTCTTCTACGTTTATGGTGTCTATCTGGTATTCTCAATGGGAAGGCCCAAAGAGTTTATTCTGGTCTTGAAAAGCTCAATAAGACAAAGAGCTCTTGGCATAGTGGATTTTATGATGGATACTCCGTTCGGAAGAAAATAACAATATTGATTGCAGTGTGGTTCAGGCTGCAATTCCAGACAAATTTGCATAGTAGTTAAGTCTAGTTTTCAAACAGTTCAGAAATAACTACTTTAGTTGAACATACGAAGTTGACTCATGCTGGTTTAGTTTAGTCTAGTGCTGTCTATTCTGACAGGCAGCAGCTATCAAAGGTCTCAGGTCTTTCCTAACTGAGCTTTGTAACCAGAGATGCCAGGGATTAAACCTGGGACTTTTTGCTTGCAATGCATATGCTCACTGAGTTAAGGCTGTTCCCCATTACTCTTGAAATTGGCATTTCCAAAAAAATGTAGAATATGACACTGCACTACTAACCTTTAACACACTTAAATACAAGCTCTGCCCTTTTCAGACACCAGGATATAGTCATTTCCTTAAAATAAAAAACAAAATTTTAAATTGATTAATTATCAATTAAATAGCAGGGGTTTTATATACAGGTGAAACTCAAAAAAAAAAAAAGAATATCGTGGAAAGGTTCATTTCTTTCAGTAATTCAAAAGGTGAAACTAATATGAGATAGATTCATGACATGCAAAGCAAGATATGTCAAGCCTTTATTTGTTATAATTGTGATGATTATGGCATACAGCTGATGAGAACCCCAAATTAACAATTTCAACTTTGGGGTTTTCATCAGCTGTACGCCATAATCATCACAATTATAACAAACAAAGGCTTGACATATCTCGCTTTGCATGTCATGAGTCTATCTCATATATTAAACTCCAGTAGCTAATGAAAACAATTGTTTTAACTGGTTTTTTATGTTAGATTTTCAAAGTTATTGACTTAGCCACCTTGAGGGCCTAGTGCAGAAAGTCAAAGCTTACATTTGATGAAATAAATAACTGTTCAATTCAGGTTAAATTTCAGACTCATTGTTTGGAAGCAGCCAAATCTGTCCCACCATGTCCTACTAGGATAGCAAGACTAAAATACCTAGATTCAGTGAATATGTATAAAATACAGACTGAAGGTAAAACCACAAAACATCTTGTAAACTGGAAACATTTAGAATCAATTTTCTCATGATGCAAATCCTTAATGTCTGTTTACTTAGCCCTTGAGGTTATGTAATATATGAATCAGAAAGAGTAGCAAGGGATAACGGAATACAGATTTAGGGATTTTTCAGGCTTAGCGGAAGAAATACTAGATCTCCATTGTAATTTCATCTGCCCACACACTCTCTTGCTCACATGCAACGTGGGTGTTTGCCGGTGGTTTTGATCTGCGTCTTGGCGAAGATAAAAACCAGACTCTAAAAAGGAAGGTCCTGTTGTTCTGAAGGGAAATTAGCAGCACATTTGGCAGTCAGTGAGGTTACCAGCTGATGCCATAAAAGGCTTTCTGGAAGAAACAGGATGTGACACTTGGATGACGACTGCTTTGGACGACAATGTGTGTACTTGTCATTTTGGGTATGCACAGAATAAAAATAAGCCCGGGCACAGAGAACAGCACAGAATTAAAATCTATAAAATTAAATCTTCCCAGAAACAACACCGTCTGTTTATCTTATTTAACAAAATTTATACTCCGCTGGATTGTAATAAAAGCTCTAAGCAGTTTACAAGAAATCTTAGAATTGTAAATAAAAAAACAGGCAAAATAGGCTAAAGAGAGATTAAAACACACTAACGTCAATGTGTTTGGATAGGCTTGTCTAAACAGTAATGTTTTAACAACTGGCAAAAAGTACAAAAGGCACCTGCCTGAAGTCAATAGGGAAGGAGATCCAAAGTACAGGTGCTGGCCACAATGAAAGAATGATTTCTTACAAGTGAGGAATGAGCGTTATGTGGCAGTTGCAGCCACTGCGCAGAGGGAGTTACAAGCTCCATCGGCCATGGGGCCAGGGCCAATGGAACTCATTCCTCTGCACCTCGCTTCCCCCTCGGTTTAAGGGCCAGTGTGTTGATGGTGCCTACACCTGATGGCAGTGGTTTCACCCGCGGTATACCGCCAGGTGAAAGCACCATCGTGCTCTGGCCCTCAGACCAGTCGTGGGCGATGTATCAATACCTAGTCAAGGTACTGTATCTTGCTTGTGGGCTACTTGGGGGAGGGGAGCGGTTCCTGAGTTGCTGAAAAGTGCTGGAGGCTGCTGCCCTGTAGACATTTGTGAAGGCAAGGGAGTTACAGACATGCGCACCCAAGAAAGACATGGGCACTGAACCACGTGGAACGGCTCTATGGGTCGCGGGCAGGCAGAGATGCAAGTCCCCTTCCCTGAATATGGTCCACTGAGCAGGGAAACAAAGAGGAAGGAGAAAGAAGGGAAGCCTTTCTTCTTCTTCATTTTTTTTAGCAAACAACCTGAAAACAATGTTTAGGAAAGGAAAGGAGGAAAAGGGTGGAAGCTGCCACTCCAAATGGTGGGAGGGTGGAAGATCTGGAGGGCAGATGGGGAAGCTGCTGCTCTGGGTGGAGAGGGGCTTCAGAGGAGTGGGGGGGAGAGAGAAGTAGAATAAGCTAAACTAAGAGTGATGAGAATGCCTCAGGTGGGAGCAAAAGCTTTTTTTTAAAAAATAAAATTTTTATTTTCTACATTAAACAAACATATCAAACAAATAAAACTATAACAATTGACAAATAAACAAAACACATCAAACGCATTAAAACAACATAAAAAAACAACAAAAGAAAACTTATACATACCTAGACTGGAACAAAGGGAGCAAAAGCTGATTAGGAGACACCCACTTCCCCTCTGTCCACTAGGTGGAGCCGGAGCCCAACCCAGTGACCCTATCATGCAGGAGAAATGATAGGGTCCTCTCTAGCAATGCAATTAGAACCTCCTCCTTAATGGTGCCCATTCTATAGACTCCCATTGATTCCCAGGCCTGCAACTGCTGATATTATCCAAGAGTCTAAAAGCAGGGTGGTCCAATATCAGGGTGAGTGGCGACATCCCTGGGCGAAAATCAAATTCCCCTCCTTTCACACCAAGAGTTGTTCTTAAGGAGGGGTCATAAATTTCCCCCGTTTCTCTGGAGGGCCCCCACCATTCTGATATGCATTTTCACATTTCACACACACAGGCATATGTCAGTAGGCTAACAGAGAAATCCCATTTTCGAGTGCAGTCGTACCTCCTGTTACGTCAGTGTCCGGTTGCATTTTTTCGGGATACGAACGCGGCAAACCCGGAAGTGTATACTTCCGGGTCTCACCTCGCATGTGCATGCGCAGAAGTGCTCTGCGAGTCTCGTGTGTGTGCAGAAGAGGTGCTCTAGTTGCAGCCTTTTCGGGGTGCGAATGGCACCCTGGAACGGATCAAGTCCGTAACTAGAGTTACCACTGTATTCTTGTGAATACCAGTGACATTTTTTCTTAGGATCATGATGCAACATACTGCCAGATAAAAGCCAATGAACACTTGGTAATTGTGTGTTTATCAATAGATGGCAACTTCTGCTATTCAACAATCACAATACTGGAACGAGCACACAGCACAAAATCCTATTAATAAGCTAGAGAGGGCAGGCATTATCAAGGCCTAGTAAGTCAATCAGAATCGTTTCTAGTTTCTGACTGTGCCCAGAGCTATTTCCTCACAGGATGTGCCTACCGAGTGACAGAACACCCCCCATTTTGCAGAACCGCATGAATGTGTGTACTAGCTAAGCTACCTACCCTAAGCAAGCAGGGAGGAAGGCAGAATACCCGTGAACAAAATGTGAGTATTTTACTTATGTTCCTACTGCATTTGGGATGGGAGAAAAAATAATTGTGGCAGAGAGTGCTTGCTCCTCCTCCCATTTTTAACATAGGTTTTTAAACGGTGTCAAGAATTTCTTAAAATGATGGCGTTATGCAGCAGCAACGAGGCCTGAAGTTTGTGTTTGTGGTGATGGGCTGTGGGGGGGGGTGTAGCTTTGAAGCTGAGCTCCAAAGTCTTTTAAAAAGCTCCTTCCAGAAGGCAGCTTGCTTTTATAGCTGTATCTTTGGAGGAAATAAAGAATTTTTCTTTTGATACTGCAAAAAAAAAAACCCACACACCTCACAATGGTTTTAAAACTGAAACTCTTCACCTGTATACTTTTTTTTTTTTTTAAAGCAATATAGTATGGTCTGAGAACACTGCTGCACTGTGGAATCTTGTTAAATAGCAAGGGAGATGCACTCTGTAAGTGCCCATGGCCTTTATTTCTGAAGATCACAGTTCCTAATTGGGTTTTTCCACATTATATCTTGTAAACTGCTTTTCTACTCCAGGAACCTTTAGACTCCTAGGTCTTTATTCACTGTGGGTCGATGCCCACCACTTTAGGAAATTAGCAGGTCTAGACTAGCAGGGTCAGTCTTAATATTGTTAAACAGGAAAAAAACAGTCACTGGTGATAAGTTGCTTACCTCAGACATATCGTGTACCAGCAGAAGAGGAATACTAACTGTGGTAATGTCATGTGTGCAACACACTTTGAGGATATTTCGTAGGCCCATTATTGCAGGATCCCGTGCAGTAATATTACCTGACCTCACATTATCATCCACACAGAGGTGAAAAGTAACATGAATCTCAGAGAGATTTGAATGACGGGTGATGTAAAATTCTCCTAAGGGAAAAAAATGTTGTAATAAGTTTAGTGATAAATTTAAAACCAAACCTATGAAAGGAGTAAAACGTGGGAAAGTATTTTAGCATTACATCCCAATTCTGGATATCAAATATGTTCTATTAGGTAAGAAATATATTTCATATTGTTTTTTGGTAAGATTACATGGCAAAGTGTAAAAAACGTACCCCATGCTATTTAACATTTACATGTCAAAACAAGGCAGTGCAACAGTGGACTTATGAATTCATTTGAGATTGTAACTTCTTGACTGTGAAACACAATTTTACTCCTTTGGCAGTAGTTTCTATTGAGAAATATATTATAAGTTGGAACACTCTCAATCTATATTGGCTTGGACATATAGCAGCCTTGAAAATGATGATTCTGCCAAAGTTTATGATTTTATTCTAAATTCTTCCCAGGTATATACACCAATTCTACATTTAAAAAGTGGCAGAATATTTTTGAATCCTTTAGTGCAGGGGTGGCCAACTCCTAAGAGACTGTGATCTACTTACAGAGTTAAAAACTGGCAGTGATCTACCCCTTTTTGGGGGGTTCAGGTCAAAGTTGTTGAGCTTTTTCGGGGAGGAGGAAAGCCCCGTTTTTTAGGCATTCAGGTCAAAGTTGTTGTTGAGCTTTTTTTAGGGAGAAGGAAATCCCTGTTTTTGGGTGGTGCAGGGCAAAAAAAATGAGCTTTTCTTAGGGGAGCCAAAGTTGTTGAGCTTCTTTGGGGGAGCCAGTGATCTACCAGTGATCTACCACAGACATCCAGTGATCTACCGGTAGATCACGATCTACCTGTTGGACGTGCCTGCTTTAGTGAACAGCGTAGGAGATTTGGAATGCCATTAGTCTTTATTCTGACTCCTGTCAATAAGGTCAACTATTGCAAGTACTGACTTGTAATGCTAAATATTCTGTGGCTTTCAATGGAAATGGCACGCTTTCCTCCCTGCTTCTTTGCCTTGCCATCTCTGCTTCACTTTAAAATTTTTCTAACCCTTTCCTTAGTCTAATACGACACGGAAGATATGGGTCAAAAGCTTAGTCCTTTTACACCTTCACTTGTACTTAAAAAAAAAAAAACCACCTAAATTTTAAAAGCCCAGATAACTGCTCTCAGTTCTCTGGTTTGGAAGGAAAAGGGCACCACACAGTAGAAAGATTTATTTGACAAAAGCAAACCTATTTTAGCTAAAATGCTGGATTCCTTACTATAAGGTATAAAAGTTTCCTGGTTTCAGAAAGCCCAAGTCTTCTCTGTCAGTTATGGTCCTCCTCAATCTCTGACAATGTCTGAAAGTCTATGAGAGATGCTACCTTAGAGAAATAAGGGGGTGATTGTGGAAATTTATAAAATATTGCTCTATTTCCAATACCCAGATTGCTCTGGATCTTGTCATCTATGGGAGGACATGAATATTAAAATTACTGAAGCTGAATGGAAAGCTACGTGATCTCGACCTCAATTACACTCTATCTCTGCTAAAGTACAGGAGACTAGTCTGATGGGACAGGAATCCAATTCACCTGAATTATATTTACTGGAGTCTCGCCGCATATTTTTGGTGGGGTTTGTCAGGTTAAGGAAGGAAGTGCTTTTTCACCTGTGGAGGACTATGCCAGAATGGCAGGTTTTTGGAAGATAGTATTTACCCAAATCAAGCAGCAACCTATTAAACCAGATCCTTCGTTAGGTCTTCTTCCCTTTGTGCTTCAAGATGACACAAATCATTCTTTAATTCACAGAGACCTGAATTAAGTTACTGGTTGCAGCCCATCTCAAAATTGCCTAGCACTGGGAAACCCTGGGGTGCCTTTCAGTTAAACCCGATTTGGCAACTAGCTTTGAACAATAAATTGACACGGGAATTTAAAAAAAGACTGCAATATGAATTCTAGCAAGGAACACATCTAACTGAACAAACTGCATAACTAAACGTACCAGGTAAAATATTTGATAGGTTTTGTTCTATGGTCTTAGATTTATCTTCATTGCCATTGTTTCTGTTTCCTGAATCTGTGGATGATAAAAAATAATAGTATATCATATGCAACTGAACGTATCATGGTTATGTATTATGTCACACAGGGAAAGATCAAATTGTTTTCTACACAAACAAGGAAGAAGCAACTGGAACATTTATAACGCAAGCAGCAGTGATCAATTGAAACACGAGAATTAAAACAACAATTCTGGGTGCAGAAATGTATTCTTAAGTAACACTTTTGAAATGCTTATTTCCCTCGTTTTTACTGGCAAGGACACTATAAATCGCTTTCAGTTTATATTTGAAGGAAAGCAACTACAACTAGTACTGACCATGCAGTCTCTTGGACTTACTGCTGCGTTGTGCCCTGGCATAAAGTACAACCTGCTGAACAACTTCAAGTTGCTCCTGAATCCCAGGGAAGTGGAAGTCAGTGCACTCCTGGCAAACTGTTGCAAAATCTGGAAGAAAGGAAAGAAAGATCGTAGATCTCAGTGGAGAAAAACCTGGTTTATGAGCCAGAAGTTCACATGATTGAATACTTCTCTGTGTAAAAACATTCCCTTCACATAGAAGACTAGGTGTTGGGGAAAGGTTCTAGCATGCAGGAGGGCTTTGATTTAAATTAAAAACCAACAATTAAAAACCAGCAAGGAAAAAAGGGTGCAAACCTGGCTACTGAATAGTGTTAATTTACAGCTAAACATTATGCTCTTTATCCCATTTTTCATTCTTACAAGTGGGCCTTACAACTATTTGTGTGATGTTATTTGTTCATTATATCGCTTTGAAAAATTGTGCCTCCCCCCAGATTTAACAATAAAATATGCAAAAAGTTAAAGGACAAATGCCTCAGACTTGTTTCCTTGGCACAGACTAACACAGCTACCCCTCTGGGAGTTGCCATTTATACAAGGGAGCTCATACAGGAAGAATGAGAGGTTGCTGTCAAATGATCCATTCTATGTTAGATCGGGCAAAAAAAAATAAGTAGCTTTAAAACTTTTGACCTGAACTCCACAGGAAGAAATCCAATTCAAAGAGGACGACTTACCTCTTTTGATCCCACTGTACGAACTGATGCGATTATCCACTAACAAGACCAGGCCACAAAGAGAAGTTGAATAAAGCGACAGTGCCGTTTGAAGCCTGTGGAGTTTGACTCCACTGCGGTGATGGCGCTTGTGCTTGCAGAAGTCCAGCATATCTGCCCTCAGCAGTCTCAAGTTATGCATCGTTTTCAATTGGGCTCCTAGGCAGGAGGAAAAAAATAAGAGGTGTGTGTGAGAGAGACAGGGAGTGGGAGAAGGACCAAAAGGAGCTCAAGTCACCTCAGGAAAAGTGAATTATATAAGCATGTCCAGATACTCTGACTTTACTGCTGGGACTAAAGCTAATCTAAAACACACTGTAAAATCAGTTATCTGATCCCACATGCTGTATAGAGGGAACAATAGCAAAGATCTGAGCTATACTGTATGTCTCAGTTTAAAGATGTTTAACTACTGTTAGCTTCTATTATCAAACCATACACATTCTCTCCCCAAAGGTGAACATATACATTATCTTGGTAACTTGTGGAAAAACAGACATGTGTAGTGAAATAAGCCCAGTAGACTCACCCCAGATCAGAACAGAAATTTACTTAACCATAGTGTAGCAATGTCCTCGTGAAGGCAAAATACACCAGTTCAGAGACAGATCAGCAGCAATTCTGCTAATATTGCAGCAATATAAAGACAGAGACACGGGTGGCGCTGTGGTTTAAACCACTGAGCCTAGGGCTTGCCGATCAGAAGGTCGGCGGTTCGAATCCCCGCGACGGGTGAGCTCCCGTTGCTCGGTCCCTGCTCCTGCCAACCTAGCAGTTCAAAAGCATGTCAAAGTGCAAGTAGATAAATAGGTACCGCTCCGGTGGGAAGGTAAACGGCGTTTCCGTGTGCTGCTCTGGTTCGCCAGAAGTGGCTTAGTCATGCTGGCCACATGACCTGGAAGCTGTCTGTGGACAAACGCCAGCTCCCTCGGCCTATAGAGCAAGATGAGCGCCACAACCCCAGAGTCGTCCACGACTGGACATTACGGTCAGGGGTACCTTTACCTTTACCTATCAAGCAACTCAATCAATAGCAGAGGGAGGTGGAATACAAAAATATATAGAAAACAATAATCTGACTTCAGGGGAAATCAGACAGTTTTAGCATCTGTCTATTTGAAATAAACCCATTTTGGGTCCATTTGTAGTTAGAAAATCATTTGGGCTATCAGAGAAGACATATTAGTCATCACTGATGCAATTTCCAAAATGAATTACTTAGCGATGGAAAATCTGCACTTGGCACAACCTTTTTCGTAAGTTGTAATCAACACCAGCCAAGCTTTTCAATGAATTTTTACTCACTGATGTGGTTACCAACATAAGTTTAGATCACAACTTAATACGTTTCAAATTTTGGTAATTTGTGGCCTGTATGTATGTTAAGCCATTGAATATGGATATGTGGACAAACATGTTCAATTTGGAAATGAATGAAAACGTGGCTGTGAGAAAAATCTCTGGGCGTTCAATCTTTCACTTACCCAGATGAATAGTGAAACTTTCTTCCAGCTGTCTCTGATCTTCAAAAAGCCTCCCGTTGCCTTCTGCAGATTCTCTCCACTGATTGGGTTGGACATTTATTTCATCACTGAAATAAAAAGAAGAAAATGAAGCCAGACAAAGCTTTCTGTCCCCCACTGCCTTCGTATTTATTAATTTGACAGGAACAGGCATTTTACCCTAACCATGTGAACTGAAAAAGCTTCAAGGGCAGAGCTACAGAGAGCCCATGTAGTGTAGCAGTTAGAGTGTTGGACTAGGATCTGGGAGACAAATAATAATAATAATAATAATAATAATAATAATAATAATAAAAATAATTTATTTGTACCCTGCCCATCTGGCTGGGTTTCCCCAGCCACTCTGGGCAGCTTCCAACAGATATTAGGATACATTAAAATGTCACAGATTAAAAACTTCCCTGAACAGGGCTGCCTTCAGATGTCTTCTGAATGTAAGGTAGTTGTTTATCTCTTTGACATGAGATGGGAGGGCGTTCCACAGGGCGGGCGCCACTACCGAGAAGGCCCTCTGCCTGGTTCCCTGTAGCTTTGCTTCTCGCAGTGAGGGAACCGCCAGAAGGCCCTTGGTGCTGGATCTCAGTGTCCGGGCTGAACGATGGGGGTGGAGACGCTCCTTCAGGTATACTGGGCCGAGGCCGTTTAGGGCTTTAAAGGTCAGCACCAACACTTTGAATTGTGCTCGGAAATGTACTCGGAACGTGTGTTCAAATCCCCACAAAGCCATTATTGCTTGCTGGATGATCCTGAACCAAACACTGCCCTTAAGCCTAACCTGCCTCACAGGGTTGTTGTAATGACAAAATGGGTAGGGGAAGAGCTGTGCTCACCCCTTTGAGCACTTTGTTAAAACAAACAGCATAGCACAGAGAAACTTAGCCAACAGGCAGCCACCTTCATATTTAGGTCCCTGGTGCTGATCTTGCAACATAAGCAGACCCCTTCGTTGTGACAGAGTAACATCCTATCGGGGTCTCTCCCACCTCCTGTATGCTTTTAGTCCACATTAGGGTGTGGATTTTCTACACTAAAATAAAATAACAGTTCCATAAATTAACCCAGGACTAGATTGAACATTTGGCCAGAAGATGCGACGGACCTCTACATCCCTAATCTGGTCCCCTTCTGATTAGTGACTAACAGATATAATCCCTAATCAGTAATTTAAGAAGAAAACTAAGAAAGAAGGGTACCCGATAGTGGTGCCCAGGTTTTTCAGATCCTCATGAAGCTTTACCACCCATTCCTGATACTCCTGTTTCTGTATAGCTGTAGTTTGCTTCAGTTCATTGTTCCACTTGTTCTCCAAAGCCTAAAAGGAGACACTGAGTCAGCCAATTGATTAACAACAAATGAGCTGCCCAATTTATTCCAACCAGGTACTTCATTTACCTGCTGGGATTCAAAGTGTTGTGCTGCCAGCATGTTTACGTCTTGATCCGATAATGACTTCCCCAGTTCTTGCATCACCTTATCCATTTCAGCACCTTGCCTACAATAAAAATCTAGTCAGAAACATTTCGTTTGTTTGTAAAAAATATTTATGCATCACAATTTGGCCCTGACAAGAGACACCCCCCCCCCGGCACCATAAACATATGTCAACAGAAGAAAAGCTGGGAATAAATATCTTAAAAACAGCATCTTGAAAAAGAGCATAAAAGACAATCAGCACTAAAAACCATTAAAGGCTTGGTGGAATGAAAACCACCAAAGAGGGGGGAAGCCAAATTTCCCTTGGGGGAGAGCTCGCGACAGGGTTTCTGCCACCAAAAAAGGTTTGTCTCCTTTCACTGCCATTATGTCAGCTGCCCTCCTGATGTTTGGAAATGCAACAGCCAGCATGACCAGGGCAGTTTACATGCTGCAATATCCATTTAGCAGAGGCTTTCTTCCTTTCTTTGAAAAGGTAGGGAGGCTTACAGAGCCTTTGCGAGACCTTCCCAGAGCCCAGTAAGCAAATCTGACAAGCTTAAAAGCTCTCTCTTCCCAGCGGGGAAAACCGGACACAGAAAGAGCTTTTAAGCTGTCTGCCTTGCGTGAATTTAATTTGTGCGGTATCAGCTGCCACCAAGCGTGTGAAGCTGAAATCGCGCAAGTTAAATGTGTGAAATAGTGACCTGCCCCCATGAAGTGTTTCAAGGAAATTCCATACTACACAGCTAGTGGCCAGGATCCAAATAACTTTGACCCTAACACTTGTTCTATCAACTTCATAAGGAGGCTTATTAAGACCCTTCCATTACCACTACTTTTAAGTTTGTAAAGGACTGCAGATTTGTTTTTAATCAAGTGTCACACACACTCAACTCTATGGCAAAGGGAAACTTCAAAAACTGTCTTCAGCGGGGACAGTACATTAAAAAGGAGGGGCCTTTAAAAAAGAAAATCAACTGTCTGTGCTTCAGTTCCTGACAGTATTTAAATCTCTGGTAGTTCTTTAGAAAAATAACACACACCAGATTATTTTCTTTTCTCTTTATAATAATTTTAGGACTAACAGAAAATGCCAGGTTTAAAAAATTACCTTTCTCGTAATTTTTTCAGTTCCACATCTCTTTCACTTATCAGTTCGGAGATGCTAACAAAATAATTGTGTTCCAGATTTAACAGAGTTTCAGAAGCAGGAGAATGGATAAGATCATGATAGACATCTGCAAAATCTTCATCCCAGCTTGGGTCTTCAGGTCTTGCATATTCCAAGGTTGCCTGGAAAATAAAATGATGACAATGTGCCCTGCACATGAAGAGAAGACTCGAAAATTCTTTTTAAATTGTTATACTGATTGGTCGCCTGTGGGACATTTTTGTTTTGATAAAATTTGTGGGTTTTCCCTTGAAGATTTTGCCTCCATGGTTCAGAATCCACGTGCTGACAACTGCTATGGACAAGGCGCAGCCATAACTAGCAAACCGGTGATCTCTCCCTCATTCATTCTTGTATAGCAACTGTCTATAACTCAAATGAGGCGTATTTTTTATGCTCCAACAAAGATGCTAAGTGCAAAAAAGGCACTTCAGTAATTTTGCTGACTGGCCCAAAAAGGCTGCTGATCCCTAATTTGGGCCATAGTTTCCCAAGAGGTGTCACATAGTTTTAAGATGCTGATCTCAGGTAATTCGTCGAAAAGGGGCTTTGATTCAGATCTGTAATTCTTAATTTGGAAGTTGATGTCAATAGTCCCTGGAGAAACAAGATTTATAAAAGGAAATTTGTGAGAACTTGAATTTGATTAGGGGACACCGTGCGAATCAACTCTATGTAAACTTTTCATAAATTCCTATTAGCTGATATTTGACTCCACTGATTGAACCAGATTGAACAAAGGGCTAACGACAGCTGCTGGGTATGTGCCTCAACAATAGCTGATATATATCACATTTATTGGGCGTGCCCTAAGATACAGGATTTCTGAAAATCAATGTGAGATACAAGACGGCTACAATTCACTATTCGATTCAGTATCTTACAATTTGGCTATGTAAGATTTATACAAGGTTATGAAGATATGAAAATGATTGGTGAGCATATGCCAGTTACAAGTACTGCTGTTAATATGGGAATTAACAATGGTGGCACTGCCAACCAGAATCTGAGAACACACACCAATCACACCATGGAGGTTTTCATTCCATTGTTCTGCATTGCTTCAACTTTTCAACTCCTGTTGAAAATTTTTCTATTCCATCAGGCTTACTTAGGCAACTAAGAATATATCTTTCCACAACAGCTAGCTGATTTCTGATTTTAACTATTTTATATGTTACTTTTATTGCATGGGTTTTATGTACAATTGTTGTAAACCACTCGATTTTATTTTTTTAGGAATAACAGTATATAAATATTTTTACAAATGAATAAAAATAATCACAGAGAGGTACAAGAAATCATTCAGTATCATTCTTCCTTTTAAACCCCATTCCTTTTGAATAATTACTGATGTTCTGTGTTTATAAGAATCTTTAGAAAAGGCAGTAAGATAACTTTAAAATGTTCTTTATCTGCATTCAAGATTGTGAACAGTATGTTAAATAATATCAATGGCTCAGACTGTCAGTGTTTAACAGTACTTTCCTAGTACAAGTAATATTATTGATCAATGCAAAATTAATGCAATATGGTAGATTACAGATGTAATCAAATCAAAGTCTGTTAGTGCACCACATACCTTTAAACAGATAGGAGTGGGGCACTTCAGCCCTCCAGATGCTTCTGAACTATAACTCCCATCAGTCCCAGAAAGAAAAACACAGTACCACCCATCTATTTTTATCTGTTAATAACTTAAATCCATCAATGTGCTACCAGTTGTCTAAAGATTCTGTGCAAACACACACAATTCTTCAGTATCTGATATATAATGAATTAATAACATTTTTGCCAGTTTTTGTTACAAAAGGAAAAAAGCAAACAAACTAAAAAGCAATTCATGTATTAGCAGAAAAAAGGAAGGCATAAGCCAAAGATGAAAACTCAATCAGCCTTCTAGCAATAATTAGTTATTAATGCCTTGCGAAATCGTTTATGTTCAAATTAACCATCATTTGTTAGAGCCAGAGAAGGGAGGAAGGCAAATAACTGAACAATGGAATGGATTCTCTGAGCATGGATCCTGATGGAGCCAAACAACAGTAGTTGGTTCATTATTTCGAATCAGAGAGTGAAATACCCAGTAAAGAATGAGTATGCTATATGGACAAAAATAAGTTCCAGCATCATCTTCTGAAGCATCTATAATGCTATGGAGTCTTCTTACCTCAGTATAAGTTTTGGCCCAAGCATTTGCCAGTTGGTGTAAATCTACTTTGCCAGACTTTACAGCTTCCAGGGCTCCTTCAGCTTCTTCATCGTGATCTTTTATGGATTCCTCCTCAATGAATCTATTCAGGGATTCTTTTAAATCTGAAATAATGGCAGTTTTTTTGGGGGGGGGGTCATCCATCAACTGAAATGCTTATCTTATTAATTTACAGTCATTATAAAGGGTAAATTCAATTTTTTTAATGGTTACTAAGAGGACATGCATAGGGAAGGTTGTATGCTCCACACATTTGGTGTGCAAATTCCTCATACCCGATTTAGTATTTTTTCTGCATTACAGTTTCGTGGTCTGCTTCACAGGAGCATTCCCACAGCAGAAAGAAGGGAGGAGGCAAAGTTCAGAGAAGGGAGGGAAGGAAGGAAGTCCCCCCCCCACTTTTTAAATAAGTCGGGGGGAACTGAGATAAAAATTAAAGCTAGTAATGCAGAGTTAAAGAAAAACCTGAGCACAAGGGAGTAGAACTCCAACAAACGCCAGTCCCATGTCTCTGTCTTGGGCTAAACACAGTGCAATTCATCACATGAATGTATCCCACGCCATCCAGATAATATATCTATAAAGCACATAGTTTATTAGCTACTGTGGCAAACAATGCCCCCTTTAAAGTGATTATTCCATTATTTTAAGTGATCACAATATCTTGTGGGTCATTTTATCCAAATAATGTGACTGAATATGCAACAGGTGTCCCCCCCCCCTTGGATCTGCAGGGCAAAATAAGCAGCTATGAGTTACAGCAGGCACCCCCAAACTCAGCCCTCCAGCTGTTTTGGGACTACAATTCCCATCATCCCTGACCACTGGTCCTGTTAGCTAGGGATGATGGGAGTTGTAGTCCCAAAACATCTGGAGGGCCAAGTTTGGGGATGCCTGAGTTATAGTTTCAACTTCCCTACATCCAAAAACCGAGTTTTGCATGTGCAATGGGCCACCTATGTATCTCCCTCCGACGTATGCAGATGGCATTACGTGAAATCCAAGTTTTTTAGAGGCCCTATGCAACTGTGAGAAAGTCTATGTTTGATGGTATAGAATAAATCCTTACCGTTTTCTATGAAGCATGGCAAGTTGTAAGGACGCATCAGATGCCTATGCAAATGGGTAGCACTTTCTTGCACTGGGAATTTCAGAGGAACTGTAAGCACAAAATGTTGGTTTCCAGCCCTGAATTCATACAAAAACCCTCTCTCCTTACTACAGATTGTTCCTTGGTCACCCTTCATTTCGAAGGCTTCCTGCATTGAAGCAAAACGAGAATGCTATTACCATTATATCTTTACACAAACACATAGAAAGGGGAGGGGAGACAGTAAGTGAATTTTTAAAAAGTAAAAAAAGGAGATTGAAGACATTCACATTTGTTTAAAAAATTAGGTATTACCTTATTTTATTCACCCTGCAGAAATTAATATTGTAGTAAATAAGATTTGTCAGATGTTCCCTGTTCTAAAACTGGGCACATTCACAGGATAGCACTAGTTGTTTATTTTTAAAGTGGTGGGTTTTTTGTTTCTTTTAAAGATCTGATAAGGCAATTAAATAATGAAGTTTACAAACAAGTACAGACAGATACCATTTTAGGCACATCTAATATGTGTGTGACCATGCACATGTGCATTGCGCTGAACCCGGAAGTTACCCAAAAAGTCACAAAAAGGGATGGAATGAGGTGTTTGCAACTTCCTTCACACATGCCTTCAAGGAGTCAAGGGAGGCAAACATCATAATAGAATTAAAACTTCTACAAAATAGTTTAAAACAACCTTCCGAAAAAGATTTTAGTATCTTAGAGGAGGGCACAACTAGCTACTATTTTGAATAGAAACATTTCTGTTAGGGGTGAGAATACACAACAACATTTTGTTGTAAGCCCCATTTCTAATACATATAAAACCACTTCAACACACATAGTTTTATGTGTTTCTTTAAGCCTTTCTGAAGTTAGCTTCTGAAGTTAAATACACTTTAGGAAATATGTACAAGCTCAAGAAGTTGTTTGGGCAGGGTGTTTTACAACAGGGCTGCTGCATCTTAAGACCCTAATTTTTTGTGACCTCATCTTTTAAACAAATGGAACCTGAAGCAGGGTTGATGGCTCCAGCATACTGGGGGGGAGCAGGGTGCATGTAGAAGAAAGTGTATTGGCATTCACAGCCTACAGTGTTTAGCAGAGATGGGCTTCAGTTTTATGTAGCTTATAATATATGTGTATTATTATTATTATTTATTGAATTTATATGCCGCCTTATATCTGGGGGTCTCAGGGCGGTTCACAGAATAAAATCAAGATATAAAACCACAAAATACATAATAAAAACAAAAAGCCCCCCAATAAAACACATTATTATTATTATTGGCAGTAGTACTGTAACTCCCCCCCCATACACAATATTTTACATTTCAGAAACCAATTCAAAATTGAATTAAGTTTGCTTATGGTCTATCCTGGCCAGAATCATTCACAAGAAAAGTAGCAGCTGCTTAGTGGGCCACTAGGACAGTGTTTTTCAACCACTGTTCCGCGGCACACTAGTGTGCCGCGAGATGTTGCCTGGTGTGCCGTGGGAAAATTGAAAAATTACTTTATATATAGTCAATATAGGCACAGAGTTAATTTTTTTAACATTTTCTAATGGTGGTGTGCCTCGTGATTTTTTTCATGAAACAAGTGTGCCTTTGCCCAAAAAAGGTTGAAAAACACTGCACTAGGAACCTGCCAGCAAGAGATCCACCAGCAGGAACCCGCCCCCCCCCCCCAATACCACACAGGACATTGTATATCTTGGTCTCTGTCCCAAGTGAAGCTTATGGGTGAAAAGGGCTGTCACCTGCAGCAATGCTTCTGAATGGTCATTTGCTGGAGACCCCTTGCAGGGGAGAGAGGGACAGCTCTTCCACTAGGGTCCTGCCAGAGGGTCCCCCATGGTCATCTGGTTGGCCCTTTTGAGAAGAGGGTGCTGGGCTAGAGGCCCCCCCCCCCCCCTTTGGTCTGATCCTGCAGGGGTTCTTCTCATGCGCTTATGGTGGGGAAAACAGGAGGGCGCCCCCAATAAAATATCTGAGGGCGTTGCATTCAAGTGGGGCGCCCAGGGCCGGATTTAGGTTTGATGAGCCCCTAAGCTACTGAAGGTAATGGGGCCCTTTATATGTCCAGCTGTCCTTTGTCAACAACAAATTGTGGCTCTTTTTGTGTTGAATATATGCAGTACATGGTCATTTATGGACCGAATAGATATCTAAAGCCATTTGCACGTTAACAAAATACACATTTTTATCACAGTAATTGTTGAACTGAAATACATTTAACAAGAAGTATATTAATAGTGAAATAATTATTAAGCTCTAACTTAACATGATTTTTTGTTCGTAACAAACTTAATAATGCAAACACATTGGCATTTGGCAATAACAAAAATTCCTATAGAAATGAGCAAAGCAGTGATATTTTAGGGAGCAGGCTAGCAGGCTTACATCATAGGAGCCTACACAACACGAAACACTGTTGCTGGATGTAGGGTTTTCCCCCCCTTTATTTTTTTGGGGGGTCCCCCAAGAGAGTGGGGCCCTAAGCTATAGCTTGTTTAGCCTATACGTCAATCCAGCACTGGGGCCGCCCCATCAATTGTGCAGGGCGGGGCTTGCCTGGGCCCCCAAATATTTTATTCAAGTTCCCCACCACCACCACCACCCGTCTGCCTGCAGGGAGAACCAGACGCGGTTCCTGGTTTCCTCCTTCACGACACGCGTTTATAAACACCCGTTACATTATAGCAAACCAAAACTGCAGGCATTCCTCGGGTTCTTTCCCCCCCGGCTCTTTCGGACAAGCGAAGTTCCGTCTAAGCGAAAAGCCTCCACCCCCCCCACCCCCACAACCCGGCCTTCACCTGAGGCGACACGGAAGCAGCCCGAGAGCCAGCGTTGTGCCTTGGAGAACACAAGGGGGAAACCCCACAAACTTACGCGCTCCTGAACTCCCTCGCTGCCTTCCTTCGGCGGAATGCCCGTTTCCCACGAGACGGGAGTCCCCGCGTCGGCCAGGACACGCCCCGCCCACTTTTCTGTCCCCGGAACCTTCTCCTCACGGGAGAGAGCGCGAGGGTGGGGCGGGCTGCCTTCCGTCACTTCCGGCCTCCTCTTACCGTCATTTCCGGCCGCTTCTCCGCGCGCGGATTCCGAACTGGTGGCCGGCCGAGGGCCGAAGCGGAGCCCCGGGATGGCGCGGCCGCCGCGGAGGTGAGCCGGGTCCCCTAGCGCCGGGGCAGGAGCCTTCCGCTTGCGGGCGTTATGCCGGGAGAGGGTGGGCGGAGGCCCTTGGGCTGCTGCTGTTTCTTTGTGTATACGTAATTTTTTTTAAATTAACTTTCCTGTTTTACAATTTAAAGTACTCAGTGACTTCCCTTCTTTTCTTTCCATGGTTCATTAAACTGTATTCCATTATTGCATTCATCGTAACTTATTTACACTGTTGAATTTATCACTTTTTCTCTTTTCCCCCTTTTGCTTTTGAGTGCTTTATTGGTTGAAAACTTTATAACAGAAGTGTGCAATAGATATTATAGGCAAAATGAGAAATAAATAAACGGTTGTTCATCCTTTTCACTAATTCTTGCTTTGTACATCCCTTTGTGATTAAATTTGTCAAGACCTCCGATCTTCCTCTTGCATTCCCGAGTCAAATTCCTTAAATACGGGCTTAAACTTTACTTTCTCTGTGTTATTTGACTTACCCTAAATGTTATTTTATACAATTATCCTATTTACACACTGAAGCTCAATCAAAACCTGCCACGGATTGATCTTTTGACAATGTTCTTTTACATAGACTCTCATATATCCCACTATCTGAACACATTTTTTCAGCTGTAACTTCTCTTAGCCTTGCTGATAATCTCGCCAGTTCGGCATACTCTCTTATTTTATTTTGCCAGTCTGACTTAGATGGGATATCCTCTTCCTTCCAACCTTTTGCAATTAGAATTCTGCTGTTGTTTGTTTGCGTATAATTTTTTAAATTAAATTATTAATTTTCCTGTTTTACAATTTAAAGTACTCATTTTTTCATCCTTAAGATATCAGTGACTTCCCTTCTTCTCTTTCCATGGTTCATTTTACATATCACAAACCCCTGCATATTTTACAGAAACTATAACATTCTGTTATTACATCCATCACAACTTATTTACACTGTTGAATTTATCTCAATGCTGCCAGTATTTTCAGCTGTACACAGTTATTCCCCGTATATTCAAAAAATGTTTTCCAGTCTTCTCTAAACGTATATTCTACTTGTTCTCTTAATCTATATGTTAAGTCTGCAAACTGCACGTATTCTGTCAACTTAAGTTGCCACTCTTCTTTGGTTGGGACCTCGCTCATTTTCCATTTTTGGGCTAACAAAACACACAGTAGTAATTTGTTGTTGTTCATACATACCCCATGGACCAGAGCACGCCAGGCACGCCTCTTTTTCGCAGTGACATGTTAGTAGCCTGTCCAACCATCTCATCCTCTGGTCCCCTTCTCCTTGTGCCCTCCATCTTTCCCATGTTTTTCTAGTTTCTCTTCTCATGAGGTGGCCAAAGTACTGGAGCCTCAACTTCAGATCTGTCCTTCTATGAGCACTCAGGGCTGTTTCTTTATATAGGTTTGATCCGCAGTCCTGGGACTCCAAGAGTCCTCCAGACCATAATTCAAAAGATCAATTCTTCGGCGATCAGCCTTCTTTATGGTCCAGCTCTCACTTCCACCAAGGGAAAACCATGAACTATACGACCTTTGTCGGCATGATGTCTCTGCTTTTTAAATGCTGTCTAGGTTTGCATTGCTTTTCTCCCAAGAAGCAGGCGTCTTCTAATTTCGTGACTGCTGTCACCATCTGCAGTGATCAGAACCCAAGCCACTGCCTCCATTTCTTCCCCTTCTATCCAGGAGGTGATGGGACCAGTGGCTCTCACATATTTTGCGCTCTCTTCTTTCACATTAAAAGGTTCACTTACTTTCTGCCAAAGGCTGTTGGTTGTTTTTTTAATCTTAATTCCGGTTGGGATTCATCAGTCCAGCCTTTCGCATGATGAATTCTGCATATAAGTTAAATAAGCGGAGACATTACAGCCTGTCGTACTCCTTTCCCAATTTTGAACCAATCAGTTGTTCCAATCCAGTTCTAACTGTAGCTTCTTGTCCCACATAGAATTTCTCAGGAGACATGAGGTGATCCGGCATCCCATTTTAAGAACTCCATATTTTTGGTCGACACAGTCAAATTTTTGCAGCAGAAGCAGAAGTAGATGTTTTTCTAACTCTCTGGATTCAGAGTTGTTTGTTTCCTGAATTTGTATACCGCCCTTCCCCTGAGAAACTACAGCAAACAAAGAAAAAAGAAGCCAATATCCTCCCTCTCACAGACACACTTAAAAGGCTGTTGGTTGTTTTTTTAAAGCAGGACACGGACATTGCCTGGCGCCTGAAGATATGGAAACATGCATTTTTATCCATATTTTTCTTTTAGCAGTCTAGGATTCAGAGACAGAAACTACAGCAATGTAAATCTATTGATAGCAATCTAAAACGTATTACTGTATATTCTGGCGTATAAGACTACTTTTTAATCCAGGAAAATCTTCTCAAAAGTCGGGGGTCGTCTTATATGCCGGGTGGAGAATCTGCGGTCGAGTATATCTCAAACTCTATATTTTAACTGGAAAAGTTGGGGGTCGTCTTATACGCCCAGTCGTCTTATACGCCGGAAAATACGGCAGTTTATTTTACATTTTTATTCATAGATTGCATTTTGTTGTACAGCTGGCTGCCCCTGAATTTATTTCAGTAAGACTAATTCTAATGCTCTTGTTGAAATAAATATTAGTGAGAAAAATTCAGAGCCAGCCAGCTATACAGAAGCTACAGCAAAATAATTAGTAAAAATATAAAGTGAATAATTGTTTCATATACGTATATTTGTGTAATATATATATATATAATTGGGCATTGTATGGCTGCCACAGTATCTTAAGAAGAGTCAGGTGTACGGTTTCTAAATTACTTTTACTTTTACATGTTTCCCAGAATCATCATTGCATAAAGCAATAGCAATTAAATATGAATATTTTGATTCAAATGCTACAACTGCTTTGTTGTTGTTCAGTCGTTCAGTCGTGTCCGACTCTTCGTGACCCCATGGACCAGAGCACGCCAGGCACGCCTATCCTTCACTGCCTCCCGCAGTTTGGCCAATGGTTCGAGAACATGTCCAACCATCTCATCCTCTGGCCCCTTCTCCTTGTGCCCTCCATCTTTCCCAACATCAGGGTCTTTTCCACTTCTCTTCTCAAAAAAATCAACTTCAGACTGTCCTTCTAGTGAGCACTCAGGGCCGATTTCCTTGAGAATGGATAGGTTTGATCTTCTTGCAACTGCTTACATATGCATAATGGTTCCATGGGCAGACAAAAAAATGACCCCTCTTATGCATTTGCATGTTTTATTCTTCTAGGAATAAGAAAGCAGTTGATTATTCTCAGTTTGGCAGTGTGGATGAAGATGATGATGGTAAGTCATTTGTGGTTCCTTCATGCCAAAAGGGGACAGGTTCAGTGGGAAAGTAACATGGAAGCTTGCTGAAGCTGTTTTATGTGAGTGCAACTAGAGGAAAAGTTCATTGTGTTTAAGGTTTGTTTGCACTGGTTCTACACAGGTTTATAGCAGCTTCACCCAAACCTGTTGTACATTACCGGTAAATATGAGCACATACTACAAGCCAGTGCTGTTGTTTTAAGTCTGGCAAGGTACACTCTGTACATCTGCTCCCAATTAATATCATAGCTGCAGTATTTTGTACTTCCAAACAATCTTCTGAACGGTTTTCTGTCGGAATACACTTCGTGGATCCGTTATAGATCCGCGGTTATTTGTTTATTTTAATGGTTATTAAGAACTACTTTTCGTATCCTTCCACTTAAAAGCAAAAGTGAAAGTAAGAATGAAGAGGCCTTGCCTCTGAGATCACTCCGCCTTTAACTTGTAGTTCCAGTGGTTTTTCAAAGTTGTCAATGAACGTTTGTTCTGCTTCCCGCCTTTTTGGAGGGCAGCAACAGTGGTTTTATTGGCTAAAATATTAATCGTGATGTCATACCTGTTCATAATAAAAGGCTGAGGCTCCCTGCTTGGGCACGTTCGTTCAGTAAGGGTTTACGTTCTGTTCAGTTTAGGTTAAGTTCAGTTAGAAGGGTTTTGGGAGCGGGCTGGATGGGCTGGATGGGTTTTTCCGGAAGATTTCGGTGAGTTTTTAGTTAGGCTTCTAGGTTTATCTTAGGGCTAGGCTTGCGGAAGATTTATCGGTATAGTTTTATTTAGTTTAGCACTTGCGGAAGATTTGGCGCGCAGGGACTGAGAGCTTAGGGAAACTTAGCTTAGGGCCAGAGAACGAGCCTACGCAGGTTTTGCCAAAGCCACTAAAAAGGGTCTTGGATTTGGGGAAAAGGGTAAAGGTTTAAGAAATTTTTATTTCTCCAACATCCTTGGTTTATTTCCTTTATTATTAAGGAGGAGGTTACTCCTCTGAGGCATCCATTAGCTTAACATCTATTAGTTTTCGAGGCATCTGATAAAAAGAGAAATAAGAGTAGGTTTTCCCCTGCAAACTGTCCTCGTGCGTGGGTAATTTACGCTCACGCACGGGGAGCTCCAGCACCGAACCCCGGCAGTTTTCAAGAGTAGCCCACGTACAGTGCCATTCAATATTCAAATTTGGATGAACCACTCACCAGCACTACCTGTCCCTTACTTGGATTGAGTTTCAGTCTATTAGCCTTCATCAAGTCCATTAATAATCTTGGACTCCGGTTTAGGACTTCTGACAGCTTAACATGAATCTGATAAAAAGAGAAATAAGAGTAGGTTGATGTCAGGGATTTGCCTTCTCCTCGCGAGGAGAGCCCAGGCGGAGGTCCTACTCATGAGGAGAGCCAGGGCGGGAGTACTCCTCGCGAGGAGAGAGGGGAAAGAGATCCTCCGAGGGGGGAGGATCAGGGCAGGGAACTTCCTCGAGAGCAGGTCTTGCTCAGGTACAGGGATCCCCAGCCACTGCTGTCATCTGACTCATCTCACAGCCCGTCTCCAGAGCTCTCTCCCACGGAAGAGGAGGAGGAGCTGACAGTCAGGGATGCGAGGGAGAGACCCAGCACCACCAGCCAGACACGATCGGAGGGAGAGTTACAGCTTCCAGCACAGACGCAGCGTCGGGGGGCTAGGAGACCCAGAAGACATCGTTTCAGGGTGCCGAGGCTTTGGTGCTGGGCGGGAAACCGGAGAGGAGCACTTCCGGATTCTGCAAGTGACTGAGCAGTCATGTTTTTAGCTAGCTCTGCACTGTAAATAAGTATGCACAATAAAGTAGTCTTTAGAGTAAGAGGACTCTGTCGTTACTTGTGAGCAACCCCCTGGGGTATCCTGACAGCTATCATTGGGATATTGATGACATTGCACTTCAAATTCTGGGCGATATCTGGTTTTCAGCATTGTGATACATCACCAGCTCACCATCACAATATAGTGATATATCACAATGACCAAAATAACACCTGAAAAAACAGCTGGGCTGTGGAGGGAGGGAGGAACGACCAAGAGGAAGGGAAGAAGGCTGCCTGCTTGCTCAGGCGAAGGAACTCCTGGCCTCTCCTTCCACATACCAGCCTTGAAGGTGCTCCACCTGCTTAACTGCCTGTCTGTGTGTTTCCCTCTTCGCCCTAGCAAGTGACGTGGGCTGCTTCTTTCCTTCCGGTCAGTCGTTCCTCCTGTTACTGAACCGGTCTGAAACCGTCTTTGCAATCTGGACTTCATACCTGTTTCAGGCAAAGTATCGAAATATTGCCCAGCTCTCACTGTCTGGATATCCTTACCCAGTGTCACATAGCAGTTAGTTTGCATTTTAGTTTACAACATATTAGTTTTCAGTTTTTAGTTAACAGAAGATATTTTTGTACATACCATGTCCCGGGTAATGAAAGCTGGGCGGGCTTGAAAGACTGGCTGGGTACATGAGAGAGATCACCAAAAATAAACGGAAAAAGGAGAAAGCTGGTCGATGTCTCCTTCTCCCCAGTAAATCTGATTTTAAGACCCTCCAGCTTTCATTGAAGAATCCTTCCTAACAAAGTTCTTTCTGAACAGACACAGCAAGGGTGCTTCATATGGAATAAGCATAACCTATTGCCTGGCTCCCTGCCTTTGGGGTGTTAAAGAGATAGCATTCTTAACTCCGGATGCAGCGAACCTCCTCATTCTCAGTTGACATGTTGCAAGGAGAAACGGGGACAGTGGCAAGGGAAGGAGGCAAACCCCCCATTTCAGCCTCCTTCACCCACACCTTGCAATGGGTGCCACTCGGGACAGGGCAATGTTAAGCAGAGAGATGAAGTCCCCGTTTCCTTGCCCTTGCCCTGCTCTGCTATGACTGTGCCAATATCTCCTTGTATTTTGTTTTATTTCATGCTGGATTACTGCGGGAAGATCTAAAGCTCTAGAATATCTTACAATTCATGCATTGTACATATTGTTAAAATGGGGGATTTTTTTAAACAACTGGAAGAACTTGCACTGTTACAGTGGGTCTAATGTGCTTCTGCTTAACAGATGAAGATTTTGCAAATATAACTGCACCTTCAAGCAAAAAATCAAAGAGAACATGCTCTGAGTTGACAAAGAAGAAAATGGAGCAAAAGCCCCCCAAACAGGAGATTCAGTTTCAAAAGAGTTCACCGAACAAAAGGTAAGACAAAGCCAGAAAAATCTATTCATTTTAAATTTGCTTATGTGTTTGTGATACGGCACTGGTTTTTTCCTAGCTGTGGTTAAGAAACAGGTAGCTGGCTTTGGGGATATAAGCTCATTCCCTTGGAGTGGAGCGAATTCCCCTTGCCTGCCCAAGATCAGTTTATTGGAACTTATCTTAACAATTATGAAGGTTATAAAATCTAAAACCAGGATTTAAAGTTGGTTTCAGAGCCTGAAATAGTTTCTTTGTTCCTTTTTTAAATTTGCGTTGGTACGGAGGTTAATAAACTTACATACTGATAATGTGTTTTCCATAACTGTTTTTCAAATTGCTTCAGACTTGCCTTGGATCACAGACTTTACCAGAGAGATTTGGAAGTTGCCTTAGCGTTATCAATGGATGAACCACCAGGAAGGAACCATAAAGTACAAGATTCACAGAAACAAGGTGATTCTTGAAGACTCTCAATAGAAACATTTCTTTCTTGTGCTTTTTGCTGCTCTTAAAGTAGAGTTGACATTTTGGGGTGCAGTCCCACATATATTTAGGACCAGAAATAAAAGACATTCATAATTCTCTTTTAACCAATAACCTATTTGAGAAATATTGATGTTGATGAAAATCACAAAGGCAACATAAGTTAATATGCAGTTGGTGCAATGCAAAAGTAGAAATTCTGAAATTTGGCCATGATAGCTAGAGTGAAATACTTTCAAAGTTCAGTTAATTATTTTGATAACTTTAAAAAGGAGAGACTGTATCTGGGACTAAGGTGAAAGTTCAGAAGTGCTCATTTCTGCATATAAATATATTGAATTGCATTGTATGGCCACAGTCTGCTTAAGGTAAAGGTACCCCTGACTGTTAGGTCCAGTCGTGGACGACTCTGGGGTTGCATGCTCATCTCGCTTTATATGCCGAGGGAGCTGGCGTTTGTCCGCAGACAGCTTCCGGTTCGTGTTCAGCATAATAATAATAATAATGATAATAAATTTTTATTTATACCCCGCCCTTCCCAGCCAAGAACCGGGCTCAGGGCGGCATGACTAAGCTGCTTCTAGCGAACCAGAGCAGCGCACAGAAATACTGTTTATCTTCCCGCCGGAGTGGTACCTATTTATCTACTTGCACTTTGACATGCTTTCGAACTGCTAGGTTGGCAGGAGCAGGGACCGAGCAACGGGAGCTCACCCCGTTGGGGATTCGAACTGCCGACCTTCTGATTGGCAAGCCCTAGGCTCAGTGGTTTAGACCACAGCGCCACCCACGTTACTCAGTAGTAAAGTTCCCACAGTGTGACTTCTTTTTTAATAATGTGGCAGAAAGATAGTTAATTTTCCTAGCCTATTACTACTAAACTTTATGCTATTATTTTGTACCTGACTGTTTCCCATTTCTGGTTTCAGCTGAAAAATCTGAGGGTGATTCCAGCTTCAGTGAAGATGATGATGTTGAATTTGTTGTGAAGAAGAAAGCTACAGGAAACAGAAAAGAAGGAAGGCAGATAAATGCTGAAAGCAGAAAGAAAGAAAAGAAGCATTCCAAATCAGAGAGGGATTCGATAGGTAAGCAGATTTGATTCTTTCCGGGGTGCCAAGCATTCTGGCACCTGGTTTTCAGAGGTGTGTGTGGTATGCATAAAATAGCACTTATTTTAAAGCTAAGTGAAACTTGCACTTCAGGCCTTTCCACACGAGTGTTTTATGAAATCAACTTCCCATGCCCATGTTTCCATACTGAGGTGCAATCCTGAGAAAGTTAGAGGTGTGCAAGTGCACAATTTAAACAAACACCTTATTTTCAGTGCGCTCCCGTTGCTCGGTCCCTGCTCCTGCCAACCTAGCAGTTCGAAAGCACGCCAAAATGTGCAAGTAGATAAATAGGTACCGCTCCGGCGGGAAGGTAAACGGTGTTTCCGTGCGCTGCTCTGGTTCGCCAGAAGCGGCTTAGTCATGCTGGCCACATGACCTGGAAAAACTGCGGACAAACGCGGCTCTCCTCGGCCTGTAAAGCGAGATGAGCGCCGCAACCCCAGAGTCGTCCACGACTGGACTTAACTGTCAGGGGTCCTTTACCTTTACCTTTTTAGCAACTTGTTAGGACAAACTTTTTGTTAACTGCTCCATTGAAGTATATGTCAGAGTAATGTGCTTGTTTTTTTCAGTAGCTGTCAAATTAACTTGCTTTTAAAAGTGACTTCCATATTTCTTAAATATAGCTGCTATTCTGTATCATCCATCCATTAAATTGATTTTCCAAAGTTATTCTTTCTGATTTTTTAACCATAGGACTACTTCCAGCCAAATCTGAATCAGCTTTGCAGAATTTGTCAAGTTCTCTAGAACAGATTGGACAGCCTTTGAAAACATCTGGCCCTTCTTTTGCCAAGAAGCCTAACTGCATGTCACCAGGTATATTCAATACATACACTGTTTCTACGGTTGCTTAGGATTCCTATATCTATGCAAAATCATTGTCTGAAAACTAGGATAAAAATATAATCATTAACTACATCTATTTTCCATGTTCAGGTAAAGCCCCTCAGGAACCATGGATAATGAAAAATATATTAATCTGGTCTTTCAGGTTAACCTTTTTCCTCAGTAGCCTCTGGCTCTATTTTTGACAGAAGACAGGCTGCTGGCCTAGCACAGTTTGCTACATTAAAAGGAGTGTTGTGTGGGTAACATAACAACAACAACAACAATTTATTATTTATACCCCGCCCATCTGACTGGGTTTCCCCAGCCACTCTGGGGCTCCCAACAGAATATTAAAAACAGAATAAAACATCAAACATTAAAAACTTCCCTAAACAGGGCTGCCTTCAGATGTCTTCTAAAAGTCAGATAGTTGTTATTTCCTTGACATCTGATGGGAGGGTGTTCCACAGGGGTGCCACTACCGAGAAGGCCCTCTGCCTGGTTCCCTGTAACCTCACTTCTCACAGTGAGGGAACCACCAGAAGGCCCTCGGAGCTGGACCTCAGTGTCTGGGCTGAACAATGGGGTGGAGACGCTCCTTCAGGTATACTGGGCCGAGGCTGTTTAGGGCTTTAAAGGTCAGCACCAACACTTTGAATTGTGCTCAGAAACATACTGGGAGCCAATGTAGGTCTTTATGTGTTCTCGGTGGCCACTCCCAGTCACCAGTCTAGCTGCCGCATTCCGGATGAATTGTAGTCTCCGGGTCACCTTCAAAGGTAGCCCCACATAGAGAGCACTGCAGTAGTCCAAGTGGAAGATAACCAGAGCATGCACCACTCTGGTGAGACAGTCTGTGGGCAGGTAGGGTCTCAGCCTGCGTACCAGATGGAGCTGGTAGACAGCTGCCCTGGACACAGAATTGACCTACGCCTCCATAGACAGCTGTGAGTCCAAAATGACTCTCAGGCTGTGGACCTGGTCCTTCAGGGGCACAGTTACCCAATTCAAGACCAGAGAGTCCTCCACACCTGCCCGCCCCCGTCTTCAAAAACATTGAGTCTTTGCTTTGAATTGTCATCCTAAAGTTTCTTGGAAGGAAAATGGAACTGAGATTTTGGGTAATTGACCCAGGCTTTGGGTAAAAATCCCAGAAGAGCGGATTTATTAAAAACCATTAAGAGACACAAACGGCATAGTCAAGTTACCCACAAGGGGAGGGAGAAAGCGCAGTAGTGAGATGAAGCTGCACATGCTGTCTCCAAAGCAAGGAAGAGAAGAAGGGGAGAATGTGACCTGCAAGATCAGGCAGGAGGCACAAGTCAAAACAAGAGTTTACTTGCGCTAGAGTTTGCTGACACACATGGAGGAAGGAAGGGGATTCTTGTGGCTGGGAATTTGCCTTCCCATGCCATGCTAGAGCTTTCATTTGGCGGGCTCATGGGATGCAGCAGTGCAGGCTGGGGCTTCTACTGGACTGCTTTTGGAAAACATGTAAAAAAAAAAAAAAAAAAAACCCCAGAAAAAATTTCAAGCCTTTCCAGATATTAGTAGAAGTTTCACTGAGCAGAATTGCAGGGGTTGAGGTACAGCCTGAGCATTCTACTGGAAGCTTGCAAGAGAGAACAATGTGGGTTCCAGGATGATCATTCTCCAAAAAAGCACACTTAAGTCAAGGATGACAACAGTTACTGTATATTCTGGCGTATAAGACTACTTTTTAATCCAGGAAAATCTTCTCAAAAGTCGGGGGTCGTCTTATACGCCGGGTGGAGAATCTGCGGTCGAGTATATCTCAAACTCTATATTTTAACTGGAAGAGTTGGGGGTCGTCTTATACGCCCAGTCGTCTTATACGCTGGAAAATACGGTATATGGTATTAGAAGACGAAAGTCAGGGTGTCTGTTGAAAGCAGTTTTCTGTGGAAATGAAAAGGGATGGAGATGCCAAGGCTATTTTTCAAAAAGAGGCATGATAGATGCTGTATGGATGTATTTAGTGCTAAGTGGGAGGTTGTAAAAGGACACAGGACTCCATACAGTGGTACCTCTGCTTACGTTCACCTCCGGTTACGTATCCTTCCGCGGCAAACCCAGAAGTATTTTTCGGGGTTCCATATCCCAGAATGCATGAGGTCAAGGATACCTTCCCCCTTCCCCCCTCTCCATTTCACCTTGACAGCTACTACTGCTAGACAAGATGGAATCTCAGAGACAAAATGGAGCATTGGCACAAAGTGGAGATGATCTGACAACAACAGAAATACCCCTCTGTGTACTCGAAATTGTGCATTATATAATATTTAATGCTACTTTGTTCAGTTCGTCCGCTATTTCTTTCACTGGAGTTTCTTGCATCTTGTAGATTACTTGAACCATGGCTTGCCCCACATATTTCCCCTGTCTCCCACTGTTTTGAGACTCGGACTTTTTAAGTGAGGTTGCCACTTAATAGGAGACTGGATATATTTGCGGAGGACTCGTTGTCATGCAAAGAGTCCTTTGAAGTTTACAGCCCCCTTGCATTTGTATAGTTAAGGGCTGGATTCAGTGAAGAAGATGCACTAGTGGGAGCTAGCTCAACAATTCCTCCATCTCTTCCTTCACCCCCAAAATTGGCTCTGATGGGGTCTGGAAAGCTCCCCAAACAGTACTCAGGGAGGAGAGGAGAAATGGTTCTGTTGGGCAAGCTGATGGAACAATTTGCAAAACATGCTGTTGAATTCCTCTCTAAATATTTGTTCTGAAGCCTCTAAAGATATAAAATGAGCTTGAAGAAGAGTATGTGCCAGAGATGAGCTTGTGTCTTACACAAAATTGCATGTGCAACACTAAGAGCTCACTACTATGCAGGCAGTGAAGCATGAATACAATATTCTAGTCGATTTGTTTTTCTGAATGTACCTCTCCAACAATCTTTTCAGCTACATCTGGAAGCAGTGCCATACAGCTGGGAAGAACCCACGGGAAATCACCCACACAAGGTCTCAGGCTTGGCCTCTCTAGGTTGGCAAGAGTGAAGTCACTGCATCCAAGTTTTGCCAGTACCTGAGTACCTGCAATGGCTTCAGAGGGTCGCAAATTGAAATTAAATACTTTGGGTGTGGGTGTAGAATTTTTTTTAATTGCGGGTTTTGTTTCAGGTAATATATATTTATCATTCTGAATGAGATAAAGTGGATGCATTTTAAAAAAAAGATTTCATTCTCAAAAAGTGTAAGGTGTGAGGTATTGACAGCACTTAAACTCCAATGTTGTTGTGACACACACACCCGCACACACACACACACCCGCACACTGAAATGTTCAGATCATTGGCTGGCTTAATACTTCATAGATATGGCCCCATGGAAGTCAATTGTGATCCAGGCTGGCTTCCAATTTTTAGATGCTGCATTTTGAATCATCATGAAGACCAGTTCGCTTGTAACTTGGATATTTTGATAAAAGCAATCTTGAAGTTTCACCTTGATATCTTCATCCTTTCGATAGAAAACGTATTTTCAGAAATTTATGCTGTTATTTTCTGATGTTTGCATTTATGCGTGGATTTTATTGGTAAATGTATATTATGTATCTCTGTCCCTTTTAAGTGAAATAAAATATCTGTATAAAGAGCAAAAAGCTGTTTGTGTTAGCCACTTTAAGTCTTCCTTCTTGAGCAAAATACACAAAACAACTGGTTCAGTTTCAGTTTGAGCTGAAGAAAAGTCTTAATGGCTAAGGATCACAACATCAAGAACATAACTGAAGCCATTTTCCCCAGCTCCTTCCAGCTGATCTTTGATCACAGTTGCCATGTGTGCTGGATAACTGCAATTGTTCGTTCCCACATTTGTATGCCACCCCATAAATGTTGCCAAGCCCTGCCTTGGCCTGTAAAGGAAGTGTGAGTGCAGCTGGCTCTGTCATAACATAAAGTTCTCTGTGTGGCATGCAATCAAAAAAGTAAAAGCAAGCAATTGAAACACAAGAGTAAAACGCGAAACCATTAAGGAGCTGGGGAGCCATATAAAATTTGAAATGGAACATTAGGTGACCTAAATTACTTAAAGGTCTAGGTGAACAAAAAGATCTTCACTTGGCACCCAGAGACACCAAGATGGTGCCATGCAAGCAGCCCCGGGGAGGCTGCTCAGGTGTGCTACTACTGAAAAGGCCCTCTTCCTGCCCATTGCCCTGCCGTATGTCTAATGTTGATAGCACCTAGGCAGTTTCGTGAAGCTCGATCACCGTATCCTCAGGAATTCCAACCTTACATGCATGACACTGTTACATCACAGACACTGTAAAATTCTACTGGTCTGTCATGTACCCTCTATATCCCACTGTTCTCTCTGGATGCTATAAATACTGGGGGGTGGGGGGGAAGAAAAATTGGCAAAACTGAAAGGTTACATTAGGATGCCGCTACCTTGATTTGTGTACGTGCTGAGTTCAATTGGTAGCTGGCATTCTGGTGCCTCGTTGACATTTGCCATTCCTGGGATGAGCTCTTGAGCGTAGTGGGAATGCCACAGAAAAAGAAACTATCACTCATTGAGCACAACAAGCAAAGAGCTGCTGAGTACAAGTTGGAGACAGGCGACTATCAAGACAGAACTGGGTGTTCTGGTGCCCCGAGAACCGTTGCTTGCCCTACTCCATGCAACCTGAGTCTCTCTGGGGCTCCCAGTGTGGAAACCGGTGATTCGTTGGAAATCTCATGGAAGACTTTTCTCTCTGTGTTAAGGTCAATGGAGGAATGTTCGGAAAACAAGATGAATGCCTTAGTTCCTCAGCTCATAACATCTCAGCCAGTTCTGTCGAGGTAGGAAAATTCATTCATTGCTTCTAGGTTACTGGCTGGGGCAGGGAAACGATGGGATACTTTCTCCTACACCATCCATTTTGTACGACTTTCACAAACACATTCCAAAACAGGAATTTGAAAATGGGCAAAACTACAGCAGGCACCCCCAAACTGCGGCCCTCCAGATGTTTTGGCCTACAACTCCCATGATCCCTAGCTAACAGGACCAGTGGTCAGGGATGATGGGAATTGTAGTCCAAAACATCTGGAGGGCCGAAGTTGTTTTGGCCTACAAATCCCATGATCCCTAGCTAACAGGACCAGTGGTCAGGGATGATGGGAATTATAGTCCAAAACATCTGGAGGGCTGAAGTTTGGGGATGCCTGCTCTACAGATTCATTCGTTAACATCCTATTATGAGCAATGGTAACACAGACAGAGTAATAGACTCCCCACCAACATGTTTGTAGAACTGACAATATTTCAAACTGGCCAGGGTGAGGAAGAGGCATGCAAATCACTTCAGGAGGGCTTCCCAGATTGGTAGGGCTGAGACCAGAAGTTCTTCACATTCACAGTCGTCTTTTCCCTGCTGAGTTACCTTTCATCAGCAGTTTTAACTCATTCCTCCCATGTAATTCCTGTGACAACTGGTGCCACGTTTAAGAGCGGCGTGGGTGGCTATTTCCATAAGGCTAATGAGAGGCTCCTTGTGATGTCCCTTATGCTGCTCAGCTGACTGGGGAACAGCTGAATGAATCCTTTTCCTTGGACCCCACTCCTTCTTTCCGCTCTTTTGTGCCATGTAAGATTAGGCAGTGGGCCAGAAGCCACCCAGGTGTCGCAGATTGCACACTTAGAGATAGAGGTGGCGGAATCGCATTATTTCTTGGAGAACGAACAAAATGCAGCTATGTCCATTCTCCAAGGCCTATATTGGCCGAGGAAGTTGCACAATCCCTTCTTTGTGGATAGATTAGGTGCGCATTCTCCATGAGACTAGCTAAATGCACGGCACGGCCAGTTGTTACGAGCAGTACCCCTAACATATGCTTACAGAGTTACACTGGGGGCCGCTTCACACGTCATGCAAGGGAAATCAAGATCAGCTACTCAGGGGCGTAGGAAGGGAGGGGCGGAGGGGGTGGTCCGCCCCGGTTTCCACTCTGGGAGGGGTGACAAGATGGCCCCTGCCTCCCCCCAGCTGTAGAGCGGCCAGGGTGTGCGCTCGTGCAGCGTCCATACAGGCTGCCGCTCTTGTGCGCCGTCCGTATGGGATGTCGCTTGTGCGGCAGCCTGTACGATCGCTGTGCAAGCGGCAGCCCGTATAGCCGCCACGCACGGGTGGCAGCCTGCATGGCCGCCGTGTGCGAGCAGCAGCCCATACGGACTGCGCATGTGCGGCATCCTGTACGAGCTGCGTCGCCCCAGGTGCCGGAGAGGGTTCCTCCGCCACCGCAGCCACTGAGTGTAGAACTCCATGCTTGGTGCCAGATAAGGTTTGCAGTTGCACCCTGTCAGGGGATCCTCCGGAGGCAGCGGAGAGCCGGCTGAGGTGGAGGGAGGGACCCCGATGTTGAAAATACCCAGCACCGCCAGAGAAGCCCAGAGACTTCCTGTGGGAGCGATAGGCAGGGAGAGAGTTCCGTGGCGGAAGGGCAGTCAGATGTTGCCGGGTCCCGACATCAACTCAGCAGTTCCGTCGCCCCAACCACGTAGGGGACTCAAACAGAAGGAGGAAAGGAGGAGACTTGGAGTCCCCAGGTTTCTCTGCTGGAGGCGCTCTCGCAAAGCGCCACTTCCAGAATCTGAGAATAACTAAGACGGTCATGGAATTTGAGCTCTGACTTGTACATATCTGTATAATAAACTGACGTAAATATACAGATTCTGAGTCATCGCCTTTTACTCGTGAGGAGCACCACTGGACCTTTACACACCCTGGCACATTTGTGGCCAACATACAAATGTGGCATGGAAGTGCAGGGAGTCGGCGAGTTCCGTCAGGGATAAATGAGTTGCTTAAAGAAGAAGAAGAAGAAGAAGAAGAAGAAGAAGAAGAAGAAGAAGAAGAAGAAGAAGAGTTTGGATTTGATATCCCGCTTTATCACTACCCGAAGGAGTCTCAAAGCGGCTAACATTCTCCTTTCCCTTCCTCCCCCACAACAAACACTCTGTGAGGTGAGTGGGGCTGAGAGACTTCAGAAGAAGTGTGACTAGCCCAAGGTCACCCAGCAGGCTGCATGTGGAGGAGCGGGGAAGCGAACCCGGTTCACCAGATTATGAGACTACTGCTCTTAACCACTACACCACACTGGCTCCTATTTCTGCTCCTTTCCCCTTGCAGCCCTTTTGAGCGATTGCAGAAGAAGAGCAGCAGAAGGAGGAATGTTGAAAGCCACCATTTTGCCCTTGCAAATCCCCTCTCCCTGCTGCTTTGTACATTAGCAGCAAGCGGAGGGTTGGATTGTTGCCACCAAAAGCATTGTACCACGCCCAGTCAGCTAGTACTGGGTCCCGGGATTGTACATGAACTGGCCAAGTTGTTTCCATTTTTACTTGTTACTTGCATCATGCTGGAGGTCTTGAAATTTAGTTGCTCCTAACCTCCCTCTTGACTTCCTATGGAAACATTTACGTAGGTAAGGCCTGCATTCCCAAGAACGAACGCTTAGGGTGAAAGGAAAGGACCACCGGTGCCTCGACAATGGCATGGCGGTGTTAACCCCTCCTTGGTGCCCTTGGGTCTCTGAGATATCAAGAAGGATCTGTCCCAACAGCAGCTGCAGGAAGGAGTTGTTTGCTTCGATGGAGGGTAGGATTACCTGAGAAGGAGGGTAGGATTCCTGAGAAGGAGATGGAGGGTAGGATTCACCTGAGAAGAAAAATGTGAGCTTCTAAAATATGAGAGAAACTGAATTAAAGTGTGTCGGAAGCTGATTTAAAGGCCTACTGCCGTTATTGAGGAAGGAAATAGGCCATTTGAATCAGAATAGTTCACGTTTTCCTGGTTTTATTGGTGAACTCAGAACCGTTGCTGGTCATGCACTGATAGCAATGTTTGTTTTTTAAATATTAACGTTGATAATAGGAAGGACACTTCCAGTTGCTTACTAAAAGAACAATGCATCAGTGAAAATGTGCAAGTTCAAATAATCCTTTCCCTTTTCCCCCTAACCTTATTTTCTGATATGCCCTAGACTATAATCTTTGTTCCTGCACAATATTCTTTCCTTTTACTTAAACTTTTATAGTCCTACATGGCTACTGATTCTTATCTTATTTTACTTTTAATATATATTATCCCTTTTACAATAAAAAAAACCCTCTTCTAAGCGTGGTACAAATTATTTCCTCAAATTATTTCAGCTTATATTTCTAAATTTAGAATAATGTTGTTCCTACAATGTTTGCATGATTAATTTTCTCCGTGTTTACTCTTTAGGAAGAAGATTGTCACCAAGGCTGAAAAAATAAGAAAAGGGAGATCAAGTGCGCTCCCTGTTATATTGAAGCCTGGAGAAAAAACAAACGCTTACCAAAAGGTAAGCAAAACTAATGTTGCAGCAGTTGTATACCTTTTATTTCCCCCCATTTAGCACAATATACATAACACAGGTGAGGATTATGGATCCTCAGCCTCTTGACTTTCCTTTTTCAAAATACGTTTCTAGTCCTCATGAGCTGCGAGGGTGCCTGAAAATGTGCTATGGGGAATCCCAGGTGACAGGGATAAAGAATGCGTCTCATTACCATCACATGGCTACGAGGCAAGGACTCCCTGCCTTTCAAATAATAGTACTATGGTAACACAGCTCTTTCCTTAGGTGTGTGGAAAGTGTTAATCACCACTTCTCAGGTCCAAGTTACAACAACAACAACAACAACAACAACAACAACAACAACAATAATAATAATATTATTTGTACCCCGCCCATCTGGCTGGGTCTCCCCAGCCACTCTGGGCGGCTTCCATCAAACATTAAAATACATTTAAAATATCACAGTTTAAAAACTTCCCTAAACAGGGCTGCCTTCAGGTATTTTCTGAATGTCAGGTAGTTGTTTATTCCCTTGACTTCTGATGGGAGGGCGTTCCACAGGGCGGGCGCCACTACCGAGAAGGCCCTCTGCCTGGTTCCCTGTAGTTTTGCTTCTCGCAGTGAGGGAACCGACAGAAGGCCCTCGGCGCTGGATCTCAGTGTCCGGGCTGAATGATGGGGGTGGAGACGCTCCTTCAGGTATACAGGACCGAGGCCGTTTAGGGCTTTAAAGGTCAGCACCAACACTTTGAATTGTGCTCGGAAACGTACTGGGAGCCAATGGAGATCTCTCAGGACCGGTGTTATGAAGAAGAAATGTCAATTAAACATTAGAAATAACTTCCTCGCTGTGTGAGTGGTTTGACAGTAGAACAGGCTGCCTCAGAAAGACTCTCCTCCATTGCAAGCTTTTAAGCTGAGGCCAGATAGCCACCAATGTTTCTTGCATTGGCCGGGGGCTAGTCTATAGGACCTTTGAGGTCCCTTCCAGTCGTATGATTCTACGTGTTGCTCTCAGGCTGTTTGGAGCTAGAATAGGGTCGACTTGTGCTAATTAGCAAAATAAATTCTGTTGCACCAGTGCTTTTGCCTGATAATTTGTTACCTTTCCACGGGAGAACGTTCAAGTATACTGTACAGGAAATCTCTGGCTCCATTGTACATTCCCTCTCCCTGTTCTTTCTTACAGGAAAGGGAACGGAGTGCTGTTGTTCACAGCTCAAAGCAAGATGGAGAAAAAATTAGAATTGGATCAGGCCAGCCTGATCCCTGTGGTAAGCAAAGCTTAGGTTGTAAGACTCTTCTATTTTGAAATGAAAGTTGTCCTCCGTAGGAGCTTTTGTCAAACAGCTAAGGTAAACATCAGAAAAACCGCAAAGGTTCATGTGAATCTGCTCACTGCACGCTTGAGAGAACTCTGCAAACGTAGCAAATAGGATTCAGCTGGATCTCTGGGAAGTAGACCACGGCATGTGAAAGTGAGACCAGAATTTGCATCCTGCTAAAGAGCTGGTTGGTGTACTATGTCTATGAGGGATCTATGGAGCATCAAGAAAGTGCGGCAGGCAGGAGTTGGGGCAAACAAAATGAGCTGTTTTGAAGTTTTACCATATTTTTCGCTCCATAAGATGCACTTTTTTCCTCCTAAAAAGTAAGGGGAAATACCTGTGCGTCTTATGGAGCGAATGGTGGTCCCTGGAGCTAAATTGCCCAGGGGCCAAAAGCAGATTGTGCTTTTTATTTTACAAAGAGAAAAGGGGGTGTTGAAAGGACCCCGCTCAGCAGCTGATCAGCAAGAGATCGGGAGAGAGATAAGAGTCCCGGCTCCCTTTCAGCCCCGCCCTCCTTTGTTGAATGTGCTGCAGAGGGAGGTTGTTTGTTTCCCCAGGACATGTGACTGGCTGATTAGATTATCTGTCTGGAAACAGTAGAAACTGCTCCCTTTCCTTAAGATTTTTCAGAAATGTGAGTTGAACCCCATAAAAATGGGGCTTTTCCTCTTTGCTTTTCCCCCTTTGCAAAAAAGCTGCAAAACTTTTAGCTGATCCTCAAAAAAACCAGGGCTTTTCCCTTTGCAAAAAAGCTGCAAAACTTTTAGCTGATCCTCAAAAAAACAGGGCTTTTAGAGGAGGAAAACCAGAAAAATATTTTTTCCCTTGTTTCCTCCTCTAAAAATGAGGCGCGCCCTATGGTCCAGTGCGTCCTGTGGAGCGAAAAATACGGTAAGTAAAACTTACCAGATGGACCTCACACCTGAGATGATAGACAAACCACCTCATAAGGAAATAATAATAATAATAATAATAATTTATTTCCACCCCGCCCAGTCTGGGCGGCTTCCAACAGAACATTAAAAACTTCAAACATTAAAAACTTCTCTAAACAGGGCTGCCTTCAGATGTCTTCGGAATGGAAGATAAAAGCCATTTTCCTTCCCAGGGAAATGGAGTTGCGGGCTGGACATGAGCCCCCCCCCCCGTGCGCGGGGGTGTGGCTAGCCCTCGCTTCATAGGGAGTCCTCTCTGCGTTACGCCCCAGACCGACCAATCCGGGTGGCCAGGGGGCGTGGCATGCTCTATTTAGCAGCCTGCAGGCGGGAATTCGCCCCTTTTTTCTAGTTCCCACATGCGCAGTTTGGCTCGGGTGGCGGTTAGGTGTTGGAGTATTAGATTGCCGGGGAGGGGAGGGAGAGGCCATCACCTACCCTTCCTATTTCAAAGGTATTCCGTTAAAGGAATCCAGGTTGGGGGGGGGGTCTGATCCTGTCTGAAGTCCAGTCAGGGGCTAGGGCCATGGCATGACCCCTATTGGTGACCCTGGGGGAGCTTGAGTTGATTTGCATTGACGGGGCTCCCCTTACTGGTGGTTAACCCTTCTGAGACTTCCTGCAGGCGGGCAGGAGTCAGATATAGTTGGTTCGGTTCCAGTGCCTAAGCCAATACCACTCACATTCTGTAACCAATACATTTGTGGCGTTCTTTAGCCTATTAACCTAAAATACGACTCTGGGGTTGCAGCGCTCACCTCGCTTTACTGGCCGATGGAGCCGGCGTACAGCTTCTGGGTCATGTGGCCAGCATGACTAAGCCGCTTCTGGAGAACCAGAGCAGCGCATGGAAACGCTGTTTACCTTCCTGCCAGAGCAGTACCTATTTATCTACTTGCACTTTGATGTGCTTTCGAACTGCTAGGTTGGCAGGAGCAGGGACCGAGCAACAGGAGCTCACCCCGTCGCAGGGATTCGAACCGCCGACCTTCTGATCGGCAAGCCCTAGGCTCTGTGGTTTAACCCACAGCGCCACCCACGTCCCAAGTGTAATTAGATTGTGTTAATAAGATTTAGAACTGCAGCCTTAGGTTGTTTTCATGGGTGCCCATCTCACCTGCAGTTGCCCCCCACCATAAACCATAATGCATAGATTCACATCTTTATTTTTATTTATTTTTTTAAAAAAACCAACCTAAGTTGCTAGTGTGGGATAACCTGCCATCTAGGTGTCTTGCAGCTGAGCTCCTGGGTCACTCGCTCCCTAGATCCAGAAATTAGGCATATAGGCTAACCCCCTCCCAAACTCACAACAATACACGTCTGGCACCTGGATCACTATCTGGAGAATAAAATCTCTCAAGACTGCAAAGGCTGACTTTTCCTGCTTTAGCGAAGGCTTTGGCAGTTACAGTGGTCTGCAAACCTGTGGATACTTGCCTAGGAGTAAGTTTCATTGAACACAGTGAGTTTTTTTTTTAATCTTTTAAGTGACAGGCCCAGTAAAACTTAGATATTGCCTCCTGTGTAGAAATACTCCTAACCTGTATTTTTCTAAATAGGGAAGACTCCTAAGGGAGACATATGCCATACAGGAAGCAAAACAAGGATAGACCAAGCATCAAGCGAAGCAGCTTATGCCCAATTACCTTTGGTAAGCAGTCAGTTTATAATTATTTATAATGATCCATTGCATACATGAACAATTCATTTGCTAAACTGTATGCTGCACGTCTTCATAGCTACAAATAATGCAAGTTTCAAGGCAAGTTGAAATACGTGTGTGTGTGAGAATGTTGATTTTTAATGATTGATTTCTCTGTGGTTTTTAGGAGCTCTAGTTTTTTAACTGTAAGCCTCCTAAATTCCCATCAGGTGAAAATGTGTGGTATTAATAATTAAATTATTAAATCTTTATGATGGTCCAGAGACCCAACAATTCATTATAAAACAGTACACAGTTTCGACAGCCCGCCTTCAGGTTATATAAGCATTAATAATCATAACAATATCTGCCCTTTCAAACACATCACACCCAGTGAATGGATTAGTAGGGTGCTCAGTTGTAGGAACAGAAAGGTGGGGTGATGTGTGAGGGTGTGTGTATGAATAGATTGGGGGTTCAGGGGTCTGTATCACTGCCACCTATCTATTCATAGAACTAAGCCATGGGTAGGCATACTAAGGCCCGGGGACTGGATCCAGCCCAATTGCCTTCTAAATCCGGCCCGTGGACGGTCCAGGAATCAGCGTGTTTTTACATGAGTAGAATGTGTCCTTTTATTTAAAATGCGTCTCTGAGTTATTTGTGGGGCCTGGCTGGTGTTTTTACATGAGTAGAATGCATGCTTTTGCACGGGCAGGAGGAGTCCCCCCAACCTCAGGTGACCCCTGAGTGGAATAATGAATCAAGACAACATGTTATTGGATTAAAATTGGCCACAACTTTATTAAGTTTCAGATGTAGGGAGACCTTGGCTCAGGCATTGGGTGTTTATCCTTCCCAGTCCCCAGCCAGGGATCTGGGAGACTTCAGGGTTATCCAGAATGTGTGGGGATTGGGCTGGCTCTGGAGAACATATGTTCAAGCAGAGAGCCCACCCCCCATTTTGCTGCCGTTGAAGGGGAGAGCAATGACAACCTCTCGGTGTATGGTCAATGCCTCCTTCCAATACCCCTTTAACGGGGAACCCTGGTATTGCCGCTGCAAAGGGCGCGTGGGTCACCGCTTCATGCCCCTCCCCAATGTAGGAAGATAGACTAAAGGATTCTGCCCAAGTCCTAAAACCGCCAAAGTTGTGACGTTTTGCTATGGGAAAGGCGAAACCTGCCAATGCAGGAAAATTCCTCTCCGGCCCTTCAACAGTGGGCTTGACATAGCAGCACCTGCGTACCTGTGGAGAAGAGGTGAACCTGCAAAAGAAGACTTAACTGAGGGAGGGGAGGGTGGGAGAAGCTCTGGAGCCGACTGCCGCTTCACAGGTAAGCTACACCTTCTGTTGTGTCGGCAGGGCGGTCCCTCCCCTTACTTGGCCAATCCCCTGGCAAGGCCTCCCCAGGTGGGATTGGGCGATTGGCTGAGGTAGGTGGAGACCTCCAGGTATCCAGCCTGGGGAGGATGAAGCCAGCCCGAACTACCAGGAGGGGATCCGAGGGAGGGGGCTGCATGCGACCACACAAAAGGCGCCCCCCACTTGATGTGGGGAGCGGTCATTACTGGTATTTAAAATGCATCTCTGGGTTATTTGTGGGGCATAGGAATTCATTCATATTTTTTTTTTTTCAAAATATAGTCCGTCCGTCCCCACTGTCTGAGGGACAGTGGACTGGCCCCCTGCTGAAAAAGTTTGCTGACTTTTGAGTGGTCAAACAGCTAAGAATTGGGGGGGGGGCATGGCTGGAGAAAGAGATAAGTATGATCTGCAGTTATGCTCCCTTCCTTTGGCCAGTGAAGAGCCCTCCTCCTATACTCCTGTACAGGCATCTCCCGGTTTAGGCCTGGATAAGATAAGATAAGATAAGACAAGATTTCTTTATTGTCATTGTACAGTACAATAAAATTGGATGCCATCCCATAAAAACCACACAGAACACACTTCAGCTACACATACACATACATACATACATACATACCCATCACAACTCTCTAGTTACAGCATTTAAGATGGTTATAGCTCTTGGATAGAAACTATTTTTTAATCTATTTGTTCTTGATTTAATTGTTCTTCCGTATTTTTCGCTCCATAAGGCGCATTTTTTTCCTCCTAAAAAGTAAGGGGAAATATCTGTGCATCTTATGGAGCGAATGGTGGTCCCTGGAGCTGAATTGCCCAGGGGCCAAAAGCAGGATCGTGCTTTTTATTTTACAAAGAGAAAAGGGGTGTTGAAAGGACCCCGCTCAGCAGCTGATCAGCAAGAGATCGGGAGAGAGATAAGAGTCCCGGCTCCCTTTCAGCCCCGCCCTCTTGCCCAGGCCTCCATTGTTGAATGTGCTGCAGAGGGAGGTTGTTTGTTTCCCCAGCGACATGTGACTGGCTGATTAGATTATCTGTCTGGAAACTGTAGAAAAGGCTCCCTTTCCTTTAGAAGCTGCAGAAATGTGAGTTGAACCCCATAAAAATGGGGCTTTTCCTCTTTGCTTTTCCCCCTTTGCAAAAGGAGCTTTGCTTTTCCCCCTTTGCAAAAAAAGCTGCAAAACTTTTAGCTGATCCTCAAAAAAACAGGGCTTTTCCCTTTGCAAAAAAAGCTGCAAAACTTTTAGCTGATCCTCAAAAAAACAGGGCTTTTAGAGGAGGAAAACCAGAAAAATATTTTTTTCCTTGTTTCCTCCTCTAAAAACGAGGTGCGCCCTATGTTCCGGTGCACCCTATGGAGCGAAAAATATGGTATATCTCTTGCCCGAAGGCAGTGACGCAAAAAGACTATATCCAGGACGAGATGGATCCTGTAAAATATTCTTTACTTTTTTAAGGCAACAGGAACTGTATAGTTCTTCCAAAGATTGGAGGGGAATGAATGATGAATGACCTGTGATCTGTGCACACACCCCCATCGTGCCAAAGGGGCGGGGCGGGTTTACGTGGTCTTCTGCTGACGTGAAAAGGGGTCCAGAACAGGACTCCCCTGCCCCACAAAAGAAGGATCGCCTGTATTCGTTTCCCTCCTTAGAGCTGAGCAGCAGGGGAAAATAGGTTCACCCACATCTTCTCCCCTGCTCCCCACGTTTTTGCCGCTTGGCAGGAGGGAACGCTACAATTAATAAGACGTGTGTGAGGCAGGGAAGATAACTACCAAATCCATTCACCTGCCCTGTTTCCTTCCTTCCTTCCCTCTTTGTCGCTCACGTACTCTCTCTCCCACTGTTGAAATGGGCACATTTCCCAAAGGCTTTTTTTTGTGTGTGTGTGTGTCTGCTGACTGGGAAATGTTCAAAGTTACCTTTTCAGGGTTTAGAATGCGCACAATGGCAAGCTGCTCATAATTTCTTGGCTTGCTGTTACAGACTCTACCTGATCCCAAAGCCGTGATCCAAAGACAACGGGAGGTACCTCATTTAATTCCCCAAGAAAACACATCCCTGACACACAAATTCAAGAAAGGAAACTTAGGGCTGACAAATCACAAAGACCGGCATCCGCAGGTGAGATAAATACGGTTTAATTTATTTTTAGCAGTTCACTCTCTACCTGTTGTTCGGATTGCAGAGGAGGGGGAACCCGGTTTGATTTGCCCTGCAACAGAGCTGCTGGCGTGTTCCTCAGAAGCATGGGATTGCATCTTGAGGAAGTTGATCTCAATCCAGGGGTGGGTGAGAATGTGCGTATGAAGAGACCCTAATTCACTGTGTTTTAAGTTAGATTGCTTCTTCGTAGATTTGCAGTTGCATGTATCTCAATATTTTGGGTACTGCCCACATGACATTCTCCTCATTCGACCGACAGCCCCCACTTTTTCCACAGTAAACTCGACCCAAGGAAACAAATTTATGCAAAGTTAATTCAACATAAAATTGGATAGGTGGGTTCTGGTGGTGTTTTCCGTTTGTTCACCATGCCCCCAACATCTCCCTATGTCAACAGCTGGCTGGAGAAGACTGGGCTTCAATGGTAAAGGCAGCCCTTGCTTCAAAATAGTTAAGCTACACTTCAGTGGAGCATACTTACGAATAAACAGGTGTAAGAATGGGAAAGATTTGGGAAGGGGGGAACTTCAGAAAACATCCAACTGGGTTGCCTCCACCCAATCGGTTCTCTGCTGTCTCCTTCGTGAGTGAATCAGTGCCACTCGTATCTTGACGCCTGGCTATACTTTGCTCTCTGACACACGCATGCACGTTTTATTTTCAACTTGCTGTTTAAAAATGACCATTTTTCAAACTTTACTTTGTACATGGTTTTTTTTTTTTAGACTCTTTAGAGAGAAAAAACAAGGTGCATATGCACAGATAAATAAATACCGGTACCTGTGCATGTCAACAAAGGGCCTCAAGCTTCCAGAATTCAGTGAGGATGGAGAAGCACTAATTGAGGGAAAGAAAAAAACACACAGCACAAAAGCTTCACATCAAGTACTATCTACTAGTGTGGATTGATCAGTTTTGAAGGCATAAAATAGAAAGTGCTGTCATGTGAACCAAGGCGAAAAAAAGTGCAGAAACAGCAACCCATGTTCATATTCACATCCTACTTGTCGACATGTCCTTGGCTGTTCAACCATAATAAACTTTAACCTTTCCTTGAGTGCAGAAGTGCTCCATACCCTCAACCATCCTTCCCCTTTGGGTTCCCACAACATCTCTGCCATTATGAAGAATATGGCTGGAGCTGTAATTGGCCTTAGGCAGTAGAGATGGAAGCAGAATTCACTTTCAGTTTATATAGTGGAATTGGGATTTGTTTTATTTTCTATCTCTTGAAAAACAAAGCATTTGCACAAATTCTATATTCCATTCTAGACTGCATGATTAAAGGGCATGGTGCCCCAACGCAGTGGAGTTCCATTATGCTCTGACTGACATAGAGTTTCTGCCTGCTTCCACAGAACAGTCATCTCAACATAGCCTCAAACCACATTTCTTATTCCTTTTCTATGTTCAACATGAATTTTCTGATTTCAGAGGTAGCTTTTCCTTCCATTGCAGGGGGGGGGCAGCTAGCATGGGAGAAAGGCCTTTTTCCTGGGAGAACAATCTTATGAAATAAAACTGGATGTGGAAGGGTTTTCCCCCTCACTCCCCAAAGGGCTTCGTGCCTTCTTTGCCAGAAACAAGCTCCAAACGGGCTCCCCTCCAACATCCACCTCCAGCCATCCCATGCCCCGGTCCACCCTCTCAACTGAGACCAGCAGAGTGACTAAAAGAACGCGAGTGCTGGAAGCTGCCAGTGGACAGAGTGCTTATCTCATATCAGCTCAAACAAATACTACATCTGAAGACAAAATGAAGGGAATATGAGTTAAATCCCCTAACAGAAGGCTGTTCTAGGAGTCGGAGCAGCAGTTGCCCGAAAACGGCTCACCCTGTAGGCACAGAAGAGAACTCAGCAATCTTGTAGCCTTTCTAAATCAGGTTCCAGAAACAGACACCATCATGGACAACCAGCAGTAAACCAAAGAAATTCCAGGCTTCTGGAACATGCTGTGAGCACAGAGCTTGCATTATCCAACAGAACTGTCTCGTGTACCTTTTAACTTTCCCAGAAAACACAGGAACCCTGAAAACCCACCAAAGCCTCCTCATAAGGCAGGGATCCTGATGAACGTGCTCAGGAAAAAGGAAAAACCTGGGGAAGATCCAACACCTTTCTACCTCTTTCCCAGTTCCAATTGTGTTTGGATCCCAGAAAGGAAAATGAGCTTTCAGAGGAATAGTAGGTCATGGAAGAACTACTCTGGGGCAGACCATCCCAAGCTTCTTGCTGGGTAGTGGAAAATCTCCAGCTGGATTAATCTGACAAAGTAAGAAGCTACATATTCAGCATCCAGCCTGCGGGGATAAAGGTAAAGGGACCCCAGACCATTAGGTCCAGTCGTGTCCGACTCTGGGATTGTGGCGCTCATCTCGCGTTACTGGCCAAAGGAGCCGGCATACAGCTTCCAGGTCATGTGGCCAGCATGACAAAGCTGCTTCTGGCGAACCAGAGCAGTGCACGGAAACGCCATTTACCTTCCCGCCGGAGCGGTACCTATTTATCTACTTGCACTTTGATGTGCTTTCAAACTGCTAGGTGGGCAGGAGCTGGGACCGAGCAACGGGAGCTCACCCCGTCACGGGGATTCGAACTGCCAACCTTCTGATCAGCAAGCCCTAAGCTCTGTGGTAAGAACTCAGGCCAACAATTACCATTCAATAATGAGAATAATCCCTATTCACAACTCAACAGTAAACATAAAAAACGAGAAACATACAACCATACAATTTATATAACGATGCAATTTTCAAGAGTATATGTCCGATCAAGAGGACAAACTTTATCTTTAAATAGTTTTCACAAACTGAAAATTTTCAAATGTAATGTCTCAGTTCAATAATATTTAATCAAATAGTTCAGGTTCCAGTTCCATTAGAGAGTCTTTTGATGCAAAATGTCAATGCAGCGTTTGATAAAAAGTCTTTTAAAGCAAGGTGGGGTCCCAATAATCCAAAGCCAGGACAGGGCCCTGTTTCGGTGTCTTTAACCTTCGTCAGCCAACGTGTACCCGATTATTCTCTGTGACATCTGTCACATCAACCTCTCAGTGATAAGCTGCCTATGAACTGGTCAACATTACCATAGCGCAGAAGCTGTTTTTTTTTGCAGAGTGGATACCATTGCCCTTCGGAAAGCTATCACAATGAAACGGGGAGCAACCACACCTTCTTGTTCTAGAAGTTCTCAAATCACTTTATTTAAGCATAGCAGCACAAGCAACTAATAGAAAAATACCTGCGGAGCAGGAGAACACATGCAGCATATTAAACCTCTCCTTTGTAAATTATGTGTCATTCCTGAGACAGTTGGATGGTCACTTCTTCCTATCTCAGGACCCACTTACAACCTCTTTCTTAAAGCTCCCTTAGTTTCACACCAGATCTCTTCAGTACCTGCCCCTAGACTTTCAAGACCAGACTGCCCTGTTATCCCTTTTCTGTGTAGGTGCCTTTTTTGTAAAGTGCATGTTAAATGTTTTTAAAATATGTGGTTAAAATGTGAAGCTTAAATAATAATATGAAACCAGGCAGAGGGCCTTCTCGGTAGTGGGGCCCACCCTGTGGAAACGTCCTCCCATCAGACATCAAGGAAATGTCAATGTAAGTTTTTAATGTATGATGTTTTACTGTGTTTTTAATATTTGGAGTGGCTGGGGAGACCCAGTCAGATGGGCAGCATATAAATAATAAAATTATTATTATTATTAATCTAAATTGTGTTTGCAAATTGATATTCCACAGAATATCTATTTCCACAGAATTTTTGGGATGTCTGCTTTTGTCTGAGGGTAAATTTCTATTTTTAATTGCATGATGCCGTGTGGCGAATACTCAGGCTTGTTTGAAAAATCTGATTTTTTTTGCCACAGTTCCCAAATTCTCCTGTTTCTCCAGGTCCTTCCTAAGCAATCTGAGACTTTGTCGCCTTGTCTGTCTTCTTCATACCTCTTCTGGTCTTGGGAGACCAGAGGGGGGGGCATTGTCAGCTGATCACAGCAGGAGGGGGAGACAACCTGGCTTCCTCACCAGCCTGCATTATCTCTGCCTTTTTGCCCCCCTCTACTTTTGCCTCTGATTCTGGACTGCTCTATGTAACATTAGAAAATGTTGACCACGTCTCCTACCTGGGCCGACATCTTTCCACAAGGGCCGACATTGATGCCGGAATCCAGCATCACCTGAGCTCTGAAAGTTCGGCTTTCTCCCGATTGAAGTGCAGAGTGTTTGAGGACTGGGACATTCGCAGGGAAACCAAAATGCTTGTTTACAAAGCTATTGTACTACCAACCTTACTGTATGCTTGTGAAACATGGACCACTTATAAACGCCATCTCCAACTCCTCAAAAGATTCCATCAACGGTGTCTCCAAAAAAATTACACATCACTTGGGAAGACAGGCGAACTAATGCCAGTGTACTGGAAGAAGCAAAGATCACCAGTGTTGAAGCAATGATTCTTCAACATCAACTTCATTGGACTGGTCATGTTGTGCAGATGCCTGATTATTGTCTTCCAAAGCAACTACTCTATTCCGAACTTAAAAATGGAAAGTGTAATGCTGGTGGTCAACAAAAGAGGTTTAAAGACTGTCTCAAGGCAAATCTTAAAAATGTACTATAAACACCAACAATTGGGAAACACTGGCCTGCAAGCACTCCAGTTGGAGAACAGCCTTTACCAAAGGTGTCATGGGCTTTGAAGACACTCGAACTCAGGATGCAAGGGAGAAACGTGCTAAGAGGAAGGCACGCTTGGCAAATCCACACCGTGGTCAACTCCATCCAGAAACCAATGTCCCCACTGTGGAAGGACATGTGGATCCAGAATTGGCCTCCACAGTCACTTACGGACTTCCATAAACCATGTTTATGTAAGACAATCTTACTTGGCTATGAGTGATCACCAGAGAAGAAGACTCTCCCAGCTCACTAAACCCTTTTACCGCTTCAGCTTCCGATACCACCTCCTCCCAGTCTGCCCCCTCTTCTCCTTCTGACTTCCCATCACCATCCCACCACCTCCTTCCATTGGGGGTTCCCCAGCTGGTTCCTTCTACCACTCTGCATCCAGCCAGTTCGTGACAGTGCCCCTGCAAAACAGTTCAACTTTAAAATAACTGAATAAATAGCTGTGCAACTTCATTGAAATATTCAGGATGTTGGAATATTGAAACCAAATATATTTTTATGTTTTGATCATGTTGCTCTTCGTCTTTCTCCCATGTGGGATGATCCTTGCCCTTTAACTCTTTCTAAATATTCTTTTGTCTTTTGCTTTCTCAGCCTCAATTTGTCCCAGTTCTGCAGCAGTATAATTGGCACGTGTGATTTTTTTCAATGTTCCTGATGTCATAAATATTTTTAAAATAGCAAAATGAGAAAGTTTCATAGAAACTTTCTATTATGTCTGCTTAAAACAAAATCAAGCCGCAAAAGTTATAAAAAGACACATATATGTTTCTGTTATAATCCTATAATTTTTCTGTAGAGGCCGAGTTGGCCTGAGGTGCTTGTGATTTTTGAAGCAGAATATTTATTTTAATAACAAGAGAAGAAAGCATACATATCGGTTCTCAGAAAACAGTTTTGTAGAAATGAATCTCACTGACATCTCACTAATGGCTGACTCAAACGTGCTCCTGTTAACGTCTCCAATATTTCATTGACACACCTGCATACAGAATATGCTAATATTCAGAGTTTCCTTCATGTTTTCTGAGCTCAGGACAATCTAATGTTGTGAGAGAAACATTAAAATATCAATCTGCTAAAGAGTGTGTGTTTTGTTTTTGTTTTTTTAAAAATAGAACTCTTGACTAATATTATTCATAGATCCCATCTTGCTGTGACATTTTTGGATTAGAAAAAGAGTGGTGTTGGATTTCACATTTCAGAGTGAACATTTTAATGGAGACAGGCCTAAATCATGGAGCTCTGTCATTATGGGGTGTGAAAGACGTGCCCCAAACTTTTGTGATCTCAGTGTCTTCAACGTCTGTTGTTTACCAATGAGGAGGAACCGCAGAGTGCAGCCGAAGGTAACCCTTGTGGAAGTTTGTTTCGCTTCTTTCCTGCAAACTGTGTGTGTGTCTATGTTGGTTCATAATACGGCTGTTGCAGTGTTGTATAGGCATTCCGCCATACAGTATGGGAACAGAAGTATATTTTAACTTATATATTCTGTGTTAAGTAGAAGCTGCTATGATTTAGCTAAATTACTATTACCGGTGCTTTTTTTAATTTTTAATTTCCAAAAATTTCACAAAAGAAAAACGAAAAAACATAAAAAAGAGAAAGATAAGTCAATCTTACAATAGGTATTCGTAGACTAAGATGAATGTTACAATATACATAGTAAAATTGTTTAGAAATCTAAGATATGTATATAGATATAAATATATAATTATAATAACGTTGAAAAGAAAAACAACTGGAAAAGTGTTAAAACTAGAAATTCCTATCGATTGATAAGCAATGTTCAACCAATACAAACCAATACTAGGGTATTTTGTACACAAAATCCTTTGTGTTGGATTGAATCCCTTATCAATTTATTGTTCTGTTGACTTTCGTCTAACTCTTTGCGTTTTCAGTTCAACTTACTCCTATTTTTAATCTGTATTTAATTGTTTATCTGTGAAATTTATTCTAGGCACAGCCAAGTGTTATTATTGGAACTGTGTTTTGTCAAAACATTCCCATTCTTATCTACTGATTTGTTCCTTATTAACTCCGTCATTTTAGCAAGTTCCAAGCACTCGCATAATTTTAATTGCCATTCCTCTCTTGTTGGTGTTGATTCATTCTTCCAATATTTCGCTATTAAGATTCTGGCTGCTGTAACTGCATAAAGAAACAGTCTTTTGGTTTCGTTTAGAATGTTTATTGTTAAAATGCCTTATAAAAACGCTTCTGGTTTTGTTTTGTTTTTGAAATGTATGTTTTAGCATTTTTAAAAACTTCGTAAATCATGTCCTAAATTATTACTATGCTTTCTGAGGGACTCGGGTGGTGCTGTGGTCTAAACCACTGAGCCTAGGGTATGCTGATCAAAAGGTCGGCGGTTCAAATCCCCATGACGAGGTGAGCTCCCATTGCTCGGTCCCTGCTCCTGCCATCCTAGCAGTTCGAAAGCACGTCAAAGTGCAAGTAGATAAATAGGTACCGCTCCGGTGGGAAGGTAAACGGCGTTTCCGTGCGCTGCTCTGGTTTGCCAGAAGCGGCTTTGTCATGCTGGCCAATGACCCGGAAGCTGTCTGTGGACAAACTTTGGTTTCCTCAGCCTATAGAGCGAGATGAGTGCCGCAACCCCAGAGTCATCAGTGACTGGACCTTACGGTCAGGGGTACCTTTACCTTTACCTGTATGCTTTCTGAAGAAAAGGAAAAAGTGCACTTTTTTAAAAAAAAAAAAAAGAGAGAGAGGAAATACTTGATGAGTTTATTAGAGCAGGACAGCGTCACGGCGTGTGCTTGCATCATGACCCCCAGGGGTGCCTCTTGGCTTCCCGCCCCGGCCAGCCAAGGGGCTAGAAACGCCCCTGACTATCCCTCAGACCTTGGGGGGGGGGGCTGGACTATATTTTGAAAAAATAAAATGAACGAATTCCTATGCCCCACAAATAACCCAGAGATGCATTTTAAATAAAAGCACACATTCTACTCATGTAAAAACATGCTGATTCCCAAATCGTCCGCGCTCCCGGGCCTTAGGTTGTCTACCCCTGGTAGACTCTATTGCAGGGGTTGGCAAGGTTTACCTCACCTGGGCCGGTTCACTCCAGCGGAGATCCCTCCGTGGGCCAGATTGCACGTGTGTGAGAGAGCACGTGCGCCTGCGATTTCCGGCGTCTGCACCTGCGCAGACACGATTTTCGGCATCCGCACATGTGCAGACTCGATTTCCGGAGACTCGCAGATTGGGCAGCTTGGTTCAGGGGCATCTCGGGGGCCAGTTAAATGACCCCTGTGGGCCACTTGTGGCCCATGGGCATTAGGTTCCCAACCCCTGCTCTATTGTTTAGTGCCAGGCAGGAGAAACACACTCCTCTGGCTTGTTCAGGAGCCAGGATCTACCTATACTAAAGGACACAAAGGGGAGCAGTTAGTTCACTTCTTGTAGCAGGCAAAACTCGTTAATCAATTTGCTGTGTAAATCTGTTTGCTCATGATTTCATATACCCTGTAGAAGTTTTTTTTATGTTTTAAATACTTTATGATACCAAATCCAAACTATTTCTTTTTGTGCTAACTTTATTTATTCCACTAGAAATTAAATAGCAGCATTAGTGTGCTCCCTCACCTGGAGTGCCAAGTTAAGAGCAATTTGGTTCCAAGTGCTGTGAAGCCTCAGCAGCAAGATGCTATCCTTCCGCAAATAACCGCCAAGAACTTGCAGAATGTAAATGCGTTGCATCAGGTAAGCCGAACAGAGCTTAGTACTACGTTTTTACGTTTCATTGTTGTGGTTAGATAAGTTACGGAATATTGTGTATGTAGATGCATGCATCTCATGGTGTCAGATTTTATATATATATATAAACGTTGACCTTTACCAGGCATTCTTAAGATTTTCAAAAAATTGCAGGAGGAAATTCTGAGTTCTTTAGTAAATGGAGATCATGTTGATTGTAGAAGGAGCCCTACCTAGCCTGGTAGAAAAGCTCAGGCCTTATATACAGTAACTCGTACGGCATCCTCCTGCAAAAGACAAGAGCACAGACACACCCAGGGGCCCCCAAGAGAATGTGGTGGTTGACACAAACATGGGGTGTGTTCTGTAGCCAGGTTTCTGCATGGAACATTGAGCCCTTTTGGCCCACCCTTTTCACTGATAACCTATGTAACAATTTGTTTTCCCCTCTTGGCTAGCCACATCTGGGGGTTATCATCCTCTTGGGCCTGGCTGCCTGTCACTCCCATGTCACTCCTGCCCCTTCTACATCCCAGCAGTAGCCAATCCCCCTTGTGTGTTTCAAGAGGCTTCTCAAACCTTTGAATCCATGGAGCCTGAACAAGCAGAGAATGGCAGAGCCACTGACCTTGATCACTGGTAGCAATGAAGTCAAGGTCTGTACAGTGGCACCTTGCTTCTCAAACTTAATCCGTTCCGGAAGTCCGTTCCAGAACCAAAGCGTTCCAAAACCGAGGCGCACTTTCCCATAGAAAGTAATGCAAAAGGCATTCATCTGTTCCAGGCTTTTAAAAACAACCCCTAACATGAATTTTACTATCTAACGAGACCACTGATCCATAAAGTGAAAGCAATAATAAACAATATACTGCAGTAACAGAATCAATCAATCAGTAGCTGAACTGGGTTCCGCGCAGTCGCGAAAACAAAACAAAAAGAGCCGCAAAAACAAGAATGCAAAATAAATAGCAAAAATGGACAGACCTCAGCGTAACACTCAAAACAGAAGTATGGCACTCAAAACGGAGTGCATTCGGCTTCCAAGAAAAGTTCGCAAACCGGAACACTTACTTCTGGGTTTGCAGTGTTTGGGTTCCCAGTTGCTTGAGTACCAAGGCGTGTGAGAACCAAGCTACCACTGTATCTCATCCTGAGGCTAGCTGAAGTGAGTTTGAGCTGGGGTGTGAGGAAGGGATCCCTTGCCTCTAGCTTAGGAATGTGGAGCCCTGGCCCTCCAGGTGGGAGAGGGGACACACATGCCACCATTATGGTTTGTATCAGGGGGTTCCTCTGCCTCCCTTCACTAAGCTTCCAGTTGGATGGAACTGGAGCAGCGGCAGAGGAAGACGATCAGGCGCCTGGAGTGGCACGCGTGCCTTGCGCCTGTGGGTGGGGCCAAGGCACCCATGGCGGCATCACAGGGCCTCTAAGGAGTCTGCCTGTCTCCTCCCACTCAGCCACCCTACAGCTGAGGGGGAGGCAATGGGCGGACCGTTTGGGCAGCACGGAGCCTGCGGGTGCTCAAGCCACCGCATCACTCCCTGGAGAGACACGTGGCTCGGGCGTGCTGCAGGCCCCGCGGCAAGGCATTTTCCCACCCCCCTCAGTGGGGACACCCAGGGCAGACCGCACCTACCGCACTTCCCTTGCTATGCCCCTGAACTGGAGTTCTGTGGATAAGCAGTGACATCTTAGCCATAATCATGATTAGCTGTGAGCCTCACAATACCTAGGACTACACTGGAGTTTAATGTGGATTTGAAGCTGATTCTCAGTGTTGCACTTGGTGTCAAAGGTGGGCTGAAGACTTAGTAAGATACAGGATTTGGCATGTATACGCTGCTCCCCATTCCCACCTAAGTCTGCACTTGCTTTGGTCACCCTCCCAGCAGAGCTGCACCGTAGTGGTGTAAATACAACAGAATGGAGTTGTGCTGGCTTGTACCTAGAGATGCTCTGCCATCTCAAGATATGAAGGTGTAGTGTGGTTCCCACCATATCCTACAGTTTACTAGCCAGCACTTTTAGAGCACAGAATTATGCTCTGACAGTCCATAGATAAAACAAAATTAAAAAATTCCTTCCAGTAGCACCTTAGAGACCAACTAAGTTTGTTCTTGGTATGAGCTTTCGTGTGCATGCACACTTCTTCAAATACTTCAGGTATTCTTCAGATACTTCAGGTATCTGAAGAAGTGTGCATGCACACGAAAGCTCATACCAAGAACAAACTTAGTTGGTCTCTAAGGTGCTACTGGAAGGAATTTTTTATTTTTTATTTTGTTTTGACTACGGCAGACCAACGCGGCTACCTACCTGTAACTAGTCCATAGATAGCAAGAGTGATCAAGTGGAGCCTTACTTTACAGTCGTCCCTGCAGAGCTGAGGTCTGGTGGCTGATGGTACATAGTAGATATTGGTTTGCTCTTGTGCTGCAAAAAAGTTCCTTTTTTCCTTTCTCTGGAACAATTGTTAAAATTTAAATAATTTGTGGGGGGGGTTTTACGTTTTAAGTTGTTTTCTTTAATTGGGTAAACTTCCAAGGTGCTTGGGAAAAAATATTTTTAAGACTTGAAGCATGAGGCAAGGATTGGAGGTAGCAGGAAGAGAAAGAGGAAATCTTTGTTGGGTTTAGACTGAGGCATGTTTGTGTGTGTCGTTTTAAAACGGAAGGTGTGGAAAATCTGAGAAATAACAGTTCCTGTCCATACATATGTGCCTATATGCCTAAGGATGCAGAAGGCTCTCCATTGCCTTTGTTACAACTGTCTAAAGATGGCCTCTGTTGTTGTTTTAATCAGACGAGAATTACTCATTTGAAATTATTTTACTGTAGAGATGGACTGAGAAAAAGGGGCTGAGATGTATGGGCTTAAAGCAAGTACCGGTATTTTACAAAGCACTGTATTACTCTTTAGCAGGAAAACAGAGCCCCAGGGCAATCATTTCCTTCAGCTCCTCGTGAAAACAGTGGTATAATTCTCTCCAGCAAGGCAGATACAGAAAAAGGCCACAGTCTAAAGTTGCCTCTCACTTCAGCAGGTACAAATTTTGAATGCTAATTTAAAAAAAAAAAAAAACAGAAACAAATCGATGAAGACAAAATTGTGACAAATGCTTGAATGAGACTTGGAGTGGGTAAATATATAAGCTATAAAATGGGGCGGGGGGCGGGGACCCTGGTTCAAATCACATCTCAACTGTGAACTTACTTCCATCAACCTTTTATTGGCATCAAGCAGGCAAACATACATACATATAAAACAGTAGCGAAATAATACTTTCGCAGTGGGGTAAACTATATTAGAAGAGGAAAGAGACAAGACTCCACTGTCCACGATCACTTACTTGCAGATATCAGGCCAGCCTTTCAGTTTTCCCAGCCCCGATTTGCACTACACCAGGGGTCAGCAACCTTTTCCAGCTGTGGGCTGGTCTACTGTCCCTCAGACCTTGTGGGGGGCCAGACTATATTTTGAAAATAATAATAATAATTAATAATAAAATAATAATAATAATAATAATAAACAAATTCCTATGCCCTACAAATAAGCCAGAGATGCATTTTAAATAAAAGGACAAATTCAACTCATGTAAAAACACCAGGCAGGCCCACAAATAACCCAGAGATGCATTTTAAGTAAAAGCACACATTCAACTCATGTAAAAACAACAGGCAGGCCCACAAATAACCCAGAGATGCATTTTAAACAAAAGCACACATTCACTCATGTAAAAACAACAGGCAGGCCCACAAATAACCCAGAGATGCATTTTAAATAAAAGGCACATTCTACTCATGTAAAAACACGCTGATTCCCGGACAGTCATGGGCTGGATTGAGAAGGCGATTGGGCCGCATCTGGCCCATGGGCCTTAGGTTGCCTACCCCTGCACTACAGGGATAATAATAATAATAGCAATTACCTACAGGGATGAATAATACTTACCTACTGAGCTCACTGATGCAGGGACACTAATACTAAACTAGTCTCCTCTAAACTGGCGCTCTCCATATGTTTTTATTCTGCAACTCCCAGCAACCATAACCAGCATTTTTGGAGAACTGCTTTAAACAGCGTCTTCTGAGAGATGGGGAGAATGAGAAAATGAGTTATTTATTACCTGCATGATGGTTAAGTTATGTGAATGCAGAGAAGAGAAGTCCACGCCAGGAAGATACTGCCATCAGCTCTTGAAGTTGGTCCATCCATATTTTGTACAATTTGTCTGCGTTAGTATTTAAACTGTGGGCTGATTTGGGTTCCTTGGCAGAATATATAGGTGCAATAAATAAAGGAACACAATATCCAATATTCAGTGTTTGATTTTTGTCTCCAAATTAGAAGCCTTGAAACATTTTAAAAGCCAGCTAACAATGTATGAACAGCGGGAGATTAAGGAATATAGAGAGCTGTGGTATCTTGGACTGGGAGCTAAAAAGATTGAAGGCTATCCTGACGCAGAGAACAACAGTTCCTTTGATGATGATCATGGCTCCTACAAAAAGGTAAGAGCATGAAAGTGCAATATTGCTTTGGCATCTGTGACTATGGGTACAATGCAGAACTATTGGTTTTCATCTTGAGAGCCAGTGTGGTGTAGTGGTTAAGAGCGGTAGGCTTGTAATCTGGTGAACCGGGTTTGCGTCTCCTCTCCTCCACATGCAGCTGCTGGGTGACCTTGGGCTAGTCACACTTCTTTGAAGTCTCTCAGCCCCACTCACCTCACAGAGTGTTTGTTGTGGGGGAGGAAGGGAAAGGAGAATGTTAGCTGCTTTGAGACTCCTTCGGGTAGTGATAAAGCGGGATATCAAATCCAAACTCCTCCTCTTCTTCTTCTTCTTCTTCTTCTTCTTCTTCTTCTTCTTCTTCTTCTTCTTCTTCTTCTTCTAGAGCTGTCCAATGAGAGGAAGTGAAGAGTAATTTTCTCATTGCGTTTCATAAATCCTGGCTCAGAAATATGAATCTTGGGGACTCAAAATGCTCACCTCAAATATGTGATGAGCGTTTACAGCCCTATATTCTTCTTCAGCTTGGATTTTGATCTAAAATGAGAAGGAAGATTTTAATCTGAGCCAGAGTCTTTATTTTAATCCCTGCGTTCCTTTTTACCCACGTGTCACTGGGTGATGCATGCTTGGAACATGTACTGGTGTTTTGTTAATGGAATCAATGAATCACAGAATTGTAGAGTTTAAAAGGACCCCAGGGGGTCATCTAGTCCAACCCTCTGCAGTGCAGGAATCTCAGCTAAAGTATCCATGACAGATGGCCATCCAACCTCTACTTAAAAACTTTCAAGGAAGGAGAGTCCATCACCTCCTAAGGGGGTCTGTTCCACTGTCAAACAGTTCTCAAATTCTTTCTGATGTTTTGTCGGAATTTACTTTGTTTAACTTGAAGCCATTGGTTCTAGTCCTACCCACCAGAGCGAGTGAAAACAAGCTTGCTCCATCTTCCATGTGACAGCTCTTGAGATCTATGAAGGTGGCTATCATATCCATAGCTGTCAACCCTCCCTGCTGTTCCCCACTGCTATATACATAGCTGTCAACCCTCCCTGCTGTTTCCCAATGCTATAATAAGGGAATTTCCTGCAAAAAAGGGAAAGGTTGACAGCTATGATCACATCTCCTCTTGACCTCCTCTTATCCAGGCTAAACATACCCAATTCCCTCAACCGTTCCTCATACGGCTGGGATTCCAGACCCTTGATCAGCCTGTTCACCCTCCCCTGCACACGGTCCAGCTTGTCAATGTCCTTCTTAAATTGTGGTGCTCAGAACTGGACACTGTACTCTAGGTGGGGTCTGACCAAGGCAGAATAGAGCGGCGCTATTACTTTCCTTGATCTGGACACTAGACTTCTGTTGATGCAGCCTAGAATAGCATTCACTGCTGCATTGCACTGTTGATTCATGTTCAGCTTGTGATCTACTAGGACCCCTAGGTCCTTTTAGCACCAGAGATACAAGGGCACGTACTACTTTTGCTTTCCACTTTTTGTCACCTTGTATAGGTTCTAAGTGATCATATCGCATACAGATTTGAAATACTGGCTGTTATTGGGAAAGGATCGTTTGGGCATGTTGTGAAGTGTTTGGACCACAAGACAGGTGAAAAAGTAGCAGTGAAGATAATAAGGAACAAAAAGAGGTACGGTATGTCAAAAGTTTTCTAAACTTTATCAAGATACCACCATGTTAGATGTTAGTTGAATAGAAAGAATTTTTTTTTAATTTAATTGTGATTTGTTTTATTACTTTAGCAGAAGAGGGGAGTGGTTTTAATCAGTGTTTAGCCAGAGAACCCTTACAAATTTTTCAGCTAACAAGAAATTGCAGAAATTATTGTTAACAGCTTTCTGACTAAACAAACAAAATTCATATTCAGGTTTTCAAAATTGTAAGTTGTTTTGAGAGCCAGTTTTGGTGTGAAGGTCTTGGGGAGGTTTCTAACTGTTAGACATGGTTAGAAGCAGGGGCGTAGCAAGGTTAATTGGTACCCGGGGGCAAAAAATTTTTTGTCATCCCCCCGAGGCGTAGGAAGGTCAGGTGGTACCCAATGCAGAAAATTTATTGTCACCCCCCATTGATTCCCCCCCCTGCAAAAATGGTTTTACGTTATTTCATATTTTCTTACAAAGGAATAATAACAAGTAATAATAATAAAAAACTTTTATTTATATCCCGGCCGAAGTCGGGCTCAGGGTGGCTAACATCAGATACATAACATTGGTATAAAATCAAACAATAATTAAATTACCTCCTAAAAACATCTCAAAATCAAATTAAAGTCTAATTAGATGGCTTTCCACAGGGTTAGGGTTGGGAACAGTAAGTGCTCCACTGAACTGAAATTTCAGCCTTCACGACATAGGAAAACAGCCAAGTAAACAGCTATTTTGGTGGAGGAGGGTCAAGATATTAACCGATATGCATGAAATTTCATATATAGCTATATAATCCCTAGTATAGTAAGATAAGACCTTCGGAAGACCTTTGGAGCAGGCATTTTTTTAAAAAAGTTTTTTTATGAACCGCCCTAGTAGGGCAGTAATTGTTCCTTGATAATTTGTCACCCCCTCCATTATGGAACATGGGGCGGACTGCCCCCTACACCCCCTTGCTACGCCCCTGGTTAGAAGCCCCCTCTGGACTTCATACTAAACACACATGATGAGGAACACGCATAGTGCACATGGGACAAGCCCTCCTGTGATCAGACAAGTATAGAAACGTCACATTCAGCTTTGCATTTTGTGTAGTGTGCCTGCACTAAGAGTCATTTGTCTTAAGTCCTATTTTCAACAACACACGGGAATAATCTCGCTTCTGGCATCAGCTTGTGTAAAAAAAAAAAATGAAAACCCAAACCCTTCTGTTGCACTTAGATTTCATAATCAAGCCTTGGTAGAAGTCAGCATCCTCAATGCTCTACGGCAAAAGGATGAAAACAATGCTCACAATGTCGTCCACATGAAAGAATATTTTTACTTCCGTAATCATTTCTGCATTTCCTTTGAACTGTTAGGGTAAGACAACTTTTCCTTATCTATAATAACAATTATGTAAACCGTTGTGTATATTCATGTCTAAATTGGAGATGGGGGCATGTGAGGGGAAGCAATCACTAAGTATTCACATCTCTGTTCCGCAAGCATAGACCTCTCTCTAAGCAGTATAATGGAGATCTGACCATTGCTCTGTATCCAGTTGCATATTGCGGATCTGCTTATAATTTTTGAACCTGAATTATATGGAGCCTGATCATTCAAGCATCATTCATTGTGCCCATCCTGAGGGAGTAGCCCATTGAATGTCCCTTGATCCATGCATTCCATGGGGAATAGGTCCAAATGTGAGTCCCAGTTATTAGCAAGATTCATAATAGTGCAGTAAAGGTAAAGGGACCCCTGACCATTAGGTCTAGTCGTGTCCGACTCTGGGGTTGCGGCTCTGGGGTTGCTCATCTCATCTCGCGTTACTGGCCGAGGGAGCCGGTGTACAGCTTCCGGGTCATGTGGCCAGCATGACTAAGCCGCTTCTGGCAAACCAGAGCAGTGCACGGAAACGCCGTTTACCTTCCCACCGGAGCGGTACCTATTTATCTACTTGCACTTTGACGTGCTTTCGAACTGCTAGGTGGGCAGGAGCTGGGACCGAGCAACGGGAGCTCACCCCATCGCGGGATTCGAACCGCCGACCTTCTGATCAGCAAGCCCTAGGCTCTGTGGTTTAACCCACAGCGCCACCCGCGTGTACCTTTGGCTTTATCCTACACACTTTCCCCAGACAATACAGGTCCTGATCCCACCCCCACACTAATACTTGCACTTTGGGGGGTTCTTTTGAGACACAGCCACTGTAGATGTCCAGAGTTCAGCCTGGTCTCAGTGTCTTTGGTAGGCTGGGGCCTGGCCTGAGGCATATCATTGAAACAGGTTCTCAGCATTTTGGAATTTCCAGTCGCTCCTGGTAAATCATGCCAAATTAATATTCAGAGTCTAAAAAACAATCTAATTCCCCCTTCTCCCTCTTCCTTTTGTGTTGACTGGAATGTATGTATTATGAGCACTTAAAATATTGAGAAACTCTAACTTTTATATCTTTAAAATGAATACACACACACACATACACAAGAGAATGATTTGAAGTTTATATTGGAGGTTTTTAAGCAGAGGTTGGAGGGCCATCTGACATAGGTGCTTTTGTCGAGATTCCTGCATTGTACCAGATGACCCTTGAGGTCCCTTCCAGCTCCAAAATCTATGATTCTATGCTATTAAATAACCATAATGAAATATTGTGGTTTTCTGTCATCTGAGGACCTTTTTCAGAACTCAAGCTGTTCTGGTACGGTTTGCTGTGGTATGGTAGAACTAGTTTCCTACCGGGAAAATTTTTATGGTGTTCCAGTGTTGTAACCCTTGGAAGTGATCTATTTTTTTATGAAACTTTCAAAGTATTTACTGCCATGGGCTCCTTTGGAAGGAAGATCAGGATGAAAATTTAATAAATATATAAACTATATAAAAATCAGAAGACATTAAGGGGACCCATCCAGGCAATTGAGCAACTATGATGCATGGTAACTGCCCAATTCAGTTTTTACTCCACCCATCATTAGCTGCTGTGCTTCATTGATCACAGTGCCCAGCAGTTGCCATCAGAGATGCTGGAACTTTTATGAGGTAACTAGAGAGCCATACTTTTGTTCTGAAGGATGTAAATATTCTGACATGGTCTTGGACTTTAAGTGCCTTGTGTGCAGATTTTATCCATTCAGTCTTCGACTTTACGTTCCTTGGAAAATGTGTGTTCAGATTTTATCCTTTTAGTCAGAAGTAGGATAAAGTAATATATTTTTTTCTGCCGTTTAAAATTCTTCACAGTATAATGTGTAAAATGCTTTTTGTCTCTCACCCCACAGTATAAATTTGTATGAACTAATCAAGAAAAATAATTTCCAAGGTTTTACACTGGGTTTGATTCGTAGATTCACCCTGTGTATATTAAGATGCTTACAGTTGTTGTACACAGAAAAGATTATTCACTGTGATCTAAAGCCTGTAAGTACAGCCATTTTTATATATCATTGCAGATTTTGTATAATGAAGCATAGTCCAAGTCTTTAGACAAGACCGAAGATTATTGTTTCCAAAATTGCATAACATTCTTTTTCTCTCCTTCACTTAAGATCTTCTGGGCCCCTTGTCAGTGACTAATTTTTAACTCTCATGCACGTTATGGATTGTTATTAACACCAAGGAGTAGAAAAATATGTAAACCCCCCCCAAACTGTGTTGTTTCATATTCTGTGTATTCTACTGCAAAATGGAAGTTAAATCTGTGGCATTTCAGTATTCCTGTGTGTGTGTGTGTAATGAGTTCATTTCAGTGAATGGGGTCAGTTAGGTCCAAACAAGATGGGACATTATGTGTGTATCTGCATTTAACATGCACTTTAAAAAAATGCAAATAGTAGGTGCTGGGGGTGATAATTGGTGCAAGCAGCAAAGGGGAGTTTAACCATTCTCTTCTAGATTTCTATCCTGGCCCCCAAAACAATAAAAAATAAATAAATGCTCCTCTGAAACTGCTATTTGCATTGGAAGGAAAACTCCCATTGTCACTATTTAATGTCATGTCTAGCTTGTAACTCAGACCTCAATGAAAGTTAAAGGGAGTGATGAAACACTGAAGGTTTAGATGACTCTCATATAGTTAAGCATTTAACATCACAATAGCTGTTTTATGTTGATGCAGCTGTGATGTTTGGAAAGCTTTAACCATTCAGTGAATTTTCCAAATCACTGAGTGTCATATGACCAAATATATAGACCAAAACATTAGCTTATTTCAGTTTCCTCTAGTACAGGCTCCTAATTAAGGCCTGTTTTCTATGAGACACCGTCTATATAAAAGCACTTTCCCTTGTAATTGGTATGCTGCCATCCTTTTGTTGTTTAGTCATTTAGTCGTGTCCGACTCTTCGTGACCCCATGGACCAGAGCACGCCAGGCACTCCTGTCTTCCACTGCCTCCCGCAGTTTGGTCAAACTCATGTTAGTAGCTTCGAGAACACTGTCCAACCATCTCATCCTCTGTCGTCCCCTTCTCCTTGTGCCCTCCATCTTTCCCAACATCAGGGTCTTTTCCAGGGAGTCTTCTCTTCTCATGAGGTGGCCAAAGTACTGGAGCCTCAGCTTCAGGATCTGTCCTTCCAGTGAGCACTCAGGGCTGATTTCCTTCAGAATGGATAGGTTTGATCTTGCAGTCCATGGGACTCTCAAGAGTCTCTGCTCCAGCACCATAATTCAAAAGCATCAATTCTTCGGCGATCAGCCTTCTTTATGGTCCAGCTCTCACTTCCATACATTACTACTGGGAAAACCATAGCTTTAACTATACGGACCTTTGTCGGCAAGGTGATGTCTCTGCTTTTTAAGATGCTGTCTAGGTTTGTCATTGCTTTCCTCCCAAGAAGCAGGCTTCTTTTAATTTCGTGACTGCTGTCACCATCTGCAGTGATCATGGAGCCCAAGAAAGTAAAATCTCTCACTGCCTCCAAACCTCTTAATGAGGGTGAAATTGGAGAGCGCAAAATATGGTCTGAAGCTGCCATCCTTAGCCTGGCTTAAATGTGCCATTCGGTGTATAAAAAAATGTACCGGTATATTTGCTCATGCAGGGATATGTATATATGCTCAGTGTTAGAGAACTGAGATCTGAAGTGGGTGGAAATGACCCCCCACCAAGGGAGGCATTTCTGATTCCTTCTCAGATTGGTCCAGCAGGTTTATGTGACTCCTCTACAGTTATGCAACAGTCAATTCCCTTTCTGTGGCTAATTTTCATGGCTCCTAGGGAACATGGTAAAGTCTCGGGGAGGCATTTTCTCAGTGTGACTGACTAACCTGCCCTTCCCTGACCTGGTCTCTGCCCTTCTGAGCTAAGCATTCAAAGGTGCTAGGGAATGGTCAGTACTTCTTCAGAAAGTAGCCATTTGAGCAAAATGGCAACCTATAATTTATAAGCGTCGTTTGAGTTCTTGCTGATATATCAGCAAAGGAATGACCTCTGCGTTCCTATATGAACACTGCATCCACGAAATAAGTCACACCTAAAGGAGGAGGTCACAGATGCTGGGATTTCTCACCAGATACCACCATATATTTGCAGCCTGGTTGTTTTTTCCTGTAATAAAAATGTTTTTGCCGTTAGTTTGCTAACCTGATAGATGTGTGTTGATATTTTCTCTCCCTCTTCTTCGTTCCCCCTCATTTTAGGAGAACATATTAATAAACCAACCCCAACCTGGGCAGGTTTCATTTAAAGTTATCGACTTTGGATCAAGCTGCTATGAACACCAAAGAGGTTTGCAGAAAAGTCAAGTAGATGTAATTTTCTTTATTAGATTTCTTAATTTTTGATTTATTTGCCTATGTACTTCATACTCCACATCTTCAGTATAAATTTATAATCCTGGGGCAGCTCACAAGCGAGTAAGAAACAAAGGCACAATGAAATTTTAAAATAGTTTTTCGAAGTAAAAAGGGAAATCAACACTGGCCTCTGTCCCCCTTTCCTTCTGTCCCTTCTCTGATGCCCTTTCACATCTCTGCCTCCCAAAGGCTTGCATGGCTGTTTGTTGCAGCAGCCCTGACTACAAGCTCCTCAGCTCAATGGTGCCTCTGGGGCTGGCCAGGGGGCAGGGAGTGCCAGAAGCTGAGGCGGCCTTGGAAGAAGAAGAGTTTGGATTTGATATCCCGCTTTATCACTACCTGAAGGAGTCTCAAAGCGGCTAACATTCTCCTTTCCCTTCCTCCCCCACAACAAACACTCTGTGAGGTGAGTGGGGCTGAGAGACTTCAGAGAAGTGTGACTAGCCCAAGGTCACCCAGCAGCTGCATGTGGAGGAGCGGGGAATCGAACCCGGTTCCCCAGATTACGAGTCTACCGCTCTTAACCACTACACCACACTGGCTTGCAAGCAAGCAAGTGGGCGAGGGTGCCCAGCCAGCCAGTCCACCAGTCCTTGCAGTTGGGAATGGGCAGACTAGTGTAATGCTGGGCAAGCAGGTGTTCCACTGGCCTTTCTTGTGCTTACTGTGTGCAAGGCCTGCCTGGGAGCTGTGTTCCCGGTGCTGAAGGGGAGTTTTTCCACCATGCAGGCCAGGCAGCGTCCACTGCTGCTTCCCGAGATGAGTAGGTTGCTGGCCTCATGTTCATCTTCGGCCAGTCTCTGTTGGGCCCCTGAGGTTGAGGGCATCCTCTTCCCAAACTCCTGGGAGGTGGTGTGAGGAGTCACCTCTCTTTGGGGTGGATAGGGCAGCTCAGAGACCAGGGTCAGTGGTGGCTGCTGCCCAGAGCACTCCCATGGAGAGGGGAGAGGAGGCTGAGGGAACACTCCACAAGGGAGGGTGTTCAAAAATGGGTGAGAGGCTACCAGCTTTGCAGTCAAGGGGTGACATAACTGGCTCCTCAGCCCCACAGGGGTGCTGCAGAAAGAATGTAGTTGGTCAAGAGAGCCATGGACCCCCCCAAAAAAGGTTGAAAACCTGTGAGCTAGAATATTAACTTTTGCTATATTGATAGTTCAACAACACACTGTCTTCTAGAAAAGTATATATAAATAAAGAGAGACTGCAGAAAGAATGTAGTTGGTCAAGGGAGCCTTGGACTCAAAAAGGTTGGAAACCTCTGGTCTACGCTGACAAGACCAAAGTGACAGGAGTTAAGAAAGGAGCGCAGGGGCTTGCATCGAGGTGAGGATTGGTGTCAATGAAAGAGGAGATAATTTACATATCCAGTGTCCCCCCCCCCCGCCTTTCTATTCCAGTGTATACGTATGTCCAGAGTCGATTTTATCGTTCCCCAGAAGTGATTCTTGGTCACCCCTATGCAACCCCTATTGACATGTGGAGCCTAGGGTGCATTATGGCTGAACTCTACACAGGGTACCCACTTTTTCCTGGAGAGAATGAAGTGGAGCAGCTTGCATGCATTATGGAGGTAACTTCTGATTTTAATACTAGCAGGTGTGCAGAAACAACCCAGGCTCTGAAGAACAAGTTTAGCTATACACAATAACTTACGGATGCGCACAAAGGGGATTTCTTTCTTTCTTGCAACATCACAAGTAGTTTTTGAAACTCCTCTTAAGATTTGTCACATAAAGTTCCACTTTATTCCTTACTAGTTCGGCTTCGTCTGGAAAACTGTGCACTTTTAGAAGGCTATGTAGATGTCGGGAGTGTTCAGAGCAGGACAACAAATATGGGAAGGTTGAAAGAAGGTTGGGGTGATTTCTCCTGGAGAAGACAAGGCTGAGGTGGTAGTATTCTTCAGATATCTGAAAGGGTTTTACATGGAAAACAGCAAGGACTTGCCACCTGCTACTCCAGAAGGCAAAATTAGGTCTAGTGGACTTAAGGTACAGGAGGGTAGATCTCCGTTGACTATTAGGAGAAACTTCTTAATGGTAACAGCATTTGGCAATGTGAACAATTACTTTGAGGGGTGCTGCAGTCTCCCTAAATGGAGGTCTCTGGAGGCTGGACAGCCATCTGTGAGAGATGCTCTTGGCGTTTCCAGCATAAAGCCAGGGGGTGAGACAATGTGTCCTCCAACTGTGAATCAGAGACACAGCCCCATGGAAGTGTGGTCACACTCCATACCTTCTCCAACAATCCCCCCGCCCCCAATACTCTCAATCTGCCTTCCATGCTCCAAGTCATGAATGTCCTTCCAGGCATGCACATCCTTTGCATGTAATGCTACTTCTCCTCCTTTCTGTTGGATCCATGCCTTTGGATTAGGTTATCACCCTCATCTCACCAGGTTTCAGTCATGCTTGTTCACATGAAACGAAGGCATCTCTTTCATTACCAGTGAATTTTATCCGTGCTCCTCTATTAAAGTCTGAGGAATTCAACGTGTCAAACAAAAAATTATGTCTACTACAAACATTTTAAACACAAATTAGCTAGCGTTATGTCTCAGAAGATGCACACACACACACAATTGTTTTTTCTGTACAAAATATGTCCTTATGAAATAAAATGTTGCATTTCAAAAATGACTTGCATATAAGTAGCATTACACTGGCATTAGAGTGCCTGTAAAATGTTTAATATCCCCACAGGAACTCATACAACCCAGAACACAAAGACCAAAATATCACCTAGTGACGGGAAATTGAAATGTGGGATAATAACACAGACCTGTTGGGTGTTTCAAGGATTACAAGAAGATTGTGTGTGTGAAGTGATTTAAACGCTCTAACTCCCAAGTATTAAGAGCCCCTTTATGGCATGCAACAGGCCCATAGAGTTGACCCAGAAAAAGGAAGGCAGCACTCTTTGTGAAGAATATGAAACTCAAAATGTACCATTTAACAGATACACTTTCATTTGATTATAAAAGTCAGCTTCTAAATTGTTAGATTAGATGTACAGAGATTTTATTAGTTCCAGTCCAGTTTTTTAAGATAGTTTTGAACTTTATTTCTGTCTCCTGATACATTAGCTCTCCCTCCCAGTTTTGTGCCAGGGATAACTTTCATTTTTAGTCGTTGATAACAGTGTTGAGGAGTATCAGATCCAGTACAGGTAGAAACCTCCAGTTAGATTGGAACCATTGATGAGTTCCTCAGTGCACTTATTTCTACTGTTTGTGGTAGTTTCCCGCTCTTTTCAACTGACTCTGCAGTAGAATAAAAAAGAGCTCAGCCATCATATCAACCTCTCCTTCATGTTAAAGGTGTAAGACCATTCATTTGTTATATACTTAACAGAGGTGCTCTTCAGGCTGACTTTTTTTGTGTTAAAGATACTAGGTCTTCCACCGGCTGATTTCATTCAGACTGCATCAAGAAGACGAACGTTCTTTGGTGAGTCCCTTGCTGTTATTGACTTACTTGCATAGTGCCCATCATTATGATGGATAGGGCATTTGTGGGAGAAAGACCTTCATGTTGTATGGAGCATTGTGCAAGAGGGGTTGCAATGCATATTTATATGCTCTAGATCAGGGGCCAGCAACCTTTTCCAGCCGTGGGCCTGACCACCGTCCCTTAGACCATGTGGTGGGCCGGACTATATTTTGAAAAAAAATATGAACGAATTCCTATGCCTCACAAATAACCCAGAGATGCATTTTAAATAAAAGCACACATTCTACTCATGTAAAAACACCAGGCAGGCCCCACAAATAACCCAGAGATGCATTTTAAATACAGTGGTACCTCGGGTTAAGAACTTAATTCGTTCTGGAGGTCCATTCTTAACCTGACACTGTTCTTAACCTGAAGCACCACTTTAGCTAATGGGGCTCCCACTGCCTCCAGGTGCCCCCTTCAAGGGTTATGTGGGCTGGAGATCGAGCATTTCTGTGTTGGCCTTGTGGATTGTGGAATAGGCCTCCCAGATATATCATGTATTTTATCTTTAGGCACCAAGCTACTTTCTTGTGCTTTTGGAAAGCAATAATAAAGTATCTATTGCTAGTTTAATGTTTCACTGGATTTCCTTTGTTGTAATACATTTAGACCGATGGTTGGGGTTTTTTTGTGGATTTGAATGCAATTGTTTTATTCTGAATTGTAAACCACCTTGAAGAGATGGAAAGGTGAGATGTGTTTTAAGTATTTATTCATTCGCTTGAGGCTTTTGTTGCAGCTTTTGGCTGCAATACATAAATGTTAAGGCACTAAATAGTTAATCTCTGAGAGATTTTTCTGCGAGTGAAAATTACTGGTTTTGTGAACAACATTGGCACTCTTCTGGATCAGAGATGCAAACTGTTAGTCTAAAAGCCAGGTGCTATGCTGCCAAAATCTTCCCAGGTCTCTGATGGTTCTTCTAATCTTTTAACCAAGGTGGGTTTTAAGTTTACCCACAGGGCAAAAAGCTTCATGTGAGCTCTGCACTATAATATATTTTCCTGTACATGTGATTTAAGCAAAGTTACACCTGGGGTCATTCGCTACATTACTAGGAATTCCTGGCTCCTAACGGCACCAAATTTGTTATGGAGTCTGACCATAAAAATAAGGAATTGGTTTTTATGGCAAAATGCACTTCCGATTGAATAGGGTGGATCCCAACATTACAGCGTTGGACATCCCTGTTCTGAATAAATATTATCTGGGCAGACTTAAATCTTCTGTGGACTTACTCTTCCAGCATCAAAACTTTAAATATTATGCAAATGTGTATACAGTTTTAAAATGTTGCTTTTCTGTTTTAAAGATTCCAGCGGTACTCCAAAGAATCTTACAAACAGTAGGGGGAGAATAAGAAACCCGAACTCAAAGGAACTGAGCGCTGTATTGAAAACATATGATGGTGCATTTCTGGATTTTCTGAAAAAGTGCCTTGTGTAAGATAGCTTTCATTTGTTTTGTCCATTGCATATATAGGCTCTTAAACCCTGCTTTTCTGTCCTTAAAAAGGTAAAGGTAAAGGTACCCCTGACCATTAGGTCCAGTTGTGGACGACTCTGAAGTTGTGCGCTCATCTCGCTCTATAGGCCGAGGGAGCCGGCGTTTGTCCGCAGACAGCTTCCGGGTCATGTGGCCAGCATGACTAAGCTGCTTTTGATGAAACCAGAGCAGCGTATTTATCTACTTGCACTTTGACGTGCTTTCAGACTGCTAGGTTGGCAGGAGCTGGGACTGAACAATGGGAGCTCACTCCATTGTGGGGATTTGAACCACCGACCTTCTGATTGGCAAGCCCAAGAGGCTCAGTGGTTTAGACCACAGTACCACCTGCGTCCCTCTTTTCTGTCCTTAAGCGTTGATAAATGTCTGGAGCTCAGTTATGGTAGCTATGTTTATTTTGATTGGCTAATTCCCCATATTGCCAGAGTATGTAATGAAAATGTTTTCCGGAAGGTAGCGGCATATTTCACACGGCACTCCAGGAATTCTTTGGAAGTTTGTCAGAGGTTTCTCAGTTAGTATATCAGTCATGGTGAACAAACTTTCCTGAAAGGCAGCTTGGCCTCCACTGCATTATCTCCCCAAAGAATGTGCATATTTAGAGAACATATTGGATGTGTCCCAAGTGGCTGGTTCACACCATGCGCTAATGGAGAGTTATCCTATTTATGTTTTCCATAAACTTGCTTGGGCCCCGTGGCAGACATGCAGGGAAGAGGTTCGTTGATAGACAAGTTTTAAAACCACTAAATTAGGGTGATACTAGATGGGATCACAGTCAGCTGAGTTGGCAGAATTAAAGACATGGTTTTAGAAATGTAAGGCCAAAAGAGGACATACCGCAAGACACACCTGACCATAAGACGCACCTAGTTTTTAGAGGAGGAAAGGGGGAAAGCCCAATTTTTTGGGACCAGCTCACAGCTGTGCAGCTTCTTTTGCAAAGGGGAAAAGCCCCTTTTTTGAGGATCAGCTCAAAGTTGTTGAGCTTACTTTGCAAAGGGAAAAAATCCTGTTTTTATGGGGTTCAACTCACAGTTCTGCAGCTTCTTTAGGAAAGGAAAGGGAGCCGTTTCTACAGTTTCCAGACAGATAATCTAATCAGCCAGTCACATGTCGCTGGGGAAACAAACAGCCTCCGTGCAGAACATTCAACAATGGAGGCCTGGGCAAGGGGGCGGGGCCGGAAAGGGAGCCAGCGATCGACCACATATTCGCCCCATAAGACGCACAGACATTTCCCCTTACTTTTTAGGAGGAAGAAAGTGCGTCTCATGGAGCGAAAAATACAAGTATATTCCATCAAACCTACCTGCTTTTCCACAGTCACTTGGGAGTTATTGGTGGCTGGGTGCAAAGGTGGCTAAAGTTAGATCTATTGCCCTTGAAACTCTGCCTCCCAGGACCCACCTGACTCCTTTCAATGCCTGTTAAAAACTTACCTGTGCACTCTAGCATTCCCAAACTGATCTCCCTCATCTATCTTTCCTCTTCACTTTGCCTCCTTTCCGGCTCTAAGGAGTACAGCCCCTCTGCCTTTTTTGGGTGCAGTGCCTATATATTAGACACTCAGTTTTTTGCAGAGTGCATTATGTGACGTGCAGTGATGAAACTGCTGTGAAAATGCAATTACTGTGCAGTGAGGTCATGCCATATGAGTGTGGTGTTTCCGTGTGCTGTCACATGTAGGATAAGGTGAGTAATAGACCCCGTATGCAGCTAGCTTTGTATGTATATAATAGCATGTGCATAATGTTCCATACTGATGTTCTCTATATGTTTTATGTCAAGGTGGAAACCTTCCCTGCGCATGACTCCGGAAGATGCAATGCACCACTCCTGGATGCAGGACCCATGGTTACATAAAGCAAAACAAAAGGCCAAGCCTACTACAAAGTCAGGCGAGGCAGAGAAGAAGAAAGAAAATGCTCAGCCAGAAAGAGGTGGACTCATAGTTCTCGGTTCTTTCTTTCCCCCCAAATGAATTGTCTTTAAATAGGTATTTCAGAGGGAGACAAACCAAAGCCAAAACACCAGGAAGCATCTGCCAAGCTCAGCAGCATCTTGAGGTGTGCTTCTCTCTCTTTGGCTTTTTGAATGTTATGGAAACCAGAAAGGCCACATTATGGGATGCTAGTAGCAGAACCCAGCCTCCCAAGAGTTCCAACTCCAAATAAAGAAGCAGCAGCAAGTTTCCACCCCTTATGGTCGAAAAGATATGTTTGAAATAGTGAACGCCAGAGGACTTGTTGCATAAGATTTTCAGTGATCGTATGGTGGGGCTGCAGCACAATATATTCCTCCTTGCCCCTCCCCATGACGGGCAGAAGCAGGAAAAATATATGAAAAATAAAACAATTTTCATGTTAATTTATTGCAAAATTGCATAGCGTTTTGAAAAACAGATTATACGAAATAATAGAAACAATGCACATTTACTTAATTTGCATAACCTATGCATTTCACAGAATCTCTTTGGTTACCTTTCTTGCGCATTTTGTTGCTTTCTACCCAACTCAGTTTTCTGCTCCCCTGAAGTATGGCGAGCAGGATAAAAAGTATGATGTGACCATGCCTCCCTGTTCAGATACCCCCAGGGCAGGGAGTAGGTTGCACCTGTGCGGGCAATTTCTGAAAACAGAGGACCGTGAAATTGCCACATCACAAGTGCTCTCAAGCTTTGGTTCCATGCCTGCCCCTCGCCAATGGAAAGGACACCGCATAGCCCCCGACACCCCCAGTTCCCAAATTCTCTCAGCCCATGGCAATTGTTCCCTGGGTGTCATAGCAGCCTCCATCAGCCCAGAAACTGATGTGGGGTGTCAGGGGGAATGAACTGAAAGTATAAACATCATTTTCCTTGAGTGTGTCCTCCGGTTCCGAGACCAAGTCAACATACAGGTGAAACTCGAAAAATTTGAATATTGTGGAAAGGTTCATTTCTTTCAGTAATTCAACTTAAAAGGTGAAACTAATATATGAGATAGACTCATGACATGCAAAGCAAGATATGTCAAGCCTTTATTTGTTATAATTGTGATGATTATGGCGTACAGCTGATGAGAACCCCAAATTAACAATTTCAACTTTGGGGTTTTCATCAGCTGCACGCCATAATCATCACAATTATAACAAGCAAAGGCTTGACATATCTCGCTTTGCATGTCATGAGTCTATCTCATATATTAAACTCCAGTAGCTAATGAAAACAATTGCTTACATAAATGGACTTTTACACGATATTCTAATTTTTCGAGTTTCACCTGTATGTACACAAACACACATGCTGTTTGCTTTGGGGTTGGAGGAAGTCTGTCTTCTGCTACTGAAGCTATCACTGTGATGCATTTGCTAAGAAAACACAGGCCATTTGATGTCTGTTTCCTGAGGCCAGTTCCCCCTCGCCTTCAGCTGTTTCAGGGACAGAGGTTGGCCGCCTAGGTTTGCCGTGGAAAGAGAGGGAGAAAGGAGAGACTGAGAACAGAGGAAGCTTTATCTCCCCAGTGTTTCATTGTTAAGGTGGAGAGAGTCCATCAGTGATGGACAACTACGTGTTTGTAGTGTGAAGAGGCAAAATGGGGAGGTCCCACCCTCTCTGCTCCACTTGTACGGGTGATGGTAGCTTCCAGAGACATCTTGCAGAACTATCTCGAGATGTCGCTGGAAGCTGCTGCTGCCGCCGCCCCCATTTCTCCTTGCTTCTCTGGTGGTTGGCAGCAGGGGTGAGCAAAGGTGTTCACGGGATTCTGCCACCCAAGATGGCGGCTTCAGTCAACCTCATGGGTGGGCCAGCCCTGGTGGTGTACTAGAAATACTGGTTTTTGTTACACATCTCAACTTTCCTGTTCTTTCAGCCCACTGCACTTCTACCTGTTTAGGGAAGCTTTTAACGTTTGATGAATTATTGTATTTTAATATTTTGCTGGAAACCACCCTGCACCACTCACAGAAACCTCAAACAGGTACAGGTATTTCTAGCAGAGGCCACCTCCCTGAGGCATAGCCCTCCCAACAAATCTCAGAGCCACACACTCTTCCCTGTACAACATGCATTTTCCTCTTCTGTCTAAACTCAGGAAAGCTCTGCAAACATTTCTGTCAACCTGCTGTTCTCTGCCCATCGCAATCCCAAAGCATCACTTTGAGAAAGAGGTCCGTTACCGGTATTCGTGTCTGAGGGGGGAAAAGGCATGTGTTTGCTGGAGGTTTCTTCTCTATCTCCTTTTGTCAGGGCTAAGCAGCAGCTTCAGTATTGGCCCAGTAGGACTTCCTCGGAGAATAGTCTGAGCACGCTCAGCGCTGGTTTCCCTAAGGCCACACCTCAAAGCACGTTTGTTGCGGCTAGCCAGGAGAAGGCTGTTGTTGCCAGTTTGGGTAGCTTGTTTTTATAATTAATATTTTTTCAAGAGAGAGCAGTGGCGGACAGTTGTATGTATGTATGTTTCTAGGTTTTTGCTTCATTGTTTGCGTTTATTTTTGTGAATAGGGGAGGAGGACTGAGAGGAGAAATGTGGCTTCTGTGTATGTTGCGACTTTCAACACTTAGATTCACAGAACTGTCACGTTGGAAGGGACCATGAGGGCCATCTGGTTCAGTTCCCTGCAATGCAGGAATCTTTCACCCAACGTGGGGCTCGAACCCTGAGCAAATTACACTCTGCATGATATATAACCGAAATATAACCTCTATATAAAATAAGTGGTTTGCAAGAAATATAAAAATTATGAATACAGTTAAAAACAATTCTAAACTATGCCAGCACCCACATGGCTGGATACAAAAGTGTTTTAAGCAGGTGCCAAAACCTTACTTGAACAACTCCCCTTTGTATTTGTTGAAGTCCTAAAGCAATTCTGGATTTGTTGCTCCAAACCACAGAGCCTAGGGCTTGCTGATCAGAAGGTCGGCGGTTCGAATCCCTGCCACGGGGTGAGCTCCCGTTGCTCGGTCCCAGCTCCTGCCCACCTAGCAGTTCGAAAGCACGTCAAAGTGCAAGTAGATAAATAGGGACCGCTCCAGCGGGAAGGTAAACGGCGTTTCCGTGCGCTGCTCTGGTTCCAGAAGCGGCTTTGTCATGCTGGCCACATGACCCGGAAGCTGTCTGCGGACAAACGCCGGCTCCCTCGGCCTATAGAGCGAGATGAGCGCCGCAACCCCAGAGTCGGACACGACTGGACCTGATGGTCAGGGGTCCCTTTACCTTTACCTTTAAGGGTAATACAGTTTCTCTTTAATTTTGTGTCTCCCCTTTTCTGCAGATGAAACCACGCGGCACCAATCTGCTACAGAAATGAAATCTGATCCCTCTGAAAAGTTATCCATTGCAGTTCAGAAGTTATCTCCCATCATAACCTCCCAAGATGCAAACGAAGAGGAAAAGGAGGATTCCAACAAGCAAGGAACTCCAGAAAAAGAACCGGAAACCCTGGTGGACAAAACTGTTAAAAAAGAACAGAGAGACCATAGGACTGAGAAGGTCATGCACAAAAATACAAGCGTCTTGCCACCCATCAAGTACAAGCAATGACTAGTCCTCTTTGCATATCATTCGCTTTTAGGTAACTTTTTTTTGCTGTAAAATGTTCAAGAACAGAAATTTAACATAACTGTCTGTATGCGGTCTGTGCACATTTCTTGGTGTGGAGGAAGATTGCATGAGTGGAAGTGGGTACTGTTTTACAGTTCAAATAGAATATATTTTGCTCTGTTGAGGGACAGAAATTAATTTTGATCAGAACAAGGGTGTGGTTGAACGTTTTACTCGTGAGTACTGCAAGGTGAAGACATATGACCTCTGTCTAACCTCCAAGACATTTCTTGCACAGCTCGTGGGCTGTTATTTCAGTTAGGGGTTTGGTTTTTTTAAGTGTCACATCGTATTTTATTTATTAAATTTGTATACCACCATATATCCATAGATCTCATGGTGGTTAAGGACACCAGAAGTGACAGGTGTTTCAAAAACAACAACCACAACTTAAAATATTTCCCAGAAAGAGAAAGGGAAAAAAAATCAGAAAGAGCAGCAAGATAGGGGTACCCAGAGCTCTGCATTGTGACACCAATTCAATAGATAAAAGGCCGCGAACCAGAGCAGTGCATGGAAACGCCATTTACCTTCCCGCTGGAGCGGTACCTATTTATCTACTTGCACTTTGACGTGCTTTCGAACTGCTAGGTGGGCAGGAGCTGGGACCAAGCAATGGGAGCTCACCCTGTCGTGGGGATTCGAACCGCCAACCTTCTGATCAGCAAGCCAAAGGCTCTGTGGTTTAACCCACAGAACCACCCGTGTCCCTTAATTCATAGATAGGAGCCCTATAATTTGCACAAGAGTGATAAAGGGGCATTGTGTGAGACCCCTGTACACACACACACACACATTTTAAAAGCCTTTTATATGTGCTACCATTCCAGTTTCCAAGATAATCTCTCACATGAATTTCATAGAGATCTTGAGAAAACAACTTTTTCTGTGTTGTTGAAATCCCATGTTTGCCCTCCGTCTGCAGCGACTGATGCCACTAGGCCATTGGAAGCAAAACAGCCGGCTTGTGCTCAAGTGAGAAGCAAACGGAATAAGGGGTTTGGCATTAGAGGCCACCCACAGAAACGTCACCACACATGTGACGGGACACCCACGAAGAAAAGAAAATTAAAAAGTGCTAATGAACTTCCACTCCAACAGTGACTGCAGATGTGTATTTTACTGGGTTTTCCAGAAATGTAAAGAACAGTCTGGGCTAATGTAAAAAAATAAAAGGACACAAGCAAAGGAGAATGTATATTAATGATGGGGCCATTTCAGTCACTCTTGTCAAATGAGTTTTGTTCAGGTGTCAACAAAGAGAAAAAAAATTCTAAAAACAACTAACTAGAGGAGAGCTGATCCTGGAATTAATCCAGAATGACTCCGGGATCTGGTGTGAGGTGCAGGTACAAATAGAAGTGACCACAGTGCTATCAATGTAAAGTTGTCCAGAAAGTGCAATGGGGTCCCTTTTAATTTCAAAGCAGGAAAATTTCCAGAAAATGAGAATTCAGTACTTAAAAGGAAGGTCAAAAAGGACAACAATAGAAGCTCAGCTAGAAATGTATACCATAGATCGGGCATAGGCAACCTTTGGCCCTCCAGCTGTTTTGGCCTACAACTCCCATGATCCCTAGCTAACAGAACCAGTGGTCAGGGGATTATGGGAATTGTAGTCCAAAACATCTGGAGGGCCGAAGGTTGCCTATGCCTGCCATAGATGAAGGCAGGGACCAATCCATTGCCGGGTGCTTCAAAGTGAGGCCAGGAATCACCATGCCTCTTGCAATGCTTCACTGGGTTTCCCCATTGTTAAGAGAGCCGATAGCCACCTTCCAACTATTCAGGGAGCACTGGGCTGTTAAGATGGTCTCTATGATCTGTACTCAGCTGAGGCGTGTGAACATTGGATGAGAAGCTGTCAATGGCAAATTGATCCAGTGAGTCTTAACCCATAAAGAGTACAAATAAGTGAATGCACAGCAAATCTCGCCCGTAGGCTCCTTACTGGTGGTTAACCCTTCCCGGACTCCCAACACATGGTTTGGGGTTGGATATAGTCGGTTAGGGTCCATTGCCTAAGCCAATACCGCTCAACATCTGTAACCAATAAAGTTGTGGCCTTTTCGCCCGCTAAAAATTATATGATGTGTCAAGTGTCATTATTTCTCACGGGGAGGGAGGGACATTGCCACGCAACAGAGTAACTGCTGCAAGGAGAACAATTTAGATCCAGCCTGCTGGATCAGGCTGCCCACCTAAGTCCAGCCTCCTGCTCTCACAGTGGCCAACCCAGATGCCTGTGAGAAGCCAGGGAGCGGGACATGAAACCAAGAGCTTCTCTTCCCTCCAGTGGGTTCCAGCGACTGGCATTCAGAAGCATTGCTGCCTCCAACTGTGGAGGTAGAGCAGAGCCGCCAAAAGCCCTCTCCTCCTCCACGAATTTCTCTAATCTTCTTTCAAAGCCATCCAAGTTGGTGGCCATCACTGGAGGAGCGACTTCCAAAGTTTGACACAAATGCCCCATTTTAGTTGAAATGCCTAGGAATGAAGACTGCTCCGACACTTAAGTATTTCCTTTTATTCATTTGACTGCTCAGCAGGGGGAGATTTAGTAAAACTCATAACATCATATCTGACAAATGAGTGCTGTGGAAATTAACGCTGTGACGGAAGAGAAGCCTGCGCTCGGAGGGGGCAGGGAGAGGCCGTCGTGTTCACAGGTTTTGAAGCAGCCAGTCCAGAACCGGCAGCCGCACAAAGTTGCCCAAGGCCTCCCCCAGCTGCCTTTCCTTCTCATACTTCAGAACTGCCTGCATCACTTCTCCTACGCTGTATCCCCTGTCCACGGCCACTGTGGAGAGTTGCTGAAGCTGTTGGGGGGGGGGGAAAGACAGCGATGAGTGCGATTTATTTGGGGAGCGCGGGTGGGGTGCTGGTATTGGTTCATATTCACCCACCAGAACTTTCACATTCGCACCCTCCTGCAGCATCTGCGCGATAGCCAATTTCCAAAATCATATTCTACTCAAGATGGAAGCCCAGTTTATACAATCGGGCCCAGCTTCCGCTATACTGCAGCTCAGGGGTAAGTCAACATAGTGTCGTCCAGATTTTCCAAACTAAGCTTCTGTTATCCCTAACCGTTACTCATGCTAGCTGGGCCTGATGGGAGTTGTAGTCCGAAACATCTGGAAACAGAACATTGCCTAGTCCAGGCACCCCCAAACTCGGCCCTCCAGATGTTTTTGGACTACAACTCCCATCATCCCTAGCTAACAGGACCAGTGGTCAGGGATGATGGGAATTGTAGTCCCAAAACATCTGGAGGGCCAAGTTTGGGGGTGCCTGACCTAGTCAGTCAATTCTTTAATGCAGCCCAAAGACCCAGAAATAGATTCCAGTACAGAAAAATACATACATACTACTTGAGTGTCGGATAAAACTAAGCTTGTCTCAGACCTTTAATTAATACAAAGTGATTTCTGTTCCTGACCACCTCAGAAAGAAACTTGGCAACTGCCAAAGATATGCTGGGAATCCTATCCTCTAATAGGTGCCTAACATAAAATTGTGTTGGTTTGCAATTAAAGGAATAATCTTTTGTTGTCTGACCTGCTTGTATAGTCTGCAGGCCAGTCAAATATGCTGTATAGATTCTTCCACCTGATTTGTACAGGGGCATAATCTAGCAGAGTAAGGAATATCCGCAAATTTGCCTTGAAGCAATTCAGAAGGAAAGATATTTAGTCTGTCCTTGGTAAAAAGTCTGCGGTAGTTGACCACTGTCAAGTTCTTTAAATGTTCAGCTATGTAAAGTATCCCAACATACTGTAAACTCACAGCTCTTGGTGAGCAGGATAAGTGTGAACAGGCCCGCAGATCGCCGTACGCAATGACCCACAGTTTTGTTTTAGTGATTTAAAGGCTATGTCGAAGCCCAAGTGTTCAAGAAGAGATGGGGACAGCCCAATTGAGGAAGCTTTTCGGGCACTGAGCTGGGACCAGCAACTGACATAATTGTCCTGAGCTACATGTTGGAGTAGTCCTGTGTCCAGTTTGAAAACAGTGACCATAAGCTGGTATTTTAAGGCTGCCCACCAGGCCCTGGTCAGTAGAGGGCATTCCCCAGGTTCCAAGAAAATGACTGACTTGGGCATATATCTGGAGATCTGGAGGAGAGGCGTCAAGAATTTAGCCTTGAGATTATTCAACTCAAATTTGTTATTCCTCCACCCGATATTAGAGGCATATAGTAATTGGGTAGCTGTTTTGGCATTGAATACTTTGATGGCAGGTAGAATATACTGGCCATTAGTAAAGGGTGGCTGACTAACTTGTACTTTCTGGAGGGCCACAGATCTATGGGTGGTCCACGTTGTTGTGTGATGGAATGTCAGCTCCAGGTATTGGAAGCTTCCAATGCCTGTCTAGTGACCATTTGCATTGGGAAAATTTATTCTCAAAACCCAAGATTTTAGATTTCCCCAAGTTAATTTTTAGATCATTCTGTATGCAATAAGACATGAACCTCCTTAGTTTCTCCTGGTCTGGAACGGAGAGCCAGTGTGGTGTAGTGGTTAAGAGCGGTAGACTCGTTATCTGGGGAACCGGGTTCGCGTCTCCACTCCTCCACATGCAGCTGCTGGGTGACCTTGGGCTAGTCACACTTCTCTGAAGTCTCTCAGCCCCACTCACCTCACAGAGTGTTTGTTGTGGGGGAGGAAGGGAAAGGAGAATGTTAGCCGCTTTGAGACTCCTTCGGGTAGTGAAAAGCGGGATATCAAATCCAAACTCTTCTTCTTCTTCTTCTTATAGAATAGCGGTGTCATCAGCATACAGTAGTAATGGAGTCCTCCTGACCCCAAGTTTGGGCATGTGGCCAAGTGGGTCATCCTCTAGGTCATTTATAAATATGTTAAACAAGGAGGGTGCAAGGATGCAGCACTGTCTGATTCCTCTAGACATAGATATTTTACTTGAAAGCTGTCCCTGGGTACCACATCTGACTACAGTGGATGCTCGGGTTGCGAACGCAATCTGTGCGGGAGGTGCCTTCGCAACCCGCAGCATTTGCAACCCGCGCTGCTGTGTCTGCGCATGCGTGTGACGCAATTTGGTGTTTCTGTGCATGCGTGTGACGCAATTTGACGCTTCTGCGCATGCACCGAAACCTGGAAGTAACCCGTTCCGTTACTTCCGGGTTCAGTGCGGTGCGCAACCTGAAATCACGAAACCAGAACCGGCTTTAACCCAAGGTATGACTGTAATAGCTTGCTATTACTATAAAGGCCTTGATGAGGCAGAAAAGTCTATTGTCAACCAGAACCTTGTCCTTCTTTTCCGATAACTTGGCTCTGGTGATGGAAATGAAGGCTGATTTTTACGTCCATAAAAGCTTCATAGTTTGCTTGTAGAGATCTTGAATATTTCTCGGCAAGGTGGAATAGAACTATACAGTGATTGGAAGTTGAGTAGTTTTCTCTAAATGCAGCTTGTGCCTCAGTAAAGATGCTATTAGCATTCAGAAAGGCAGGCAGTCTATAGTGCAGAGGTGGCAGGCATAATTTTTCCCTTTATTGATAAACAAGCTAATGGGTCTATAGTTCTCTGGGTCACTGGGTTGGCCTTTCTTGAAGATTGGCACCACTATTGCTTTGCTTCTCGCAAACCCCAGATGACCACTGCCAGTGTCTTTATGTAGATATTAAAGAGTATAGGGGATAAAACAGGGCCCTGAGGCATCAAGGGCCATGGGGCTAAATAGTATCACCATCTTCTTGGACCGTTCACAGACCTAGAACTGGAACCACCAGAAAACTGTGTTTTGTGGTTCTGTACCAACTAAATGTCTAAATGTGACTAATGGTACCAAATACCATTTGAACAAGATTAAACTCATCCAATGGCAACATTATAATCGGGGCTTTTTTCACCCAGAACTCAGTTCCGGCATCTCTCAGGTAGGTGCCATTGCCATTCTAAAAGAATGAGGGAGGTGTTCACGGTGAATTCTGGCACCTCTTTTCCCCCTAGAAAAATAGCACTGATTATAATGGTGCAATTGGAGCAGTTGCTCCAGGGCTCAAGCCTGCAAGGGGGCCCAGACTCTGAACTTTCACTAAGAAAATAAAATAAAGTCCAGTGTTCTTGGCAAGAAAGGCAACTTTCTAAGTGGTCTGTATGGGAAGAGGCCAGCCTGGCTGCTCCCACCTTTCAGTGTTTTTCACCAATGAATGAAGCCAAAACTGTGACTGATGATTAGTGAGTTATTTGGGGTTCTAAAGACCTGCTGTTTTCTCCTTCCATTTGCGCAATTTCATTTTCTGCATGGAAGCAGCCTGAACAGAGGGAGAGGTTGCAACAGGAGGAAAAGAGATGAGAGAGGGGGAAGTGTGACTAGCCCAAGGTCACCCAGCAGCTGGATGTGGAGGAGCAGAGACGCGAACCCGGTTCCCCAGATTACGAGTCTACTGCTCTTAACCACTACACCACACTGATTCTCTATGATATATCAGGGAAATACAGAGGCAACAAAACTTCTTGCAATACATGCACAACTTAATACTATCCCACGCAAATGCCCCCACTAGTCCCCCCCCCATTTACCTTATTCAGGGTCTCTTCATCATCATCCATGAAGTACAAGACAGGGACGTTCAACTGAGAGGCTGCTACCCACTGAAGGATGGCTTGAAGCTGTTTGTTTTGAATGTTCTCCGGAGCATTCTGGTTGGTTACAACCACTTTGCGGCCAGACAGAGTGTCTTCCCCTGACCCTATTCGGCTTTCTGCAGAATCGGTGCCCTTTGCATACAGAGGCCCGCAAGCATCTTCCCCGTCTCCCATATCCCCCAGACCTGCCTCAGGATTGCTGTATTTGGCTATCATGAGACACAATTTGGTCACTGTATCCACCAGGTTGTCAATGAACGGGCCGCTGCCTCCTTCCTTCCTGTTGACGTCAAACTGATCCAGAATCATTTTGGTAAGTCCAGAAATGGCCTCCTCATAGGAGTGGTCTATTTCGGAAGAGCCAGAAGGCCCAGGTCCCTCGGGGCATTTGTAAGCGCTCTTGCAGGCCTCGTCTGCCATCAAAGTTCCAGCGTTTCCTCCTAATTTGTTGACCGTCTCATTGATGAGCTTTTGCATGAGCATGACTACGACACTTGACATATCATTTTCGGCATTTGTCTCGGACTGCTCGTCGTCACTTTGCTTCAACGAGTCAAACTGTTTTGATAAAGGTAGTGTACAGGCATTGCCCCCTTTATCTTGAGACAAGAACCCGAACCCGGTTCCACCTGCCTTGCTGCTCCTGCCACATTCGGCCTCCTTCAATGCATTCTCCTGCTGGACTAGATGATACTGTATCAGCAGTAATGCTGTCACAATCAGGTCTCTTGCCCAAGAATCTGTTGAGAGGTTAGCAAGATCTTGATTTTCTGGATTCCACCCAGCTTTTGATGACTGGGGATTTGAACAGTCGTCATGTTGTTTCTGGTGCCACATGGTGAGGCCCTCCTTGATTATGTGGTTGCCCACGGTTTCTGCACAGGTCATTTCTTTCTCTCTACAAGATTCTGTTTTTGTGGCAGAAAACCTCATGTTTTGAGACTTTCCATCATGTCCGGACCCTGTCTTGACACTTGCAAAGGCCATGCTCTGAGACTTCCCCCTATCGCTCACGTGCTTCTGTACAATCAAAGCATTGTGTAAGCGATTCAGCATGGCCTGGACAATTTCGGAGGCCTTCTGACTTCCCTGAGTGAAGAGGCTTCGCTTCACGGCTGAAACAAAGTCAGAGTCGGTCATGAGCGTTCCGGTGACATCGTGTAAGTTCTTCATGCAGGAGTCTATGAAATCAGACACAACCTCTTTGGAGTGCTTCAGCAGAACCTTCTTCAACACTGCACAAGCGATGTTGGAGTCGTTCACCTTCACCTTCATGGTCTTCATAACCGAGACCATCATATCTGAAACCACGTTGTTGGCATAAACCAATATCCCTTTGCTCAGTGAATTGCTGTACTCGTCTGAACCAAATCGCTTCTTGCGGTTGCAGCCTTTGATCCCGTCCCTGTAAGGGTCACTCTTATTAGGTATTTCTGCATTTTCTTCTTTGTAATAAAATGCGGTTTTCTTCTTAGAAGCTGGAGTTTCTTCATATTCGCCTTCACACATCTTGGGTGGTACATTTTGCTTGATCTCCTCTGTACCCACCCCGATAGACCTGTGGCCGTGGTCCCCAGCAGGGCCATAAAGCGACTTATGTATGCATGTGTTGTTGCCATCTGACCGGTCATTCATCTCTTTCCGGGCCATAGCTATGGCAAGGTTGGAAAGCCTATTGCAATAAAAAGATACGTCATCTGGATCAGGGTTTGTGTTGGGTGAAGTAGAGCCATCGCTTTCTTCATCCTTGGATTCCTTCTGACAAGAAGCCTTCATGGACAAGTGAAAGGTGGGTGAAGCCCTGTTGGAGCTGACATTCACACTGAATTCCTCATCGCAGACACTGAAACCGCCTGGGGAACGTACGTTGCGTTGCGGCATGTTTTGCCTCGTTGTGGACGGATCCCTCGATTTTGCACCCCCTGCGTTGTTACTGGCATTCAACACATTCTGGACTCCGATGGCACAGTTTTCCAGATCTTTTCGGAGCCAACTTAAGACTTTGAGCGGATCAGAGGCAGTTTGCTGAAAAAGCTTGGCGGAGTCGGTCTAGACAGTAAACAAAAGACAATTTCACAACGGTTTAGTTCCCGTGGTTATTGTAGTCAGTAAGTACAACTTCCTCGCTCGTTTGATTCTGGGGAACACTGAAAAGTCACAAGTGCCATTCTAATGGATATTGACTGCCTAGTCCAGGAAAAGGGTGCCGCCCGGCATTTTGTCAAACCCCCCCCCCCAGTGGTGACACCCGGGGCGGTCCGCATCCATCACACATCCCTTCCTCTGCCCCTGCTTGCACGTGGAGGAGTGAGGGAAGGCAAAGGAGACAACAGGGTACGGCTTCCTGTGGGGTTTCCGCCCCTTGTCAGTCAGGTGAAAAAATAGCTAGCATTCGTAGTCTGAAGCGCCGTGTCTGCACACGTGCGTGACACGATTCAGTGCTTCTGTGCATATGTGTGACGTCATTTTGTACTTCTGGGCATGTGCGAGCGCTGAAACCCAGAAGTAACCCGTTCCGGTACTTCTGGGTTCGGCACGGTCCACAACCCAAAAAAGCGCAACCCGCAGTGTTCATAACCCGAGGTCTGACTGTATATGATTTCTGTGTATCCATGCTGCCTCTGGAATGTAACCACAATGTGTGATGCAACTAAGCTGTAATAGAAGTCTCTGTTTCGTGGGACTTACTCCCAGATAAGCAGATACGGGATGGGAACCTAGGCCTTGGCTTAGAGCTAGTACTGGGAGAAGCAGGGTTCTTGCGCCTTTAACACCCTTGTGGGAATAAATCCTACTCAAAAGTCAAAAGTCAAACAAAAGTATGTATAAAACAAAATAAAAAATAAAAAAATCCTTCCAGTAGCACCTTAGAGACCAACTTATTTTGTTCTTGGTATGAGCTTTCGTGTGCATGCACACTTCTTTAGATACACTGAAATAGAAGTCATGTGTGTATGTTTGACTTTTGACTTGTGAGTAGGATTTATTCCCACCATTGGAATTTACTGGCCAGAGTTCTTGGTGCACTTTTTTCTTGGTATATTTAATAACAAGAACTCCAATTTATTTAACACCCTTGTGGCAGGCAGAAATTCAACAGGACTTTTCTGGTATGGAAGCAGAACTATGGGGAAAAGCTTCACCAGTTCAGATTCTGTCTGTTAGACATTACATTTGTGGCTGGTGGTTTATTTTTGGGGCCTTCCACTCCACCTGCAAAGGAAAACGTATTTTATGCAAATCTGTGTGCTCTTTGTCGCTGGGTCAGAGAACCCAATTCACATATATTATACTGGACGCAGGAAATCCTGTTGGCACCTGAGCTCAAACGTAAAGGATGAAACACATCTTCAGTACTATCACATTAAGAAGCAACAACATTAGTCTCCAGAAAGCAATTATGCCGAAATAACTATAAATTTCTTACTGCCCAGTTCTGGTCCTCCTCATCACTTGCAGTATAACGATCAACTTTACACAATCCACTCTGGCTCTGCAACCAGTCGATACTCTCTGTCATCTGCAATAAAGAGGAAATACAACTAGAGTTAAATTTCCAGTGGGCCATTTTCAGCTTAATTCAGATTTGTTTATTTGTATCTGGTCACCAGACCTTTACGAAACAAAAGGGAATTATGTATTTGTAAAAAAAAAAAATTTTAACACAAGTTAATGTCAATAAAAACGAACACAGACTCAAATAAAACTCTGTAAAAGCAGAATCAAAAATCTGGATTTCAAAATCACAACATCCAATCCCTTTAAAATTATGTAAACCCTAAATAAAACAAAGTGTTAACTTAAAATTCCGAGTCTCCCTGGCCAGACACAACATTCTTCCTTTAAAAAAAAAATCCCTATCTATTACTGGCGGTAGGAAACAGAGTTTTCAAAGCTACGTATCTACAAAAGTCCACAAAGTAGATTCATTACAGTCTCATGGACTAAACTTCAATATATACCACCCTAAGATTTGTCCTATTTATTGTTCTCTTGGCATATGATATGAGGGCAGAGTCTCATGTTATTTACCAGGAGGGAGAGAGGGTGGGGGGAGGTGTAGAGTTGGAAGGGACCGCGAGGGTCATCTAGTCCAACCTTTTGCCGAACATGGGGCTCGAACCCACGACCCTGAGATTAAGAGTCTGATGCTCTACCCACTGAGCTACAGTGCTGTATTGGCTCTGCTAGCGCATTCGCACAGTGCCTCATCCCTCATTTTAAGCAACAGCAAGACCCCTGGCCAGAAGCTAGAACTGCAGCTTTGCTCCACCAGACAAGCTGCTTCTACACAAGAGACATTAATATGCACAAGATCTCCAACTTAAATTAAACCACAAGAACAGGTATGTACGGTGCTTTTTTCTGGGGGGACAGAGGGGTACGCATACCCCTAAACATTTTGTGAATCTTTTGTGGATTTACTGTATTTATTTTCCTATAAAATGGTGGTTTTCTTGAGTCAAAATGAGAGTACCCCTACACATTTTTTTAATAGTAAAAAAAAGTACTGGGTATGTATAATTTGTGAACCTTCTAAAATAGCTCAATAGATCACATTTAACTAGTCTTTAGTAAATGCTATCCTAGCTTCTGCAAACCCTTTAAATAACAAGGAAATATAAGGGAGAAATTATACTATTTTTGGTACTCTGGCTAGCTACTCTGACTGGGCAGTAACCAAGTATTTTCGCTAGTTCAGGAATGTATACTTAACACAACAAAACTTCCCTCTCTTCTTCCTGTTATGCTATGGAGGGTTGGGGGGAACAGGGGCATAGCTAGCTTCTCTGGCACCTAGAGCGGCAGGGGCGGGGTGATCCGCCCATAGGGGGTGGGGGTGGGGTATCCGACCGGGGGGCAATGCGGTGAGCTGCCCATGGAGTCTACCTGGCGGACACAAGCCCCACGCTGCAGTTTCGGGCAGCGCGGGGCCCCGAGCCACCCCGTCACTCCCAGGAGAGATGCGTGGCTTGGACGCGCTGCCATTTTGTCACCCACTCAGGGATGACACCTGGGTCAGACCGCACCCACCGCACCCCTTCCTATGCCCCTGGGGGGGGGGACGGGACTCCAGAACAGACTTAGGGAGTGCAAGAAGAGAGTATTGGAAGGTTCCCTGCACTTTGCAGAACTGTGTCATTGGATACCGCCCTGTGTAGCTTCTGGAGGAGAATAAAAAGTGTGAAACAAACAGTATTAAAATCGCTATCTGAAGCAGGTTCTCTTAAAGATCTGTATTTACATTCCACTTTTCCAATCCGAAGAAAGCCTAAAGGAGACTGCAAAACCAAAGCAGAACAATATCAAAAACAGCAATACAAATAATTCAAGAAAACTACAACACTCTAACAATGAATCACAATACCCCCAGTAACCTTAGAAAAATTAGCTACCTAAAAACCCCAGCACAAAATGAACTAATCTGGAACGGCTGCAGAAAAACACAACCAAGATATCAAACATCTTCATGAATGCCAATATTATTTTTCAATCTCTTATACTTTGGTAACTTTTCTGTCCTTTTTCTTCCTTTTCTAAAAACCCACCATTCTTTTTCATATGATTTGTAGGCCCAAGGCACGTCTCTGAAAACTTGCTGACACTCTCAACATCCAGGAATGGCTTCCATAAGTTGCCATATATCTATATACATAAAAGAATCTATGAGAGAGGAACAAAATAATTGCTGTTGACAGCTCTCCACTAAGTTGTAGGGCATTAACATCAAATCCAGTACAGCAAACATCCTTGGCCATAATCCATTGGAAAATTATCCTTTTCCAACCCCATTGAAATGAAATTAAGTACCAGGATGCTCTTCTGCGACTCCCATTTACTCTAATGGAATTGTCCTTTCCAATTCTGAGTGCCACTAATTGAGCAAAATGAGAATGTGATACAGCACAGATTTTCTAAAGTTACACACTTTTGCCCATCACTCTGTATTTCCTGCGCATCTCAGCCATCTCACTTCACAAAGAATTTTTCTAACATAAAATACAGATATTTTGATGAAAGTAAAGTTAAAGGGACTCCTGTTAGGTCCAGTCGCGGATTACTCTGGAGTTGCGGCGCTCATCTCGCTTTACTGGCGAAGGGAGCCGGCGTACAGCTTTTGGGTCATGTGGCCAGCATGACAAAGCCGCGTCTGGCGAACCAGAGCAGCACACGGAAACACCGTTTACCTTCCCGCCAGAGTGGTACCTATTTATCTACTTGCACTTTGACGTGCTTTCGAACTGCTAGGTTGGCAGGAGCTGGGACCGAGCAACGGGAGCTCACCCTGTCGTGGGGATTCGAACCGCCGACCTTCCGATCGGCAAGCCCTAATTAAGCCCACAGCGTATTAATTAAGTTGATCTGTGTATTATCCTTGACACTTACACAACAAAACTTCCCTCTCCTCTTCCTGTGCCCCCAAATCTGCTATGCAGAATTCACATTCATGCACGAAAGCTCATGTTTATTTATTGTTAACTTGTTAAAGAAATTTACAGATCACACATGGAGTACTGTGATCAGTTATGGGTGCAACCATTTTAAGGATACTGACAAGCTAAAACGTGTGCAGAGGAGGGTGACCAAGATGATCAAGGATGTGGAAACCAAACCTTTTGAGGAATGGTTGAAGGAGCTGGGTATGTTTAGCCTGGGAAAGAGAAAATGGCTTTCCTTTGTGCCTTTGGCATGACTTCCTAGCAAATTGCCCTATTAAGCTGTTTATAATAACAGCTGCTCAATATTCAAGATCCGTGCGCTAGGTCGACACAAAGGCAAACCTGAGAAATTTCCCCATGTGCCCTTAGAAATAGAGCAAAGAGCGAGAGCACCTGGAAGAAATTCAAATATTCTATTTTTCATTCACTTCTCATTAATTAGGTGGTCCCCACTAGAAGGGAAATTGCCTGATCCTTAACCCCTGCTACACAAACAGGGCCGTCTTAAGTATATCCGGCGCCGTGGTGCAAAGATCCCTCTGGCGCCCCCCCCCCATCCCAGAGCTGTCGACCTTTTTTCAGGGCTGGAGGAGGCAGGCAGCGGCTGGAGGGTGGCTCCTCCAGCAGGGAAGAGAAGGAGGACGCGGAGCAGACAGCACACCAAGTGAACGGGCCTGCACCGAGCATGCGTGCGTGCGCCGCCCCCGCTGAGCTGCGGCTCATTTTCCCTGCCTTTTAGCCTTCTGGCGCCCAGCAGAATTTGGCACCTGCAGGCTAAAAGGGAAAAAACTGAGCCGCCGCTCGGCGGGAGCAGCACACGCACCCTCGCTCACTCAGCGCGCTCGTTTGGTGTTCCCTGGACTCCTGCCTGGTGCCCTCCAGAATTTGGTGCCCCGGCGCCCCGCGCCACTAGCCTCTATGGGTAAGGCGGGCCTGTACACAAAAGACAAAACAGCAGCAAGGCCATTTGGATCGATCTTTGGATTGGATGAACAGAAAAGTACAACCCAGCTGGTAAGAATTCATGAGTTCATTCTTTTTCTCTGGGTGCCCCCTTGTCAAATAAGGGCTCTCTTCAGTAGGGTCACCAAGTGGAAAAGAGAACATGCCTTCAGAAGTCACGGAGAAAAAGGAATTTCAGTAGATGTCGCTTATCACCACCCAGTTCCACACCTTTAAATTCCCCATAATGTGCTCACTGCAGAACCAAGGGCCCTTGCCTACCTCTATCACATCAACGCGAACATCCAAAAGAATTCCCACCCACCAAAAAAAAGCAGAATTTTTGGCCAAAACTCCCAGGATATTCTTTGAAAGCTCCCCACGCTGTGGTCTCCTCTCTTACCCTCCACTTGCCAGAATGCAGACTGACATCACAAAGCACCAGGAGAAACTGGCTTTTCCATGGCAACAGTCAACACTGCAAGGAGGGAGCCAGGCTAGCCCAAGGCTGGCCTGAGATCTGAAATTAAAGGCTCCTTTAATCATTCGCTTGCGGAAAAGAGAAGGCCTATGCGCCTAAAATATGTGCGAATGTTCAGGGTGGCAGGAGAGGATATATTGTTTATTAATATCCTTCCTAACTTGCGCTAGCAAGTTCCTTTATGTAGCAGAGTTACATTCCCCTTTCTTACACGCACAGCAGATAGCTGGTTGCAGGCTCGTGTGAGCCTTCCACTATTATACAATTCAGTCTGTCTCAGGTTGAACTGTACGTTCTTAGTAAGTTCCCTTGAATCCATCTTAAAAAGAATAAAGACGCCATAATCTTATTCAAAGATGATAAAATTAGTTTAAGACGCCACAATCTTATTCAAAGATGATAAAATTAGTTTGCTCACATCAGCTCACAGTTGGGATTCCTAAAGGCAGACTTAGTTACAAATATGTACATGTGGAGGATCTACCCCATATGGAGGAATAATCCCAGTGCTTCTGTTAGCTGAGAGCAGTTCTAGCAAAAAGCTGGTCAAACAAAGAAGGAAGTCAAAAAGAGGGAAGGGTGCTCCGTGACTTGTCCTTTTGTTACCTGGACAGGTTAGGTCACGCCCACCTTCTATCACATGCAAAAGGAAGGATGCTCCAGCCAGGAGAAACAGGAAGTTTTCAACTTGCTGAACCAAACACCCCCTCGCATGTCTTTTCCAGCATTACCTCCTGCCCTATCCATGTAAGTACCATGCAGGTTGTACAAATTATGCTTAAAGGCAATCTCCAGTAATATTACCTGCCTTATTCAGGACCTTTTCATCAGAGCTCCAAGGGATAAACCAGTCTGCCTCTGGTAAAAACTGGGTTTTGGAGCCATACGAATTGATGTCGCTGCCTATCCTGGCATTAAAGTCACCTGCCAGCAGGATGCTCCAGTCAGGAAATTCTATTTTGGCCTTCTCCAAGCATGACTCCAAATCTTCCCAGATTTGTATTGTCTGAGAGGAGGTACACACGGGGGGAATATAAATGTTGAAACATAGAAAATCTCCCCCTGTGTTATTGGAGATAAGTAAAATCTGAAAATTGTTGCTCTTCATCCACTGCAGTTGTCGCACCCTGTACCCTTGCTCTATAGGAATAAAAGTGACCAAACCTCCACTAGGTCGGCCACGGTTATTTAGTTTTTCCGCAGGGGTAGCAAAAGCCACATAGCCCTGTAAGTAAGGGAGATGAGAGTCTAGGCACCAGGGCTTTTCCAGCATTACAAGGAATGTTGTACTTGACTGCCCTCATGCATCACATCCCACAAAATATAGTTGTGCTAGAGGGAGTTGCCGAAGTTGTAGCTGGCTGGGCAAAATGGCACCTGCTGAAGTTTGTTCTTCCGTTCAGATATTGAAGGTGCAGGAGATTCGCCATCTTTTTCATCCAACTACCCTGCCCAGTATGAATTTTGGATGATGATGATGATGATGATGATGATGATTATACAATTTATTAATATTATAATAAAAAAACCAAAAGAAAACATCACAGTCAAGTTTAAATCACACATCTTAATTGACTTCCCTCCACTCCCCCTCCTGGTTCCGTTATTTTATGCTTATTCAGGCACGTCCATAAAATTTTATATTCTTAATAATCCAATTTTAGAACCTTACTTATGTTATTACAAGTGACTTTTAAAACTCCAGCTAATGTAAAAACCTATACACAAAGCTTGCAAGGTATGTATTAAACATTTCCCCTTTAAAAAAAAAACAATAAAAAACGATGTCCTTTCTCTTTCTTGGGTTTCAGATTATCTAATATGTCCTGTATAGGTCATTAATTTGTTTTGCCAATCTTCTTTATCTTCTTTGGCGGTGATTTCTTCCTTCTATATGGATGGGCTGGTCTAGGTCTGGCGTCAACTCTCAGATGCAGGAACAAAGTCTTCTGCACAATTTCCTGTACCTTTCAGAACCATAGCTTTTTTTTTTTTAACAAAAATCATTTTCAGCGTTTTCTTCAGATCTTTGTATATCACTTCCCAGGCCTTCTCAATAACTTTACATTGCCAGCACATATGGAAGCCTCTCATACCTTTAGCCCACCCTTCAGTATGGATTTTGGATTAGACTGTAAACCAAGTGACATAATGCCGTGATCCTGAGATAAAACTATCTGAATATGTATTTCCAAGGGACAAAAACATGAACCAGCCTGCCTTAGATGGGCAAAAAACATATAAACACAAACAACAGTTTCCTAACTTCCTTTCTTTAACCAGACTTTTACAATTGGCATGGCAATCCACCTCTCCCCCTTTTACAAGGCAACACAATAGTTTCCGGTTTATTGAGTTCCTTGGGAGGCTGTGTTGTCCGATGTACGTTTTCCTTAAAAAAAAAAAAAAGCAGGGGGGAAAAAGCTCTGAGGTAAATATGGTCTTCAGTAAAGCATTCCACCTATGTCCATAGTTTATTTGCATCATTGCGAAAATTTTGTTTATTTTATTATTATTTAAATATTTACTAAATAAATATGAGAGACCACATTTAGTGTTATGCAGATGCTTTTCAACTTTGTGCAGCAGGCACTTTTATTTAGTAAAATATTTAGTTTATATATTATGGATTTTCTAAAAATAATAATCTTGATTCCCCACCCCACCCCCCAGTCATGTGAGTCATAGTAGGATATTCATTTTTTATGTAAGAATTATTTCTTGGCCAGGAAATACCCATCTTGCTCCATTTTTACAGCTTTTAATGACAGGTTTGAAGTTATCTTTTTCTAGCAATCTCAAGTGTTTTTTTTAAGGGAGGAATCCCTACCAAATATTTTATTGACTTGTAATGTGTTGATATACATGTAATTTCTTGTGTAAGTTGTTTTCTGTTCCCAGAAAACAACCTGCTTCTGTTAAAATGTAGCGTTCCGATATGTTCAAGTTTATTTGAAGACCCGGCCGTCTGCCAAAATCTGAAATCAAAGACATTGATTGCTTTGTTGATTGTTCATGATTTGTTAATAATAAAAGAATAAGCAAATATTCAAATACAGTGTTGTGTGTGATTTGCCGGTATTTGGATATTCTCTACTTTGGGGTCATTTTTTATGAGTTCTGGAGCAAGTTCTAGATAAAAAGGAAATACAAGTGGAGATAAGGTGGAGCCTTGTTTAATACCATTACAAACAGAATAAATATTACAATCCCTGTCATTGATATGAAGATGAGCCAAATTGTTGCTTTAAAGCTGATTAATAATCCCATATATTTTTCTGGCCAAACTCCTGAAATTTTAATAAGCTTCTTAGAAAATCTCAATTAACTATATTAAAAGCTTTGGTTGCTTGAATAGAAAAGACCACTGCATGAGTGATTAATTATATTTAATGCTCCCCTTATAGAGTCAGCTATCTGCCTTGATTTAATTATTCAAATTAATAACCTTAGGCGCTATATGACTTAAGTCTGCCTGTCAAACTTTAAAAACCTATTTCCACATCTTGATTAATTACAACAATCCATACAACTGGGATATTTACCTGATTTCAAATGTAATATTATTCTAGATTTCCACCAGGCATCTGTAATAGGTTCCAGTAATTATTAAAAAGTGGTTCTAAATTTGGAATCAAAATATTAATATAGGGTTTTTTTAATTTATAAAATTCACCTGCCATTTTCACCTTGCGATTGATGCTGCTTAATTATTTTAGTTCATCTTCTGTTATGCTCACGTCTTAAGTCCTTCCCTTGGATTTTGGGTAATTTAGGTTTAGTCGTTTTTTTGTAGAATGTAATTTAGAAAGTCCTTTACATTGCTGGCGAGGGAGTCTTTTATTCCACCCCCCTTCTGAAACTGGATTCAAATCCCATCAAAATGTTAGGAAACACCTTATAGTCCTGTATTCTGCATATTTTATTTTCAGAGATATTACTTTTAACATCATTTATGTGCATCAGTTACCTTAATGATAAAAATGCACCAAAATAATAATAATAATAATAATAATAATAATAATAATAATAATAAAATAAAACAAAATAGTACAACATGCTGGTCCTTCTTTGACACCTGTGCTTCATATAAAATAATGTGGCCCCCACCCGCACCCCGATTCCGTCGTTTTCTTGTTTTTTTTTTTAAAAAACAACAGATTCGCTCGCCTGCCTGGCCGACCGACCGACCGCCTTGCCGAAAACCGGCAGATCAATTCCTGCCCGCTCTGTCGTCCCCGCCCGGCGCGCTTTCGGGGAGGCCGTTTCCCTTCGATTGCTCCTCGATTGGCCTCGCGCGGCACCCGTCGCCGGGAGGAGCGAGGCGACGGGGGCAAGATGGCGGCTTCCGCTCGGTGCTCCCGGCTCCCCTGCAGGGCCCTCCTGACTCCTCCGAAGGCGGGTAAGAGGCGGGGGCGACAACGGCGGCGGGGGGCGCGCGCGAATGGGGCTCCCTCCCTCCGCTCCCTCTTCGTAGCCGGGGGGGGGAGGGGGAGAGAGCGCGGGGTCTCCGAGGGGCCGCCCTTCGGGAAGGTCACGGTGGCGCTTCCTCCGATCCAGGGATCGGTGAGCCTGCGAGGTCCCCCTGGGCGACGCTCCCGAGGCGGCGAGGGCGGGAAGGGCTCGATTGTTAAGTCCGCGAGGCCCCGCTTTCCGCCTGCCTTTCGGAACTCCCTGCCACTGGAATCTGAGGCAGGCGCCTTCCTTCTGCTAGGCTAGAGGCAGCAGAACACCTGGGTCTTCTAAGTGAAGACTCCGTGGCAAAATCCCGAAATCCGCTTATCGATTCTTTTTAGTTAGATGTACACATACCTCCCCCTCCCCCCCTTCCCCTTGTTTATCGTCTTTATCCATCTTAATAAAACCTCCCAAACTCCCTCAACGGTGTCTGGTAGGGCAGTTTGACAAGTCTCAAAGGCAGGGCCGGAATAATAATAATAATAATAATAATAATAATAATAATAATAATAATAATTTATTATTATTGACCCCAACAACCCATCTGGGCTGCTCCCAATTGAGTGTTAAAAACAATACAGCATTAAATATTAAAAACTTCCCTAAACAGGGCTGCCTTCAGATGTCTTCTAAAAGTCATATAGTTGTTTATTTCCTTGACATATGATGGGAGGGCATTCCACAGGGCCGGGTGCAAATACCGAGAAGGCCTTCTGTCTGGTTCCCTGTAACTTCACCTCTCACAATGAGGGAACCGCCAGAAGGGCCTTGGAGCTGGACCTCAGCATCCAGGTTGAATGATGGGGGTGGAGACTCTCCTTCAGGTATACAGGACCGAGGCTATATGGCAGGCATATATATATGTCAGATCTCCTGGTTGATCGCTGGTGTGTTTCTGGTTGATTGCGGGATGAATGAAGCTATTAATAATAATAATAATAAAGCTCAACAACTCTGGACACTCCTTCCCCCAAAAAGCTCAACAACTCTGGGCAATGACTATAGGTAGGTCACTGCCAGGTTCTTTATAAAGGGAGTAGATCGCAGTCTAATACAGAGCCTACAGATTTCTTAAATAATGAAATAGACATGTTATAAAAGATAGAAGTCAGACAGTAGTCAGAGTTAAGATTCAGACAGACTTCCTGGTAACTAACTGTAAGTATGTGTATTTGTACATATACAAGGTTGGGTGCATGCCTGCATCCATTCCTTGCATCCATTCCTTATGCCTTGGCATTGCTCTAGTGTTTTAATTGCTGTCGGGTATCATGACCTTATAAAATATTTGACCACTATGCCCCTGGTCAGATGTGGGTATGTAGTTGATATCTGCCCCATTGAGCCATGGGATAGCTAAATGAGTAGTTCTGTGGCTACTGGAAACATATAAGGTGGCTCCTAAGAGCTTGCTGAGTGGCTCCGAAGCTGACATTTTTCATAGGGTAGTGTTTACAAATTGTCATCTAGTTACTGGGAAGTCAAGGAGGAGGAGGTAAAATCAGTAATGGTTAAATGGTCTCAAGATTTTGGTCACAACTTCCCTATGGATGCCTGGGTGGAAGATAGATATGAAGTTCACCGCATGTTACACTTTGAAAGAAAATTTTTGAAGATGCAATTCTGCTGGTACTTAATGCCACTAAAACTATCTAAAATGTATAAAAATATCTCAAATAAATGTTGGAGATGTGGGGAAGCGGAAGGTTCAATGCTACATATGTGGTGGAACTGTAAGAAAATAGAGGAATTTTGGGATGCAATTTATAACAAGCTCAAAAAGATGATTAAGGTCTCCTTCATATTAAAAAAAAAAAAAAACCGGAGGCTTTCCTCCTGGGTATACTAGGCCCAGACATAATTAAGAAAGCAAGGGAAATATTCTTGTACGCCATGGTAGTTGCAAGAATGTTAATCGCCACGAATTGGAAAGGTGAAAAAATCATGGCTAAACTGGAGTGGCAAAGTACAGTGGTACCTCTGGTTACGAACGGGATCCGTTCCAGAGCCCCATTTGCAACTTGAAAGGTCCGCAACCTGAAGTGCCACATCTGCGCATGCGCACGCTGCAATTCGGCGCTTCTGCGCATGACGTCATTTTGCGTGTCTGCGCATGTGCGAATTGCCGAACCCGGAAGTAACCCGTTCCGGTACTTCCGGGTTCGGTGCATTCGTATCCTATGACGAATGCAGCCTGAAGCAATTGTAACATGAGTTACAACTGTAAACTATTAGAATACGCCGAGTTGGCAAAAATGACAGGGAAACTGGAAGGTCATACTGATCAAACATTTATTAAAGAATGGGACATGTACAAAAAATACCTTAAGGAACATTGTAATGACATGACGGCAACAGTAGGCCTTGAATGACTTCTGTGGCATAGGAGAAGAAATCATTAATGAAAATTAATAAAAGAGAATGAATAGTGCGCTAGATGAATTAAGTGGTAGATACGTGATGGGGTGACGGGAAGTCGACATAGATATAAGAAGAATTTATTGTGATCTGAAGTAGAAATTACTACTATTTTCTATTTTTTCTGGATAAAGTTTTTGTTTGCTGTTTCTTTTTAATTTAATAAAGCATTTTTAAAAAATTGTCATCTAGCTAGTGTGGTCATAATACTTCTGAAGCCAATGTAGTACTGTGGATAAGGTGATAACAACAAAAACAACAATAATAATAATAATAATTTTTATTTGTATCCCACCCTCCCTGGCCGAGGCCGGGCTCAGAGCGGCTAGCATCATAAAAACAACACAATATACATAAAAACAGACCTCAATTAATTAAAATACATCTTAAAATTAATTCAGACAAGTTAAAATCTGGGCAGGTGGCAACTATCAGGTTGGAACTGAGAGTGATTAATACTTGCCAGGAGCAACTGTTTCCACTGATCATACAAGGACCTGTGAGTGGGTTAGGGGCCTCCTCCGGGCCTGTTTTATACAAAGTAAGTCAAACTGCATCCTGCCCAAAGGCAGAGGTTGGAGCTCATGTCTTGTTTCAGCTACCAAGCTCTTCAAGTGGCCTTGAGCAAACTATGTGCTCTTTCACTGTTTCTCAGTCTAAGCCATTGTTTTCCAACCTTTGGTCTCCAGCCGTTTTTGGACTACAGTCCCCATCATCCCTGACCACTGGTCTTGCTAGCTAGGGATGATGGGCGTTGTAGTCCAAAAGCAGCTGGAGACCAAAGATTGGGAAACGCTGGTCCAAACAACTTCTAGTAGTTGGTAGACTATTATGGATTAACTATAACCAGGGATTCTCTGAGCTACTTGGTTAAGTGTGTAGTAACTGTCCATTCACGTATCGCTTGCATTTTCTTGTATTTTAGGCTATGGTGCTTCTCCAGCTGCATTTCCTGTTCTCCAGCAAGACCGTCAAGTTCATCACGCGGTGATTCCCCATGGAAGGAGTGGGCGCTCCTCTGTCAGTGGCATTGCGGCTACTGTCTTTGGGGCTACAGGCTTCCTGGGACGATACGTCGTCAATCGCCTGGGTAATTTTCTCCAAAATTAAATTGGAGATGTCTGGATATTTAACAGGAAAATGAATCTGATACAGTGTCTCTTGCAAGATGTAAACCAATGTGTAATTTCACAAATCTTTGGGGGTTGGACTGGATGACCCTTTGGGTCCCTTCCAACTCTGCAGTTCTACGATTCCTCCCCCTGTTGCTTGACACTGGCACCTGTGACTCAACGTCTTGTACTGCCTACACATATTTGAAATGTGAAGGTCTTAACCCATTGCGGCTGATTGCATTGCCTTGCTGTTCACTAAATGTCCCAATAGTTACTGTGTGCCTAAATACCAAACTTCTTTTTGTTACCCATTTCAAGTAAGATGAAAAATGAATGACTTTCAGTCAAGATGCTGGTGGCAGATAGGGATGGGAAGGAGGCTAAATCCCCAAGGAGCCATGATGGTTCAAGATGGTAGTTTTCAACCCTTTTGTCACCTGTACTAAGTGAGGATTTTCTTCTCTGAATCCACCTCTTAAAGGTGTGCCCCCCCCCCGCTGTTACAAAGGATGCCACCTTCGATCTCTGCCAAGCTGTGGTAAGATTCCAGGGGAGATCCAGGCACTCACCCAGGGTCTGTGTGTTTCTTTTGAGAATCAAGATACGGTGGAAGCTGTCCTAAGAAATACGATTTATTCACATATTTACACATTCAGTCTGCACAGAGGGAGTACAGATCTTCCAGCATGGTATTGTTCCCCACAGCAGTGCAGCTCTGGAGTCCAAGGCATCTCTTCCAGCCTGCCCAAGACGGGTCTCTGTCTCTGTTCCCCATCTTCTTCCCTACACACCTTGCTAAATACACTTTTATTGTTACCTCTCTCACACACCCATCACCTTGGCAACCTCTGCCCCTGCAGGCCCAAGATTCCTCTTAAGATGGGCCATCCACACCTTTTGTCTGTGGGATGTAAACACAGAGCAGCCAAACACAACATTGCTAGAGTGGACATGAAGGTAACTCAGTCCTCCAGGCATAACTTCCTGCTTCCTGGACTGAGTTAACTTCCTCTGACCAGAAGTAGGTGTGGTCTTACCTGGGAACAAGATCCCAGGTTCAGTCACCATTTTCTCTCCGTCTGTTCAAGATGCAACAAGATGTTCTCCTGGCTCTCAGCCAAGAGAACAAAGGAAGCTACTTTTCCCTATGGAAGTAGCAACCACATGTAAATACTTTTTACTAAGCAAGCCTGCCATTCTGAGAAACGCTGTGTAACTCAGGAAGTAATGTAAGTAAACTCTTTTTATTCATTTAAGATACATTGTGTCGTGTGTAGTCTTTTAAGAGGGATAAAGGGGAAATATATACCAGGAACATATATATTATAGAGGCTTTAGCAAGCCTGTGCAAGCGCGTCTGCTGTGTGTGTTTTAAAAGGGAATGAAACTCTGCTAAGTTTGGAGCTTGTTAATTCAAGCTGGGATGAGATATATAAAATAATATATCATCATCCACACTCCTAAACATTCCCACATTGTCATGTTAATAATATCTCTGCTCAGCCAGGCTGATTTGTGTAAGCCTGGCCAGGGATTCCCTGTCTGGCCCAGTTCTGCAGCCTGCATTTTCATCCATATCCCAAATAATCAAAATCCTACCGTTTATTAATTTATACCCACCCCAAAACCAATAACACTATGTTGGTTTTGCAACTCACATCTTTAAGTGCGTTCAAGAACTTGAGTTACTCCCAGCAGGGGAACAGATTTTAAAAAAAACATTTTAAATAGGTCAATCAATCAAGTAGATCCAGCTGCTCCTTTCCCCTTTTGAAACTTCCCTAAGTTTCCAGAGTAGCTTGCTGTGTTGCCGGAAACTATAGAACCAAAATTAAAATGTCTGCAGGGTATGTAGTGTTTGGATTGTGGCTTCCCTGAAGCCACTTTGAAAATACCATTTAAAGAAATAAAAGTTATTGTATTGATTACAGCAGGTAGAGTTATATAGCCAAGCATTGATGTTTTCTGAGTGCTTAAAATAGAACATCCTCAATTAATATCATGCCCTAGTTCTCCTTTTAAAACCCCTTTCTAATTTTAGGGCGTATTGGCTCCCAAGTCATCATCCCACATCGCTGTGAGCCTTATGATGCCATGTACCTTCGACCCATGGGTGACCTAGGACAGCTCCTGTTCATGGTATGCTCTTTGTAATAATCCAGTCTGGTTCATGATCGGCTAGCATCACTTGCTAAATCGTTGAAAGTTTGGTATGGGCCATAAATAACATCTTCCTGAAAGGCTCTTTGTACTTTATTTCATTTCTCTCTTGATTTGTGCTGTGGCTATCAGGAATGGGATCCGCGTGACAAAGATTCTACCCGAAGAGCTCTTGAGCACAGCAATGTAGTCATCAACCTTGTTGGCAAAGAGTGGGAAACAAGGTAACTTTCTTCTTTGGCTCTCTTGGATAGATTGAAGTCCCATAGACTGAAGATATCATAAAAAAAAATTCTTCTAGAAAGAGAAAAGTAAATCTAGGGTTCAGTCTCATTTTTTTCCCCAAAGAAAAGATCTGTTTCTTATGCCTTACATCATGGGTAGGCAAACTAAGGCCTGGGGGCCGGATTCGGCCCAGTCGCCTTCTAAATCTGGCCTGCGGATGGTCCAGGAATCAGCGTGTTTTTACATGAGTAAAATTTAAGGGTCTGGTGACATCCGTTTCAGTGTATCTGAAGAAGTGTGCATACACACGAAAGCTCATACCAAGAACAAACTTAGTTGGTCTCTAAGGTGCTACTGGAAAGAATTTTTATTTTTGTTTTGTTTTGACTATGGCAGACCAACACGGCTACCCACCTTTACATGAGTAGAATGTGTTATTTAAAATGCATCTCTGGGTTATTTGTGGGGGGTAGGAATTCCTTCATTTCCCCCCCTTCAAAATATAGTCCGGCCCCCTACTGAAAAAATTTGCTGACCCCTGCCTTACATTTACTTTGTGGATGCATCCTAGTGATGCGAAGACCCAGGGGGGAAGCAGGAGGAAGGTTTATTCCCCTGGCACAGATGTTTTTGAATGGAAAACTGTAACACACTTATGAAGTCTTCTAAAATACTTTAGCTGCCCCTTTCCTCTCTCAAACACAAAAATTGACATCATTAGGCAATTACAACCCCATGTACTGTAAGCATGTACAGTTCTCATACCTTTTGTCTGCTCAGATTCCTTCAACTTTTGCGCATGAAAGAAACTGCTGTATCTTTGGAAATCTGCAAACCAGATCTAGGAACCAGCCAAAAGTCAAAAGAGGGGAGGGGAGGGGAGGGTACCAGAAGTAGAGGCAGGGGGCCTTCTCGGCAGTGGCACCCACCCTGCGGAACGCCTTCCCATCAGTGTCAAGGAAATAAACAACTATCTGATTTTTAGAAGACATCTGAAGGCAGCCCTGTTTGGGGAATTTTTTAATGTTTGAAGTTTTATTCTGTTTAATCTTCTGTTGGAAGCCGCCCAGAGTGGCTGGGGAAACGCAGCTGGATGGGCGGAGTATAAATAATAATAATTATATTATTATTCTAAATAAACCTGTGTATCCCGTGGCCTATCAGACCTGTGCCAGCATGGTGGAAAATGAAAGAGGGGTGGGTGGTTTTCTATTTGCTGTTGCTTTTTAGGACTCATTCTTTAGTGCTCTCTCAACTTCAGAGCTGGTGTATGTTTCTGCCATGTTGAGGTACTGGGTTCTATCAGGTGCTCGAAACATCTCATGTCCATTACCTCTGTGATGTTTGCAACAGCCCTGGAAGGCATTTTCAGTATACAGTGGTACCTCGACTTCCGAGCGACTCGACTTCCGATGTTTTCGACTTCCGAATCAGTTCCGGAAGTGAAAAAATGGCCGCCGCTTCCGAAATTTTCGAGTTACGAAGGGGAAGCAGCGGCACGATACCTTGACTTGCGAGGTTTTCGATGCGGTTTTTTCGACTTGCGAAGCTTTCTTTCGTTCCGAGACGGCGCCTTCGACTTACGAAGATTTCGACTTACGAGGGCGCCTTCGGAACGGATTATCTCCGTAAGTCGAGGTACCACTGTATCTTACCTTCATTTTTCAACGGCTCACAATTTTTGGCTGCCCTTGGTAAGAAAAGGCTAACAGCTGATTTTCTGGTTTGGCCCTGTGCTGCTGAGTTGCAGCCAGATAACCCTCAGATAACCCCCCAACTGTGCAGATGAAGATCAGCTACTGACTTTGAGAAGGAAGCTGAGGCTTGTCATGGTCACAAGAGGGCAGTGGCACACTTGCCATAATGAGCAAAGCAAACAAAAACACAAAGCTGCACACGCCACACATAGTTGTTGCTGAGACTGAGTTACCTTAGGCTACCTGGTAGGTTGTGGGGTTATGTACTCCTTTAGGATTTCACTCTTAGACACTGCTTCACCATCAAGACTGTGATATGATGACCTGCTAAATTTTGCAAGGAGTTTGGTTTTTATTCTGTTCTTTGTGCTTCATTCCAGAAACTTTAAGTATGAAGACGTCTTTGTTAATATTCCCAGGGAAATTGCTCAGCTCTCAAAGGAAGCTGGGATAGAAACTTTTGTTCACATTTCTCATCTGAATGCAAACATGAAAAGTCCTTCGAAATACCTTAGAAATAAAGTAAGTTTTCCATTAGTTTGTGTTTGTTTTTAGATGTTGGTGTTTTGCAATTCCATATTCCCAAAATGGTCCCAACAGGAAGCCGAAATATGACCGGAATTAGGTTTATTTAAATCCTGCTGGTCCCCCAAGAATTGCTGTTTCAGGTTTGACAAGGAAGAGAGTGACAAAAAGACTTGAGGGGAAGTAAGGAATGGAGACTTCTTAACTTCTGGGGTGAGAAACTCTTCAAGAATTATTGTTGAGATTTTCTGGTTGCTAAGATTCCACATATTCTATATTCCACATAAGTAGTAATTACATAGATTCAGGGTACTCAGTGAGTTTCCTAATCCAAAAACTCTTCTGGAGCAAAATGAGGTTTGTGTAGTGTTTGAACAGTTTTAAAACTCTTGTGCAAATTTGTAGGAAAAGTTACCGGTAACTATTGATTTGAGTGTCTTTTGTCCTTTCCGTTTATGGCTAACACTAATGTTTTCACTTTCTACTATGATTAATTACAATGTCATCTGTAGTTATTTTTGTGTGTGTGGGTGTGTTTTGTGTGGGTGTGTGATTTTGTGATTGTGTTAGTTATTGTGTATGTCTGCACCTTTCATACAGATTTCCTAGATGCCATAAGGCTGCTTTTGAAAAATATTTCAAAAAAATTCTATTTTTGAAAATCAAGTGTCTCCGATTACTTAAATTTGTGTACACTTACTGGTTGCAAAGAGGAATTTTGGAAAGACACGGTCTGTGGGCTCATTCACACTCCCGCTTGTCCTGGGCCTAGAAGGTATGGATATGAGCAGTGCTACTGGAAGGAATTTTTTTATTTTGTTTGGTCTGAGCAGTTTTGCCTTTGTCCTTCCGCTTTCCCAACAGGCTCTTTAGCGATAAATCAGAACAAACGGCAATCCACTGAAAACCTGATTGCTGTTTGCTCCAGTTCAGTCCTAAACTGGGTTTTCCTAGGGAAAAGTGCTGGAGCAAACGGAAGTGTAGATAAGCCCTTTGCTGGATTTTGTGTCTTTTTACATTCATTGTAGTCTGCATGGACTTCATTCTGTTTTCTGTTAATTCTTGTGTTTCCTAGGTTACATATTTCATGGTGCTAAATATGTGTTCTGTCTGAAAGACTGGAACATTTTATTATTAATAATAATATTTTATTAAGAGAATTTCATTTATAAAAAGAGAGAGCAAGGAAGAAAGAATGAAAGAAAAGAAAGTGTGTGAGAATGAAAAAAGAAAAGAAAAAATACTGTTACATTGCCATATGTTAATATATAGATTTGTATATTCTTGTAAACCTAGGCTGGGTTTTTAAAAAAAATTGAATTATGCCAAAGAGCCCAAGTGTATGCAATGTGTTACCCAAGGGTATCTCTAAATTTTACTGTGTATCTTGAACTTGCATGGGAAATTAATCACTTTCTAATGACCTGATGGCAGGCCGTTGGAGAGAAGGTTGTGAGGGAAGAATTTCCAGATGCCATCATTATGAAACCTTCTGAAATGTATGGGAGAGAGGACAGGTTTTTCAACCATTATGCAAGTAAGTACACTCCTTGCAGCATAAAACTTGTTTCCTTGAGAGAAAGTAATATCAGAGAGCAAGGGATAGAATATCTCTTCACGCTGCATTTGTACTGAGTTGGAGTTGTAGAATTATTGCAAAAAAATCTGTATTAAGATCTTAATCAAATCTATTCAGCAATCATCCTTGAGCTTTTGCAACTTGTTATGGTGAAGGAAAGAATGTGTTTGGATTTTAGCCTACTGTACCTTTTATTCTTTTATTTCTGGGACCCAGGTGGTGCTGTGGGTTAAACCACAGAGTCTAGGACTTGCTGATCAGAAGGTCGGCGGTTCGAATCCCTGCCACGGGGTGAGCTCCTGTTGCTCGGTCCCAGCTCCTGCCCACCTAGCAGTTCGAAAGCACATCAAAGTGCAAGTAGATAAATAGGGACCGCTCCAGTGGGAAGGTAAACGGCGTTTCCGTGCGCTGCTCTGGTTCGCCAGAAGCGGCTTTGTCATGCTGGCCACATGACCCGGAAGCTGTCTGCGGACAAACGCCGGCTCCCTTGGCCTATAGAGCGAGATGAGCGCCACAACCCCAGAGTCGGACACGACTGGACCTGATGGTCAGGGGTCCCTTTACCTTTACCTTTTATTCCATGGGAAATGTGTTGTATTCATGGGCCAACAAATGAGCTTTCCTGTAAATAGCAGAATCCTAATTGTCTTGCATGGGCTTTGCATAGCTAAATGAAGTAATTTTGCTCCAGCCCACCAGACAATCCTATGTTTCTGAGACTTAAGTTTAGCATTGTGAGTGTATAGTATGCCAAGCCTGTACAGAATATACATAACTTCCTGAAGATGTTTGCTTGATTTATTTTTAATTTTTTTAAAAAATAAAATAAAATCATAATCCTGAGTTCTTCCCTATTAGATCTCTGCCTCGCCCGCACTTATCCCCATCTTTGTCATATTTACAGAGAGATGCAGGACCATGTATTAGAATTGTTTGCATTATTAACTCTGGAAATGGAATTTAGATTTCCTTGAGCCAAGGCGAAATGGAATTTCAGACAGTCAGAATTTGGCAAAAGATTCCAAATTCATCTTCTAGAACAGTGCTTCCCAATCCTGGGACTCCAGCTGTTTTTCAGACTACAATTCCCATCATCCCTGACCACTGCTCCTGCTAGCTAGGGATGATGGGATTTGTAGTCCCAAAACAGCTGGGAACCCAAGTTTGGGAAACACTGTTAAAATGTTGAACATGATGACCTCTGAAATTGAAGGTGTTTTTAGAAAATATGTCTTTTAACCCTTTTGTATTTTATATTGTACTTTACAAATATATGCCAGTCATTTTAATTACAAATATTAACAACAGTTGCAGATTATTAGAGTGAGTGAAGCATGTAGTTGTTGTAGTAAATAATAATAATAATAATAATAATAATAATAATAATAATAATTTTTATTTATACCCCGCCCTTCCCCGCCAAACTGGGCTCAGGGCGGCTAACACCAATAAAATCACAACAAAAACATAAAACAATTCATTAAAATACAGATTAAAATACAATTTAAAATTTAATTTAGACTGCAGCCTCATTTTTAAGTAGCCCACCAATCACACCAAAAGAATGAAACATCAGGGTTAAACTGAAACCAACCCAAAGGCCAGGTGGAACAGCTCCGTCTTGCAGGCCCTGCGGAAAGATGCCAAATCCCGCAGGGCCCTGGTCTCTTGTGACAGACTGTTCCACCAAGTCGGGGCCAGTACTGAGAAGGCCCTGGCCCTAGTTGAAGCCAACCTAGCATCCTTGTGGCTCGGGACCTCCAAAAAGTTATTATTTGAGGACCTTAAGGTCCTACCCGGGACATACCAGGAGAGGCGGTCCCTTAGGTACAAGGGTTCTAAGCCGCATAGGGCATAACTGCATAGCCGCATAAACTGAACATATGCTTCCTATTGATAGTTTCCTTATGAGTATGCAGTTTTGGAGCAACATGACCATAATTTTTTGATGGGTTTATTAGGTTTCTTTACTCCTTTTAAAGTGATCAGTGCTATCTTAGCGACCCTCACAACAGATTATACCCATCATAGAGATGGGAAATGGAGCTAGGAATGAATGACTTGTCTGAGGCCACTTCTATGTTCATGGCAGAGACAAGATTTGAACCAGGGACTTCCAGCTTCATAGATCAGTCTCTCCTGACACCCCACTGCATTGGCGTAACATTTTTAAACAATAATGTTCAGTTGCCAAATCTAGTAGCTGGTATCCAAAGAGTGAGCTTCAGCTTGCTGAAAGATTTGAGCACCCTCAGTTAAAGTGTTTACATTTTCTTGGGGCAGATGCAGTGTGCCCTTAGTGCATGCGATTCTCCTGACACCTTCAGGTGCATTTGAGATCTTTACTTTCCAGCACGATGGTTATTGCTCTTTGATCTCTAACAGCCTCACGTCTATCCTCCAATAATTTATCTTTCTTAATTCAGACATGCGCTGGTTTTTCGGCGTGCCTATGATTGCTATGGGCAAGAAAACTGTGAAGCAGCCTATCTATGTAGGTATTGTTGGAAAATATATTTTATGATACATATTTCATACCTCTTTTCCTTTTGTATATATTTCATTACATTTTTGACCTTGCTTTAAAAAAAGGTAACTTTACAATATATGCTAATTTTTCTTAAATATTATCCCATAGGTTGTTGATGTAGCAAAGGCTATAATTAGTGCTATTAAGGACCCCGATTCAAAAGGAAAAACTTACGCATTGACTGGGTAGGTTGTTGGTTATTATTATTATTTTTACTCAGACCACCTTAAAACACTACAGGCATTTCCTGGCCCCCGTTGTTGTTTTTAAAACTCTGCAGTGGATTTAGATCAGGCTTCCTCAAACTCGGCCTTCCAGACGTTTTGAGACTACAATTCCCATCATCCCTGACCACTGGTCCTGCTAGCTAGGGATCATGGGAGTTGTAGGCCAGAAACATCTGGAGGGCCAAGTTTAGGGGTGCCTGATTTAGATGGTATGTGTTCACTACAGATACCTTCTTTTATTGGACATCAGCCAGTAGCTGTTTTCCATAAATTGCAGTTTCAAAAGGCAGTTGTATAAGCGTTTGGGGAGAATGCTGTTTTCCCTGTTCACATACCTGAACCCCTAATTTTATTATAGCCCTTAAAGTCTGCATAATTTTACAAGAATATTGTGCTAGTCAGTTGTGAGAAGAGAAGTTCGAGAACCAAGGTACCACTGTATGTGTAAAATAAACCGTATTTCTTAAAGACACAGCATCTTCACTGTGTCTTGATTCACTATGGAAACATGACCTGGAAACCCCCCCCCCCTTGCTACCACTTGGCAGAGATTGGGGGTGGCATGCAACCTTTGAGACAATACTTTTGGCTATATTTTTACATAATCAAGGTTTGGCTGTGGGTTTCGGGGGATAGGTTGGTGAAAGCTGCTCATTACCAGTGACCATTGTGGCTAAAACAAAGCCTGCAACACATCCTTCCTGGTGATACCAAGCACCCCATTTTAGATCAAGGCCTCCTTCTCAAATCTACAACTTAATGTCTGTTTCTTTGCAGCCCTAACAGATACCTCCTTTACGACTTGGTAGAGTATGCTTATGCAGTACTCCACAGAACTTTCTTTCCCTATCCTGTGCCCCGTCCTCTGTATCAGTAAGTCTTAATATGTTTTTTTGTTGACAAGTTGTTACCGCTGAGGCTCCAACTACCTGTGTTGGATGTTTGGTTTTTTTCCCCTTGTGTGCGCACACAGATCTGTTCATCTCTGCCATTGAAAGCAGGTGCGCAGGCTTCATTCTTCAACAGGGAACTAGGCCTGGATTTTGGAGGGAACTCGAGAGATGTTACCTCTGTTTCTCTCCACAAGCCCAAAGTAGTTTGGGGATGGGGAATGTTTTATGGAGGTGGATGACTGGCAGAGAAGAAAGGCTTGAGACACCCTTCTCCTCTATTTACTATCTCTGTCGGTTTGATTGCAACTGCTGTATGCTTGCTTTTGGGAGTGAGGAGAACTGGACATCATTAGATGTCATGTGTAGCTTCAGCCGTAATCAGTCTGGGCTCAGGTTCTGCAGTTGAGTTAGGGAGGTGGCATTAAAAATATGTGCCAGGAGAATCTGCCTGCCTTCCGTCGTTCAAGGTGAAGAGAGCCCTAAGTAAGAGCATGTAGCCACTCTATTTTGGGACCCCTGAAATGGCAACAAGTATGCTCTCAGGAAAGCTTTTAACTGGTTAATAATAATAATACTAATAATAATAATTTATTTATACCCTACCCATCTGGCTGGGTTTCCCCAGCCACTCTGGGCGGCTCCCAACAGAATATTAAAAATACAATGAAACATCAAACATTGAAAACTTCCCTAAAGAGGGCTGCCTTCAGATGTCTCCCAAAAGTCAAGTAGTTGTTTATTTCCTTGACATCTGATGAGAGGGCGTTCCTCAGGGCGGGCACCACTACTGAGAAGGCCCTCTGCCTGGTTCCCTGTAACCTTACTTCTCGCACTGAGGGAACTGAAACGCTTTTTGCGAATAAATAGTCCCCATTCCCATCATTTAAAAAAAGGGGCTTTCTCCAGAGGCCCCTAGAGGGCATTTGGCATCCTAGGGAAGGTGCCTTGGAACCCTGGCCATGGCTTCCCTCCTTCAGCCCTTGCCCTGATCTTTTGGGGTATGAGGCCCTTGCCCAGGTTATGCTGTAATCACAAGATGCTGATGACTTAGCACGTCCAGTAAGTCCTTTGCAGCAATGGAAACTGGGAACCTTGTGGCAGGTCTCATGCAGTAAAGAGCAGACATGGATTCTAATAATAAGCCCTGGAAGGGCAGCAGGCCCAAATCATATCCTTTATAATCCTTCATCCCCCACCTGCCATCCCACCTGGTGAAGTCGTCTGGAATTGTCCCTGTCTATATTAACACGGGTGGCACTGTGGTCTAAACCACAGAGCCTAGGGCTTGCCAATCAAAAGGTCGGCAGTTCGAATCCCCGCGACGGGGTGAGCTCCTGTTACTCGCTCCCGTCTCCTGCCAACCTAGCAGTTTGAAAGCACGTCAAAGTGCAAGTAGATCAATAGGTACTGCTCTGGCGGGAAGGTATACGGTGTTTCCGTGCGCTGCTGTGGTTCGTCAGAAGTGGCTTAGAGATGCTGGCCACATGACCCGGCTCCCTCGGCCTATAGAGTGAGATGAGCGCCACAAGCCCAGGTCGTCCGTAACTGGACCTAATGGTCAGGGGTACCTTTACCTTTATATGTACTCCAAAGGGTGGTGCCATCTCAAACACGATGGATGCCCTCCATGAGACTTGCAGAACAGAAATTACTATCACACATTTTCAGGTTTCAGATAATGAACATTATTCAGGGAATTGTCAAATTCTGCTCATAAGTCGCTCCAGTCCCGTCCTCTCCCAGCAACACTTGATGCGCCAGCTCAGTCCTCTCAGCACTTCCCCAACTTTAACACGTGTGTCTTGTGGCTTCAGTTAACTTTTCCTTTCAACAGTTACTTTGGTTGGTAGAATTAATAAATACAAAGTAGTCTGTTTTGTCGGGTGGAGCACGTTGAAGGAGAAGCTGAAACTTCACTAGCCAATTTGAGAGAAGGAACAGTTCGATCATCGCCTTTGTTCAGCCATGGTATTAATTATTGTGGCACTTTGAATTACAGCTTACTTGCAAGATTTTTTGAGATAAATCCTTTTGAGCCATGGATAACAAGGGACAAAGTGGATCGGGTAAGATTGCCTTCATTTTCATCTCATTTATTGCTTATCACCTGCGAATCCTAAGCTCGCTAAGAATAGAACAAAATACAATTAATACAAAATATCAGAATGATAATATAAGATCTCTCTCTCTCTCTCTCTCTCTCTATATATATATATGAATACAGAACAAGTTTATCTCTGTGTGTTTTTTTCTCAGTGTTATTTTTAGGGTTGAATGCATTCTAACATTACATACGTATGGAATTTTTATTTTATTAATGGGATGGAATCAATGTTTAGTTTTTGAGTTGCAACATATCAGTTATCAGGGGTCAGCAAACTTTTGTAGCAGGGGGCTGGTTCACTGTTCCTCAGACCTTGTGGGGGGCCAGACTATGTTTTGGAAAGAAAGAAACAAATTAACAAATTCCTATGCCCCACAAATAACCCAGAGATGCATTTTCAATAAAAGAATACATTCTACTCATTTAAAAACACGCTGATTGCCGGACCATCCGCGGGCCGGATTTAGAAGGCGATTGGGCTGGATATGGCCCCTAGTTTGCCTACCCATGAATTAAATCTTGAAATGTGCCCTACTTGAAGCAAACTTCTTATTTGTAGTTACAGGTAGGTAGCCATGTTGGTCTGCCATAGTCAAAACAAAATAAAATAAAAATTCCTTCCAGTAGCACCATAGAGATGAACTAAGTTTGTTCTTGGTATGTGCATGTGCCTGCACACGAAAGCTCATACCAAGAACAAACTTAGTTGGTCTCTAAGGTGCTACTGGAAGGATTTTTTTTTCTTATTTGTAGAGGGTGGGGAAGCAGAGGTACTTTTCCTCTAGACAAGCCCCCCCTAAACTTGATGCCCTCCAGATGTTGAACAAGCTACAGGTTTGAGTGATAGGTAGGTAGCCATGTTGGTCTGCCGTAGTTGAAACAAAATTAAAATAAGTTGCTGAGTTACAACTTATTACCAAACTTAAAACCATGGAGAGACCTGGTCTGAATAGAACAACTTATTACCAAACTTAAAACCATGACCTGGTCTGATTGGATTATTATCTCATGATAAAGCTATTTTTAGCCATCTCACCCCTTGCTTTTTCCTGTAAGACCAATTGCAGTCGTTAACAGTCATCAACAGGTTTTCCACACCTATCAGCCAATCACCCATTCCCACCACCCTTCTGAGTAATACCCCTCCCCACCCTCTCACTATATATAAGGGTCTGGTGACTTCTGTTTCAGTGTATCTGAAGAAGTGTGCATGCACACGAAAGCTCATACACACACTTAGTTGGTCTCTAAGGTGCTACTAGAAGGAATTTTTAAATTATTTTTTATTTTGTTTCGACTACGGCAGACCAACATGGCTTCCTACCTGTAACTAGAATCCAAACTGTTCTTTCATAATACACTCAACATTCTTGCCTCTGACCAGGTGTGAGAGATAGATGTTAAAATTGGCAAAGTCTAATTGTATATTTTGTAGCTGAAGTTAACTTTTTATTTAAGACTGTTTCATGTGAAACCCTTAACAAACTCTTTGGAATCCAAAGAACTACCAAAAAATAAGATACCAGCTGTCCAAACCATATTGCATACTTGATTTGTAAAGATGCAGCTGTGTGAGAGATGGATTTATAAGATGGCTCACCGTTCACTCATTTCTTCTTTGTTTATTTGAAGTTCCATACCACAGACATGAAGTTCCCTGACCTTCCTGGCTTGGAGGACTTGGGTATTGTCCCAACTCCCATAGAACAGAAAGCAATTGAAGTCCTGCGTCGCCACCGCACATTCCGCTGGCTGGAAGCTGAGCTTGAGGATGCGAAAATAGCCAGGCCTGTTACCGACATGTAAACTACTTTGAGAGTTTTTCAGACTGGTTACACTGAACTAATTTCTGAAGAAATCTGTACATACAAAGCTAAAACCCTATATAAATCATGTAACCTTTACGATACTAGTGTCAGTTGTTTTATTCAGGAGTACGATATGCCAAGAAAATTCTGTATTGTCCCTTTGTGGATTTTCGTAATGAGGGTGCCAGACCCCTGCTCAAGAGTATGTATCTATTGGATCTGTGTCCCTTGCTTTCAGAAATGTTAAAAATATTGAGCTAAGCACTCTAGATCAGCAGAGGATCAATACTTTAGAAGTGAAGCTGCCTTTGATTTCTCTTCCACATACCTAACAATGAGTGGTAGTGGTTTTTACTCAATTCTGTCAGTGTGTAGGACAAAGGCATTTGCCTCCTATATACAGTGGAGTCCTGCAATTCCAGATTTCAGTATCAGAATTAGCAAGGATGGGTTGCAAGGGCTGTTGTTGCTTTGTCTGCACTTCTTTTATCCTTACAACTGGTCCCAATCCAGTGTCGGCAATGCTGAACAGATTCAGCCTTTGCTTGTTTATTAAATTTGTATACCGCCCTTCATCCGTAGATCTCAAGATGGTTCACGACATAAAATACAACATAAAAACACAAAATGCATAATAAATCAAGAAAAAAAGGCAAAAACCAGTAACCCCCTCCCCCCCTCCCACAAACACATTTCAAAGGAGTGTAAGATGTTAATCAGACAAAGGCCTGGTTGAAGAGGAATGCCCTGGGGAGAGAATTCTGCAACCAAGCGCGGAGCCACTGCAGAAAAGGCCTATCCTTGTGTTGCCACCCTCTGGACCTCACATGTAGGAGGCACACAAAGAAGGGCTTCAGAGGATGGTCTCGGGGTCTGGGTAGATGCATGGATGAAGGAGGTCTTGCTCTGAGCCAACCTGGCATCCAGCAACAGCAGCCACAGACCTGAAGGCTGGCTGATAGGACAACTGCAATTCCCCAGGTTGAAGGAGGGGCTGGCATATGGCACAGTCAGTATCTGCCTGTGCTGTGTGCCCCTTTACCTGCTCCAGCCTGCTCCAGCTCCCAACTCCATACCTCCTACCTTGAACTACTGTGATTGCGGGTCCCCCTTGCTCTCCCCTGCTCCTCTCCTGCCACCCTCAACATTCCCACAATATAGACAAGAAGATTGAAGAGTGGTCACTCCACAACTGCAGTGGCCATTCATGGGTTAAACGTTGCAAAGAGAGAAAGAAACCCCTATTTTGGAACCTTTCTTTACAAAGCATCTTTATTAGCCTGCAGAACTGTATGAGAACCATTCTCAATATTTCAAAGCAAACCTGGGATATGCAGTTTGCATTAAAAATGCAACAGCCACCAGCCATTTGACATGCGCTCCTTCCATAAAAGATTAAGAGGTTTTTTATATATATATATATATAAAAATTACAGTTCCATTACGGCACAAGAATCCCTCTCTCAAAGCTCAGAGAAGGAATTACAAGAGAAATGGGATAAATTATGTAGAGCTGTATCCCAGTCATCTGACAATATAATCTCTCTTCCCATCAAGGCACAGGAGCAGGTTTATTATGGCACAAAAGTGAGACTTGTCTCAGGATCTTCGCATTGTTACTGACCTCAACCTTGGACTAAAATAAAAATTAAATTGTAAACCAATCTGTAGCTATTTCCTCCTCTTGTCTTTGAAAGTTCGCTGAAAGCATTGGCTTTCCTTTCTTTGCATCCAGTTGTCATGAGTGTCTATGAAATGAGAGATGATTCTCAGAGGACTTCTGCTGCTTGCCCTTTGTGCAAATGTCATTGGACTCCGGGTTTGATCTATAAAGATGGATTTCCATGCATGGAGTTCTCCACACTGCTCTTCACTGAGGGCTCTGCAGGTGACAAGACACCTTTCAGGTGCTAAGCACTTGAAAGACTTGGGTTGGGGCACAGTCCCCTGGCACAAATCTCCATTTGTTACTTTACATTTAGGTGAACTTTTGTAGGGGGGCTGGGGAAGACTCTGGCTCTTGCAATCAGGGCTTACTCTGAGCTACGGAGTATCAGCAAGACCCACAACAATGTACATGGGTTGGGACCTCCGCAAATTGAGGTAATGCGGCCGCAATCTCACTGGCATTGTGCTTTACAGTGTGCTCAGTTGCCCTAGGGCGCCAAAATGGAGGGGGCACTGGCCAGGCTTGGGCGGGACGGGCTAGCAGCAGCTTCTCCGCTGTAGCAGAGAGGTGCTGCTTGCCCCCTACACCACCCCCGGCTCCCGCTAAAGCAGGCTTTGGCGGGGGGCGGGCGGCGGGACGGGCGAGCAGCAGCTTCTCTGCTACAGCGGAGAAACTGCTGCTTGCCTCTCCACCACCCCCACCTCCCGCTAAAGCAGGCTTTGGCGGGGGGGGGGGCTCCAGAAGGTGGTTCGCCTAGGGCGCAAGAAGCCCTAGCACCGGCGCTGCCAGTGTTGGCCTACTTGTCAAATTCTGCCAGTTCTAGCCTCCACCCCCTGCCAAACTCAAGGGCCAGGGAACGTGGACTCATAAAATTGTATGGTTGCAAGGGATTCCCAAGAGTCATCTCGTCCAATCCCCTACAATGCAGGAATCCACCATAAAGGCCAAACCTGCACAGTGTCCAATTTGGTCTGCAAGGCCTTTCCCCTCAAACCATACCCACCCCACCTCTGACATCATATGTGACATCAGTTCTGGGGCAAGTACTGCCGTGGCTTCAAGGGAACAACTGGGAACTGAAAACGAGCTCCTGATTATTCCTTTGCTGGGGCCCATCAGCTGACAGTTGGGGAGGGGGGGGACTTGCTCGGGGAGGGGGAAGCACACTCCGTTTAAGCCATAGATTCATAGATAGAATCATAGAGTTGGAAGGGACCCCAAAGGTCATCTAGTCCAACCCTCTGCATTGCAGCAATCTTAATTAAAGCATCCATGGCAGATGGCCACCCAGCCTCTGTTTTAAAAACCTCCCATGGAGCAGAGTTCACAACCTCCTGAGCTGTCTGTTCCACTGTTGAACTGCTATTATTGTCAAAAAGTTCTTCCTGATATTTAGTCAGAATATCCTTTCTTGCAACTTGGAGCCATTGGTTTGTGCCCTACCCTCTGGAGCAGGAGAAAACAAGCTTGCCCCATCTTCCATATGACAGCCCTTGAGATACTTGAAGATGGGTATCAGATCTCCTCCCAGTCTCCTCAAACCCAGGCTAAACATACCCAGCTCCCTCAATTGTTCCTCATAAGGCTTGGCTTCCAAACCCCTGGTTATCTTGATTGCCCTCCTCTGCACATGTTCCAGCTTGTCAATATTCTTCTTAAACTGTAGCACCCAGAACTGGCCACAGTATTCTAGGTGTGGTCTGACCAAGGCAGAATAGAATGTTGCCATTACTTCCCTTGATCTGGACACCAGACTTCTGTTGATGCAGCCTAGAATAGCATTAGCCTTTTTTGCTGCTGCATCACACGGATGACTCATGTTCAGCTTGTGGTCCACCAAGACCCCTAGATCCTTTTCACATGAACTGCTAGCAAGCCAGGTGACCCCCATCTTTTATTTGTGCACCTGGTTTTTCCTGCCTAAGTGCAGAACCTTTCTTTTGTCCCAATAGTAATTCATTTTGTTAGATTGGGCCCCGTTTTCCAATCAGTTTAGGTCATCTTGAATCCCGATTCTGTCTTCTACAGCATTACCTACTATCAGGGCCATTTTAAGCATATCCGGCGCCGTGGTGCAAAGCTCCCGCCGGCGCCCCCCCCCCCCGTTTCCCAGAGTTGTCCAAATTTTTTTTAGGGAGGATGGCGCTGCCGGCAGGGCTGGAGGAGGCGGGCAGCAGCTGGAGGGCGGCTCCTCTGGCGGGGAAGAGGCGGGGGCTGGACGCAGTGCTTCCAGGCTCAGCTGGCCACTTTGAGCCACGGTGACCATGGCAGATGGAGGCTCCAGGCGCAGCGCTGCTTTGGCGTGGCATGGCGGAGGCTGGTGAGGGTAGTGAGCTGATGCCAGGAGGTGCCACGTCCATCCTCCGCCCCTTCCATGACGCCCTCCAGAACTTGGCACCTTGGCGCCCCGCGCCACTAGCCTCTATGGGTAAGACGCCCCTGGCTACTATGTTGAGAATCCCTTCACTCAGCTGCCTCCAGCCCCTCTCCATAATTTCCTCTTTCAGTCTTCAGCTTTGGACGGACTCCACACACACTCTTGATCTTGGCTTCATCAAGAGCTCGGCCATCTCTGACCTCTACTGCAGAATCTTCTGTCTGGTATGCCTCATCTCCTTCAACAAGGAACATTGTTCATGTGCAGAACATTTCCCCTTCATGCTCATTCTGTAACCTGCATCCCATTGATCTAGTGGCATTCGCTGAATCATTGCCCCCTCTGCTACCACCTTCTGCCTTTAATTCACACCCAACCCCTTGACATATTTGTCCTCCTATTCCAATGACATATTCAGCTCTCTTGTCTCCAGCTATGGCTCAGTCTCTTTATAGAAGACTGAGTATTTCTAATCATGCCCTCTGGAGGAGAAGAAGGCTATGTACACATTACCGGTTTAAAAAACGCTTCAAGGTCATTTCCCCCTGCTGAATATCAACTCCCCCCCTTTTTTTACATTGGTATACACACCAGAGAGGGAGCAGGGGAATTTTCACCCAATGCGCATTAATTACCTGATATGTTTCCCTTCAATGAAGGGGTCATCTGCAAATGTGCAATGGCTGCTTCAAACAGCTCAACTGTGGCTGTTACCTGCGCAAACTGGATGGAAGCTGGTTCGAAGGCAAATGCGCCAAACCACAGCATTTCTCAAGAAACCACAGGATACATATGAATCGTGGCTAATGTCATGTGTGGTCTGCTTTGCACATCAACAATGGGAACACACCAGAGACAAAGCAAGTGGCGATGTGTGTACAAAGCCCAAAAGAGTTGACTGATTTTGTCCAGTATGAAATCATCTCTGTGTCTGGCATGTTTTTGGCTAAAGAAACACATGATTTCTTCCTGAAGCACGCCAAGCCAGGGCATCTTCAGTGCTTCTTCTCCACGCAGGCTGTGATGTCCTGCTAAGCCCTGCCTCCTCTCCTCTTATCTCTGTTCAAGGCTGCCTCATTCTTTAGTTAGCTTCAATAATTTAACACAGTATTTGCCCTGCTGTCTCCGCTTCCCTTCATCTCCTTCTCCACCTACTTTCAGATTACTGGCTCCAGCCCTTACCTTTGCCCCTCACAGAAGAGGAGATGGGTAACCTGTGGTCTTCCAGATGCTGTTGGACATCAGCCCCAGGCAGGCAGATCGAAAGGGCAGGTGAAAAAGAAACAAAAGCAGTCACTGCTTCTTCTTGAGCCACCTCCAAGGTGCTCTCATTTGCCCTGTCCCTGAGGGCAGTAAAGCAGCAAGGGAGAGGGTTAGCAAAGGAGAGAAGTTGCCAGGTGCCACTTCCATCACTCAGGTGGGCAAACACCTCCTCTTTGCAAACCCCCTCCCACAGACACCAGCAGAGAAGACTTGATGAGGAAGCCTCAGAAATGAAGGGCATGAGCATGCACAGAGTGCACCTGCCACGCCAGTGAGGAGCCTCTGTTTGCATTTAGTAAGGTCATTCCACAACTGGTAGCCTTTGTACAAACAGCTCGTCTTACAATCGCCTCGCCAAGTACAAACAGATCTACAAATTCACGTGTATGCGTGTGCACGCGCGCGTTCGCGACAAATTCCAGAGGGGTCATCCCGTTAGGCAGGCTGCGATAGACGGTAATGGATTTGCTTTAAAGTCACTTCAGCACCAGATGAAACAAACAAAAAAAAATCGGTCCCAACCGCCCCGCCCCGTCCTATATTTTGCCAGAACAAAGGTAGCAACGCTCTCACCTGCGTTGCCTCGTCCAGAGGGGAGAGAGCGGGGAGATCAGGTGATCCTGGTCCGGGGTCCGAATAGATGGCATTCTGGTGCCTCCGCCTGTGAGCGCGCAGAAGGAAGCAGGCAGCGAAAAGGAAAGCGGAGTGCCGCTGGTCCGACAGAGGAGAGCGGCGGGGAGGAGCAGCAGGAGGAGGAGCCGAAGAAGCGCCGGCGGGGAGCGAGCGAGCGCCAGACGCGCCTGGAGCCCGCCAGCAGCAACAGGAGGAGCGGAGCAGCGCCACTGCCGCCGCCGAAGGGGCGAGGCATCCTTGGAAGGCGCGCGCGAGAGAGAGACGCCGCCGAGCGAGGGCGAGGGAAGGTGGGAGGCGGGCGGAGCCCCGGGCTGCCCGACGGGGCGGCCGGGCGGGAGGAGAGCCAGGCGGGCGCAGCGAGGGCGCTCCGGCGGGCTTCGATGGCGGGGCCGGAGGATCCGCCCTGGGGTGTCCCCGGCCGCGCGGAGGCGACGCCCTGCTCCCCCGAGGCGAGCGGCGTCGGGGGCGAGCGGCTGGTGCTCAACGTGTCCGGGCTGCGCTTCGAGACGCTGCCGCGCACGCTGGCCGCCTTCCCGGACACGCTGCTGGGCGACCCCCGGCGCCGCGCGCGCTTCTTCGACCCGCTGCGCAACGAGTACTTCTTCGACCGCAGCCGGAGCAGCTTCGACGCCGTGCTGCACTACTACCAGTCGGGCGGCAGGCTGCGCCGGCCCGCGCACGTGCCCCTGGACCTCTTCATGGAGGAGCTGCGCTTCTACCAGCTGGGCGAGGAGGCCATCGGAGCCTTCCGCGAGGACGAGGGCTTCATCGCCGAGGACGAGAAGCCGCTGCCCACGAAGCCCTTCCAGCGCCAGCTGTGGCTCCTCTTCGAGTACCCGGAGAGCTCGGGGCCCGCGCGGGGCATCGCCATCGTCTCCGTGCTGGTCATCCTCATCTCCATCGTCATCTTCTGCCTCGAGACCTTGCCCGAGTTCCGCCTGGAGAGCAAGGGCGGCAGCTACGGAGAGGAGCCCCTCGAGGACCTGCTGCGAGAGGACGACTTGCTTTCGTTGCAGTCCGATGGAGGGACCCCGTCGCCCGCGCGCCCACCGTCCAGCGCTCGCCCCTTCTTCACGGACCCTTTCTTCCTCATCGAAACGCTCTGCATCATCTGGTTCTCCTTCGAGCTCCTGGTGCGCTTCTTCGCCTGCCCCAGCAAGCCCGAGTTCTCCAGGAACATCATGAACATCATTGACATCGTGGCCATCATCCCTTACTTCATCACTCTGGGGACGGAGCTGGCTCAGGAGCAGCAGAAGAAGGAGCAGCCGCAGGGGGGCAGCGGCAGCAGCAGCAATGGAGGCCAGCAACAAGCCATGTCCTTGGCCATCCTGAGAGTCATCCGCCTGGTCAGGGTCTTCCGGATCTTCAAGCTCTCCAGGCACTCCAAGGGGCTGCAGATCTTGGGGAAGACCCTGCAAGCCAGCATGAGGGAGCTGGGCCTTCTCATCTTCTTCCTTTTCATCGGCGTGATTCTCTTCTCCAGTGCCGTTTATTTTGCTGAGACCGATGACCCGGAATCTTTGTTCACCAGCATCCCAGATGCTTTCTGGTGGGCAGTAGTGTCAATGACCACGGTGGGCTATGGAGACATGTACCCGATGACAATTGGGGGCAAGATTGTGGGGTCGTTGTGCGCCATTGCCGGCGTGCTGACAATCGCCCTCCCTGTGCCTGTCATTGTCTCCAACTTCAACTACTTCTACCACCGAGAAACTGACCAAGAGGAGCAGTCCCGCTATACTCACGTCACTTGTGGACAGCAGCAGTCTCCTTCTTCGGAGCCCAAGAAAGGGGACAGCAACCAGACACTCAGTAAATCAGACTTTCTGGAGGCACAAGATTTAGAATCTGCAAAATACTCCAACTTCATTCCAACCAGCAACCACGCCTGTAAAGAGAACAAGCTGTTGACAGAGGTGTGATCGCTTCCATCGCCCTCAGCTGAACCTGCTGGCTTCAAGCTGTGTAGACGAGAAAACTGCAGCTGATCATCTTTGCATTGGAGAAGCGGAAGAATGACAACACTTGTTTGTCTGAATGGAAATGATTTGTGCTCCTTGGAATAAAAGCTGCTGTGATTTGGACATTGACTCCTTCATTTATGTTGCTTCATTGACTTCTGTAATAAGTTGCTTAATTTTCTTCCCCAATCACGGGGCATTCATTACCTGTTGTGTACCCGTTATTTATTTATTTTTCTGGGGGTGGAGAAGATTTTATTCCGGCGGTTGCCTGCGGATGGATCTACTTATCTACTCACAGAAGCAAAAGCAATATGCCACATCAAGTTTGCAATTAGGCTAGGAATTGCTACGCCCTCGAGTTCCACTGCCAGCCTTACATTTCTTTCGGCCACATCAGCCCCAACCATTGGCTAATGCCTTTGAGTAATGAAAGCTGTCGTCCAGAATTGCAGCATGCAATCTCACAAATTTTCCCTTTGTATTCATGTTGTGTCATGTTGCGCTTGTTTGTGAATACACACAGCTCTGAGTAGCTAATTTATTTGCGATGAAAGTCTATGATCAACCTTGCTTGGTCTAAAAATAGGAGGGGCTCATGATATTTTTGCTGATTTCCCTGAAGGTTAACTTTGCAAGCTGCCCTTCCTTGCCTTCCCTTAGGCTGGAGTAGCTGGAATTTTGCTTCCAGGGGCTGCCAACACCATTCAGTCTGCTGGGACAGGCCTGTGAGAAAGAGTGGATGAAAGGAGCACCGTAGGCCTTGAGTTAAAAAGTTTTAACAGGTGCACACTGAAAATATTAGTAGTGCACCTGTTAAAACTTTTAAACCAATTTCATTCCCCCCGAAAAAAACATGGCTGGAGACTAGATGATTCTTTTCTAGTGGAAAAGAAAAAAAGTAAAGCAATTGGAATGAAATGTACATGGAGTTCTCTGTGTTAGTGGTTGTATGTTGGAGCAGGAGGAAAAACATAATTCAAATAAAAAGAGAGTTGACAGTGGGTTTTCTACACACCATTCAGATGTTCTGACATGCAGAGGCGTAGGAAGGTCAGGTGGTACCCAGTGCAGAAAATTTCTTGTCACCCCCTCCCCCCAATTGATTCTCCCCCCCTTGCAAAAATGGTTTTACGTTATTTCATATTTTCTTACAAAGGAATAATAACAAGTAATAATAATAAAAAAACTTTTATTTATATCCCGCCCTCCCCGGCCGAAGTCGGGCTCAGGGTGGCTAACATCAGATACATAACATTGGTATAAAATCAAACAATAATTAAATTACCTCCTAAAAACATCTCAAAATCAAATTAAAGTCTAATTAGATGGCTTTCCACAGGGTTAGGGTTGGGAACAGTAAGTGCTCCACTGAACTGAAATTTCAGCCTTCACGACATAGGAAAACAGCCAAGTAAACAGCTATTTTGGTGGAGGAGGGTCAAGATATTAACCGATATGCATGAAATTTCATATATAGCTATATAATCCCTAGTGTAAGATAAGACCTTTGGAGCAGGCATTTTAAAAAAAAAAGTTTTTTTATGAACCGCCCTAGTAGGGCAGTAATTGTTCCTTGATAATTTGTCACCCCCTCCATTATGGAACAAGGGGTGGTCCGCCCCCTACACCCCCCTTGCTATGCCCCTGCTGACATGTACAAATGAATGGAGTGTGCCCCGGACTTAAGCATGCTCATTTTAAAGTCTGAAAAGGCTCCTGTGCATACAACTGTTCCTAAAGTGAGCTTTCTCTAATTGCCCAGGAATCCTGTTTTTGTGTTGCATGCATGGGGGAAAGGGCTTATAGTGAATGCAAGTAGGCCTGTTGCCGCGATGCTCCTCCTTTCGTTCACTGTGCCAAAGTGCTAATAGCCTGTCAGCAAACTGAGTGCTGGCATGCATTATCAGTCTTGCCCTTTCTGACATGCTTCCAGTAGACTGTCTACCTTTTAAAAAAAAAACCACCATTGAAAAAAAACAAAACATCACGGCCTTCTTTTTGAAAACGCATGTGCCATACATGTATTCCTGAGAGAGCCAAGGGTTTCCTTCAGTGCAGCTTACATTCATGTGCCGAGTGCACGTTCGGGGGGAAGTCCGGGTGGTTTGCTGGCAAATGACCCCAACAAAATGAGTGTATGAGTGAAAGAGGCGAGGAGAAAACATGATAAATAATGCATTGTGTAGTATTCCATTAAGATAAGTAATATGCAAAACAGTTTACATAATTTAACAACACGAGAGAGGTTTTGCAGCTCATCACTGAGAGAGGCACTAGAGCACTGGAAAAAGTTATGTTGGAAATCATAGAGTTGGAAGGGAACCCAAGGGTCATCTAGTCCAACCCCCTTTAATGCAGGAATCTCAGCTAAAGCATGCCTGACAGGTGGCCATCCAACCTCTGCTTAAAAAAAGAAGGAAAGAGAGTCCACCATCTCCCAAGGGGGTCTTTTCCACTGCCAACCAGCTCTTGCTGTCAGAAAGTTTTTCCAGATGTTTAGCTGGAATCTCCTTTCTTGTAATTTGAAGCCATTGGTTCGAGTCCTACCCTCCAGAGCAGGAGAAAACAAGCTTCCTCCATCTTCCCTTATTTGAAGATGGCTATCATATCTCCTATGTCTGTTTTTGAGGAAGCTACCCAGAATTGACTGAATGCTGAAAAATTCACGGGTTTGGAAAAAGGATCTACCTCGAAAGATTGAGATAAAGCAGAAAAAACCCTATACCGCACTGTTCTTATTTATTTATAAAAATATGTATATTACCACTATATCATAAAAAATACCAAAGTGGTTTACAACAGTATCTACAGGCGAAAAGTCCATTTATGTAAGCGATTGTCTTCATTACCTACTGGAGTTTAATATATGAAATAGACTCATGACATGCAAATTGAGATATGTCAAGCCTTTATTTGTTATAATTGTGATGATTATGGCGTACAGCTGATGAAAACCCCAAAGTTGAGAATTGTTAATTTGGGGTTCTCATCAGCTGTACGCCATAATCATCACAATTATAACAAATAAAGGCTTGACATATCTCGCTTTGCATGTCATGAGTCTATCTCATATATTAGTTTCACCTTTTAAGTTGAATTACTGAAAGAAATGAACCTTTCCACGATATTCTAATTTTTCGAGTTTCACCTGTATATCTATAATAAACACAAAGGCAAATTTAAAATCAGAGACAAATGTAAAGTTCTGTTCTTTGGGAAAAAATAATCGGATGCACACATACCTGTATAAAGCTTACCACTCGTACATGTGAAAAGGATTGAGGGGTCTTAGTAGGCAAAAAACTCCACATGAGTCAACAGTGTGATGCAGCAGCAAAAAGCTAAAACTAGGCTAGGCTGCAAAGCTAGCGAAGTAAAAGTTCCACTCTATTCTGGCTTAGTAGCAGATGAGCAATAGCAGAGGCTATTTTACATCAGATGGAACTTCTGAACCAGGCCCACAGTGAACACGTTGCAGTAATACTCCTTCTGTTTAGGTTTAGGTCTATTTATTAATTGTATTGACAATGAGAAAAGAATATAGATTTAAAGTATGGACTGTGGATCAAACTATTTTTTTTTTTAATCAAGACAGGAGACCCTTGTTCTCTGTCTCTCTTTCTGTGCAGGTGTTGGTCTGCAGTAGTTGAAACAAAATAAAAAAAAATCCTTCCAGTAGCACCTTAGAGACCAACTAAGTTTGTTATTGGTATGCGGGTGGCGCTGTGGGTTAAACCACAGAGCCTAGGGCTTGCTGATCAGAAGGTCGGCGGTTCGAATCCCCGTGACGGGGTGAGCTCCCGTTGCTCGGTCCCTGCTCCTGCCAACCTAGCAGTTCAAAAGCATGTCAAAGTGCAAGTAGATAAATAGGTACCACTCTGGCGGGAAGGTAAACGGCGTTTCCATGCGCTGCTCTGGTTCGCCAGAAGTGGCTTTGTCATGCTGGCCACATGACCCGGAAGCTGTACGCGGCTCCCTCGGCCAATAAAGCGAGATGAGCGCCGCAACCCCAGAGTCGGACATGACTGGACCTAATGGTCAGGGGTCCCTTTACCTTTACCTTTAAGGTGCTACTGGAAGGAATTTTTTAATCTTGTTCTCTCTTTCTGTGCGTATGCGTGAGTGAGTTGCAGCCCCTCTGAGGCTGCTGCAGTTCTGTTCAAGAGATGAAAACGTCATAGCTCCCAGTTACCTCTGGGAGAACTTCCTGTTCTGTAAGTGAATGTTTTAAAATATATATTTTAAAATATTTTTAGGAAAATCAGTTTTGAGAGGGGAGCGACGGGTGTAGCAGGGGTGCCATCTAGGAGTGGTTTGGGGGGGGGGGCAAAAGCCCTTCAAAATTTCAAAGGAGGGGGCCAAGGCCCTCAAAAACTCAGTGGTGGTTGTGTGTCCACGCAGTGCAACATGCTTACCTCACGTTGCGCTGCATGCATGCATGCTATGAACATGTTGTGTGGCGTGTGCACATCACATGACCCCAGCCCTCCTCAATCACGGGTCCAAGCCGGCGAACCTGGAGTGTAGAAGTATCTGAGGTGGGGGTGTTTAACCCTCCACCACCTGCCACCACACTATTTTGTTATGGATCATGATACTAGTCCACATTTCCATGGACACGTTGTGTTTTGGATCTTGTTGTCCAGATGATGGAAAACATGGAACTCGCAGGGAGCACACACCAGAACTCTTGTCAGGAAAAAAAAAAACCGCAGGAATTTTGGAAGAAGTCTTTTAGGTGATTTTTTATAAGAGTGTCAGGGTTATCAAGGGGAAACAGAGGCCTAACAAAAAGTAATCTTGCTTTCACTGAAGCCAGATAGGAACGTGATGGATCTAGTTTGCATCCTTGTGTGTTTGTAACCTTTGGATCAAACTACGGACATTCTGCTGCAAATAGGAACCATCTGCCTGGCTCTTCCTTCATAATTTCTGGAAGTTGTGCCCTCCACCCACCCCAACATCAACCACCAGTGGCCGGGGAATATTCCTTAGGAGTATTCCAGGTATCTTCTTTTAATTTTTTGCTTTTATGGGAAATACTTGAATAAATTGACCCAGCGGCGGAGGAAGCCTTTTGGCTGCCCGGGGTGGCAGCGCGTAGGCACCCCCCTGGGGGTGGGGGCGTCGTGACGTCGGACGGAATGCGCACGTGCCCAATCCGGAATGCACGGAAATGCCGCATGTGCCCAATCCATCCGGGCCAGCGCTGCTGTTCCTGTGGCGAACGGGGGAGCCGCCGAGCGAGCGGCGGGTCGTGGGGCTGCCCCGGCTGTCCATAAAACAGTACGGCCGGGTGCCGGGTGGTGGGGCTCGGTTTGGGGAGGGGCCGCCGAGTGTCACCCCCCCTGGAACCTGGGGTGCCCCGCCCCCTACGCCCCGCCCTTCCTACGCCACTGAATTGACTGTTTACTTGGGGAGCAAAGACAAAACATGCCATCGGCATTTTATCTAATTTATCCATTAAGAAGTAAACCTCTTCCCACTTTCCAGTGTTCTACCCCAAGAATGCAAAAGGACTGGGATATGCCTTTTTAAATCAACATAATTTTTTCTATTGAAGTATTAAAAAAAAAAATTAACCAGAATTAACATAGCATGTTGTATTTAGACATTTACTGTTGACTTAAAATAGCTTCCACTCCATTTTACCCAATACCTCCAGTCATTAAAAATAACCCGGCTCTGTTGCTGGCGTATCTGCCAATGTGACTTTCAGGCGATACAGGTCTGAGGATTGCTGTGAGCAGCACCGTTGATGATCAGCTCGCCAATAACAGAGCACAGATTTCTCATTGCCCTGGGTGTTAGGAAAACACGGCCGAATAATTCTTAGTTCCCATGGAGCTGGTGGGATCTGAAGCCACTGAAGTCCTTTCCAAAATGTCCTGACCCAAAGTGTCTTTTTAGCTGCCTGTCAGACAGAGTACAGCCTTGTGAAATGTCTGTGGAAAGAAAACATCTTCAGGGACCTGTTTCCATAACAACCTCCCAGACTTATTTTCCATACCTTGCTAACTCTGGCTTCCAAGCAAGGAAAGGGCTGGCTAAACATTCCAGCTTCCAGAAACAAACTACTTTTAACTACTCCAAAGAGGTTGAGATAGATAAAAATAATTTCTGCCCTGTTTCCTTTTATGTGCACCAGCAAACTAATCTTGAACACAGTTACCTGGAAGCGAGGCCTATTGAGTTCAATAGGCTGTATCGCTGCATGGACATACAGGACTGCAGCAGAAAGTTACCTTGTACATACCTTTTGAAATCAAATCCAGACCGGTGCGATGGGAGCTTGGGCAAGGAAAATTTCAGCTGGTCTATGTTCTAGAAAACCATTTGAGGCTGATCCAGACTTCCTTTTGCGCTGCACTCCTCAGACACCACAGAGCCTAGGGCTTGCCGATTAGAAGGTTGGCGGTTCGAATCCCCGCGACGGGGTGAGCTCCCATTGTTTGGTCCCTGCTTCTGCCAACCTAACAGTTCAAAAGCACGTCAAAGTGCAGGTAGATAAATACAGTGGTACCTCTGGTTACGTACTTAATTCGTTCCGGAGGTCCGTTCTTAACCTGAAACTGTTCTTAACCTGAAGCACCACTTTAGCTAATGGGACCTCCCGCTGCCGCTGCGCGCCAGAGCACGATTTCTGTTCTTATCCTGAAGCAAAGTTCTTAACCTGAAGCGTTATTTCTGGGTTAGCGGAGTATGTAACCTGAAGCGTATGTAACCTGAGGTACCACTGTAGGTACCGCTCAGGCGGGAAGGTAAACGGTGTTTCCGTGCGCTGCTCTGGTTTGCCAGAAGCGGCTTAGTCATGCTAGCCACATGACCCGGAAGCTGTACGCCGGCTCCCTCGGCCAATAACGCAAGATGAGCGCTACAACCCCAGAGTCGGACACAGGGGTCCCTTTACCTATGTTTAGCCTTGCACTTTTGATCTAGGGATCCAGCCAATTCTTTTATTAATTATCCCACAGGGATCGTTTCATGCATTAACCAAGGGAACTGTATGTACTGCTGCATGTTGTGTTGAGCTTCCTCTTTTCTCATCGTGCACCGGATCACCCGCCCACCCTTCTAGGGCTTGCCGATCAGAAGGTTGGTGGTTCAAATCCCTGCTCCCGTTGTTCGGTCCCTGCTCCTGCCAACCTAGCACTTCGAAAGCACATCAAAGTGCAAGTAGATAAATAGATACCGCTCCAGTGGTTCGCCAGAAGCGGCTTAGTCATGCTGGCCACATGACCCGGAAGCTGTACGCCGGCTCCCTCGGCCAGTAAAGTGAGCTGAGTGCCACAACCCCAGAGTCATCTGTGACTGGACCTTACAGTCAGGGGTCCCTTTACCTTTCTCAGACACAGATCTGTGCTTTAAAGCTATATGTCTGAGTGGTGGTTTTTTTGTTTTGTTTTTTGTTCCCTGTGCTTTCCCCATGTAAACATGCATTCTACCACTGAATCGGAGCACACAGCAATTCATAGAAAACCTGACTGCTGTTTGCTCTGATTCAGTGGTTAAAGACGGATTTTCCCAGAGAAAGTGCAGGTACAGGGAAAAGGAAAGAACAATCAGCTTAAGTTGTTGAGGCCTGATTTCCTTTCCTATTATAAAAACCTTTTCCCCGCCAAATCTTCCAGTTGAGTCTTGGAAACAGTTTGGCACCATTTTTGAGGGAATTGGGGACCGTCAGATTTTTGGTGAAATTCTGACCACCGGGTTAGAGATTTCTTCAAAACTATTTTTTCCGCATGTCAAGTTGTCGAGGCCTGATTTCCTTTCCTATTATAAAAACCCTTCTGTTTCCCCCCCAATCTTTCAGGGAGGTCTTGGCAACAGTTTGGCACCATTTTTGAGGGAATTGGGGAACGTCAGATTTCTGGTGAAATTCTGACCGCGTGGGTTAGAGATTTTTTCAAGAAATGTTTTTCTGCAGCTTAAGTCGTCGAGGCCTGATATCCTTTCCAATTATAAAAACCCTTCTGTTTTCCATGCCAAATCTTCCACGGGAGTCTTGGCAACAATTTGGCACCATTTTTGAGGGAATGACAGAACGTCAGATTTTGGATGAAATTCTGACCGCGCGGGTTAGGGATTTTTTCAAAAAATGTTTTTTCGCAGGTCAAGTTGTCGAGGCCTGATTTCCTTTCCTTTGATTAAAAACCCTTCTGTTTTTACCACCAAATCTGCCAGGGGAGTCTTGGAAACAGTTTGGCAGCATTTTTGAGGGAATTGGAGAATGTCAGATTATTAGTGAAATTCTGACCGCGCAGGTTAGAGATTTTTTCAAAAAATGTTTTTCCGCATGTCAAGTTGTTGAGGACTGATTTTCTTTCCTATTTTAAAAACCCTTCTGTATTCCACGCCCGAGCTTTTCCTCCTTGCTTTCTGCGTCCAGACATGACGATGACGTTGAGAATATGCACACAAATAAACTCCTCTGATGCTGCAATCGGAAAAAACCTTTTTTGAAAAAATCCCTAACCAATCCCTAACCGCTGCGGTCAGAATTTCACCCAAAATCTGACGTTCTCCAATTTCCTCAAAAATGGTGCCAAAATTTTTACCAAGACTCCCCCGGAAGATTTGGCGGTGAAAACAGAAGGGTTTTTCATCAAGAAAGGAAATCAGCCTCGACAAGTTGACCTGCGGAAAAAACTTTTTTTGAAAAAAATGCCTAACCGCGCGGTCAGAATTCACCAAAAATCTGACGTTCTCCAATTTCCTCAAAAATGGTGCCAAAATTTTGCCAAGACTCCCCCGGAGATTTGGCGGTGAAAACAGAAGGGTTTTTCATCAAAGGAAAGGAAAATCAGGCCTCGACAAGTTTGACCTGCGGAAAAAACTTTTTTTGAAAAAATCACTAACCGCGCGGACAGAATTTCACAAAAATCCGACGTTCTCCAATTTCCTCAAAAATGGGCCAAAAATTTTGCCAAGACTCCCCCGGAAGATTTGGCGGTGAAAAAAGAAGGGTTTTTTCATCAAAGGAAAGGAAATCAGGCCTCGACAAGGACCTGCCGGAAAAAACTTTTTTTTGAAAAAATCCCTACCCCCGCTGGTCAGAATTTCACCAAAAATCTGACGTCCTCCAATTTCCTCAAAAATGGTGCCAAAATTTTGCCAAGACTCGAACGAAGATTTGCTGGTGAAAACAGAAGGGTTTTTCATCAAAGGAAAGGAAATCAGGCCTCGACAAGTTGACCTGCGCGGAAAAAACTTTTTTTTGAAAAAAAATCACTAACACCGCGGCGGACAGAATTTCACAAAAATCGGACGTTCTCCAATTTCCTTCTCAAAAAATGGTGCCAAAAAATTTTGCCAAGACTCCCCCGGGAAGATTTTGGCGGTGAAAAAAGAACGGGTTTTTCATCAAAGGAAGGAATCAGGCCTCGACAAGTTGACCTGCGGAAAAAATTTTTTTTGAAAAAAATCCCTACCCCGCGTGGTCAGAACTCAGCCAAAAATTCTGACGTTCTCCAATTTCCTCAAAAATGGTGCCAAATTTTGCCAAGACTCCCCCGGAAGATTTGGCGGTGAAAACAGAAGGTTTTTCATCAAGGAAAGGGAAATTTTTTCAGGGGGGGCCTCGAGCCAAGTTGACCTGACCGGAAAAAAAACTTTTTTGAAAAAATCCCTAAACCGCGCGGTCAGAATTTCATCAAAAATATGACGTTCTCCAATTTGCCTCAAAAATGTGCAAAATTTTGCAAGACTCCCCCGGAAGATTTGGCGGTGAAAACAGAAGGGTTTAATCAAAGGAAAGGAGAATCAGGCCTCGGCCAAGTTGACCTTGCGGAAAAAAAGAAAAACTTTTTTTTGAAAAAATCCCATAACCCATGCCGGAGTTCAGTACATATATCCACACCAACCAAATCTGACTTCTCTCCAATTTGCTCAAGAATAGAGCGTGCCAAAATTTTGCACAGTGCACTCCCCCAGAAGAGTGTTGGCACCTGTTGAAACAGGAAGCGTTTTTCATCAAAGAAAGGACAATCAAGGCCTCCGCGAAAGTTGACCTGCGGAAAAAAACTTTTTTGAAAAAATCCCTAACCCCGCGCGGTCAGAATTTCACCAAAAATCTGACGTTCTCCAATTTCCTCAAAATGGTGCCAAAATTTTTGCCAAGACTCCCCCGGAAGATTTGGCGGTGAAAAACAGAAGGGTTTTTCATCAAAGGAAAGAAATTCAGGCCTCGACAAGTTGACCTGCGGGAGAAAACTTTTTTGAAAAAAATCCCTAACCCGCGCGGACAGAATTTCACAAAAAATCGACGTTCTCCAATTTCCTCAAAATGGTGCCAAAATTTTGCCAAGACTCCCCCGGAAGATTGGGCGTGTGAAAAAGAAGGGTTTTCATCAAAGGAAAGAAATCAGGCCTCGACAAGTTGACCTGCGGAAAAAACTTTTTTTGAAAAAATCCCTAACCGCGCGGTCAGAATTTCACCAAAAATCCTGACGTTCTCCAATTTCCTCCAAAATTGGTGCCAAAATTTTGCCAAGACTCCCCCCGGAAGATTTGGCGGTGAAAACAGAAGGGTTTTTTCATCAAAGAAAAGGAAATAGGCCTCGACGAAGTTACCTGCGGAAAAAACTTTTTTTGAAAAAAATCCCTAACCCGCGCGGCAGAATTTTCAAACAAAAATCTGACGTTCTCCAATTTTCCTCAAAAATTGTGCCAAAAATTTTGCCAAGACTCCCCCCGAAGATTTTGCGGTGAAAACAGAACGCATTTTTCATCAAAGGAAAGGAAATCAGGCCTCGAACAAGTTGACCTGCGCGAAAAGAAAACTTTTTTTTTGAAAAAATCCCTAAACCCGCAAGCTGGTCAGAATTTCACCAAAAATTGACGTTCTCCAATTTCTCAAAAATGTGCCAAAATTTTGCCAAGACTCCCCCCGAAGATTTGGCGGTGAAAACAGGAGCGTTTTTTCATCAAAGGAAAGGAAATCAGGCCTCGACAAGTTGACCTGCGGAAAAAAACTTTTTTTGAAAAAATCCCTAACCCCGCAGCGGTCAGAATTTCCATCAAAAATATTGACGTTTCTCCAATTTGCTCAAAAAAATGGTGCCAAAATTTTGCCAAGACTCCCCCGTGAAGATTTGGCGGTTGAAAAACAAAAGGAAGGGTTTTTTTATCAAAGGAAAGGAAATCAGGCCTCGACAAGTTGACCTGCGGAAAAAACTTTTTTTGAAAAAATCCCTAACCCGCGTGGTCAGAATTTCAGCAAAAATTCTGACGTTCTCCAATTTCCTCAAAAATGGTGCCAAAATTTTGCCAAGACTCCCCCGGAAGATTTGGCGGTGAAAACAGAAGGGTTTTTCATCAAAGGAAAGAAATCAGGCCTCAGAAAGTTGACCTGCGGAAAAACTACTTTTTTTTGAAAAAATCCCTAACTCGCGTGTCAGAATTTCACCACAAAAATCTGACGTTCTCCAATTTTGCCTCAAAAATTGCGTTGCCAAAATTTGCCAAGGACTCCCCCAGAAGATTTGCGGTGAAAAACAGAGAGCGTTTTTCATCCAAAGGAAAGGAAATCAGGCCTCGACAAGTTGACCTGCGGAAAAAAACTTTTTTTTGAAAAAATCCCTAACCCGCGCGGTCAGAATTTCACCCAAAATCTGACGTTCTCCAATTTCCTCAAAAATGGTGCCAAAATTTTTGCAAGACTCCCCCGGAAGATTTGGCGGTGAAAACAGAAGGGTTTTTCATCAAAGGAAAGGAAATCAGGCCTCGACAAGTTGACCTGCCGGGAAAAAAACTTTTTTTTGAAAAAATCCCTAACCCGCGCGGACAGAATTTCACAAAAATCCGACGTTCTCCAATTTCCTCAAAAATGGTGCCAAAATTTTGCCAAGACTCCCCCGGAAAGATTGGCGGTGAAAAAAAGAAGGTTTTTCATCAAAGGGAAAGAAATCAGGCCTCGACAAGTTGACCTGCGGAAAAAACTTTTTTTGAAAAAATCCCTAACCCCGCGCGGTCAGAATTTCATCAAAAATCTGACGTTCTCCAATTTGCTCAAAAATGGTGCAAAATTTTGCCAAGACTCCCCCGGAAGATTGGCGGTAACAGAAGGGTTTTTAATCAAAGGAAAGGAAATCAGGCCTCGACGCAAGTTGACCTGCGGAAAAAACTTTTTTTTGAAAAAATCCTAACCCGGCGGTCAGAATTTCAACAAAAATCTGACGTTCTCCAATTTCTCAAAAATGGTGCCAAAATTTTTGCCAAGACTCCCCCAAAGATTTGGCGGTGAAAACAGAAGCGTTTTCATCAAAGGAAAGGAAATCAGGCCTCGACAAGTGACCTGCGGAAAAAAAACTTTTTTTGAAAAAATCCCTAACCCGCGCGGTCAGAATTTCACCACAAAATCTGACGTTCTCCAATTTCCTCAAAAATGTGCCAAAATTTTGCCAAGACCTCCCCGAGAAGATTTGCCGGGTGAAAACAGAAGGGTTTTTCATCAAAGGAAAGGAAATCGGCCTCGACAAGTTGACCTGCGGAAAAAACTTTTTTTGAAAAAAATCCTAACCGCGCGGACAGAATTTCACAAAAATCTGACGTTCTCCAATTTCCTCAAAATGGCCAAAATTTTGCCAAAGACTCCCCCGGAAGATTTGGCGGTGAAAAAAGAAGGGTTTTCTATCAAAGGAAAGGAAATCAGGCCTCGACAAGTTGACCTGCGGAAAAAACTTTTTTTTTGAAAAAAATCCCTAACCCGCGCGGTCAGAATTTCACAAAAATCTGACGTTCTCCAATTTCCTCAAAATGGTGCCAAAATTTTGCCAAGACTCCCCCGGAAGATTTGGCGGTGAAAACAGAAGGGTTTTTCATCAAAGGAAAGGAAATCAGGCCTCGACAAGTTGACCTGCGAAAAAACTTTTTTTGAAAAAATCCCTAACCCGCGCGGTCAGAATTTCACCAAAAAATCTGACGTTCTCCAATTTCCTCAAAAATGGTGCCAAAATTTTGATCTCTCT